>CM031235.1:845359638-845744638 GCA_018340775.1 Taxus wallichiana var. yunnanensis
GTATGCAGAGTGAGGGGGAACCCATGCTTCTTAGGTCTTCTTCAAACTAGCTGGAGTTGGGAGAAGGTGGCAAAATAGCAAAGCCATATTCTACCATATACTCTTAGCAAAAGCTCACTAGAAGAATATATAGGTAATACTTTCCATATTTTTTTGATAGTTAACACACATATTGGGGCCTATACATCCCTTATGTTGCAGATTATCCCGTGTCTAGATCTTACCTTTCATAATGAGCCGGATGAACGACTTGACTCGTGGCCACAAAGGAAGGTCCCAAAATTCGCCCCATTTTGTAAGCTCTATTTTTTTATTCTTAGTGCTTACGTGTTGTTGAATTACATGATAGTGTTTTAAAACCGCTCCGGTTCTGTTCTGTTCGACTGGTTTGACTGATTCATTAAAAAAATTGCAGACCGTTAGAAAAATCAAACCAATGACCGGTTTTCATGTAGATCGGACGATTCGATGCATTCAGCTCAATATTGAACCATTTGATCCCGTCTCGACCGATCTCGAACTAGTAGAAGGGCAAGTTTTGCCTTAAACATTTTTTTCCCAATTTTAGCTTTTAAGTTACTTTTTCCAACCCTAACCCTAAAATGATGTTATATAGACCCCGTTTGGAACAACAATGGTTAAATGATCTCATCTTCGTGCAATACAGCACAACCAATTACTAAATAGGATACCTAATACAGATCCCATTGTCTTGGATGATATTGATCCAACCTCAAAATGGGTAGAGGAGAGTCATCTAGCAGAGTTTGATCCCGATGACTTGGGGTGGATGGCTTTGGATGATGAACCACTAGTAGCACCAAACATGGCAAACACTAGCCGTGCTACTATAACAACTGCAAATGTCCCTAAGGAGTCCGATGTGTCGAAGCCAAAGGAACATGATGACGTTGATGAGGACGAGGATCCCAATCTTAGCACTGGTGTTGAGTTTGATGATTAATATCAAACATATAGTAGCTTGTAGCATATTGGTTTTTGGACTTTATAGGCCATTTAGAGCCTCATTGTTTATGTATTTTGTTTTGGATATGTAGTGCACTCAATGTCGTTTTGCTATATTTACCCTTACATGGTATATGCATGAGCAAACTTTGCATATTTTGTCTCTAATTGTTTGTAATCTTTAAAATTTCTTGTTTTCATTAAAATTGTAATATTTTATGTATTTTTAGTAAACCAGTTCATAAGTTATAAACCAGTTTGGTTCCGGTTCGGTTCTAGTCCGACCCTCGGCCGGTTCCAATTTTTAAAACATTGTTACTGTAAATAGAAGCAATGGTGCATTCACCATTGTGTGTATAAGGCCATACTAACCTGTCTTGACTGGGGAAGAAAAGAAAATCTATGATGTGGTATTTCCTGGGGACAACAAAGTTGTGAACCCGGAGTGACCGTAGATTGTAAACTCTCCTGTTTTAAGTTATCTCATTTCATTCTGTGGTTGTTATACTTTGTGTATAATTTGCATTGCGTAACAGACCTTTTGGAATTCACATTGAAGATCAGCAAGTAGAGGACTAGCCATTGGAGGGAGGTCATGCCAAATATGTTCCAAAAAAAGACTTGCTTCCCTTGCCCAGTTTCCAGCTGAGATGTTGATTGAAGGTTTCCAAACCTTGTTTGAGGAGTTTTTCCTCGTTGGAGAGAGGAAGACACTAAATAGTAGTGATGGGTCCAGCCTCATTAAGCAAATCATATTTCTGCAACATCCTTGAAGAAGCTTTCATAAAAAGGGCTCTGTTGAAAGACATTATGTCATGGATATTCAAGCCTTCATATTTTTGAAGTTACACATTTGGGACCAGGATATGAAGTGATACTTGAAGCCGCTATCTGTTCCTTTCCATAAGAAATTCAGCTGAATGTGTTTCATTTGATCCACAACCATATTAGGCATAGGTAGGAGGCTAAGCATATAGATTGGAAGATGCTGGGAACCAACTACTGCAACTGACTAGAACCTATAAGTGACAACCCCCTTTTGTCCAATGTTAAAGTTTTTGGTTGAGCTGATTAATTGTGGCATCCAAAAGGGTCTTTGGAGATTTGACATGCAGCGGAATACTGAGATATTTTATGGGTAATTTACCTTCAGTGGATAAAAGAGTTTAAGAATACAAAGGATCTCCTGCTTCTGCTTTTGGGGAACGTTGAAAAGAGGCGTGATTTGTCTCTGTTGATCTGCCATCCTGAGGACAGTTGATATTTGTCTAATGACTCCTTCAGTCACTGGATTTCTGCCCTGATAAGAATGGATAATTGCAAATGTCATCTACAAAGCGAAAATTGGTAAATCTTTCTCTATGTTTAGTGGCAGGAAGGCCATATGGATTTGATGCTTAAGCTTTTTAACAGCGAGAAAATGACACATTTTCAATAAGAAATTAATAATTATGAACAAATATGGACTTTAAACTGGGCGAAATCCGTGGCAATGTTAGGAGTCAGGACATATGTACTACAACACAGTATACATATTATACTTGGGAAGTCATAAATTAGGGGTTGATTCATTATTTGGTGGTGGATATAACAAATCATGTAGATGAAATAGGCTTTGGATATATGCCAATTATAGTAAAGTTGTGAAATGGATAGAAACACACAAGAGAACACAATATATGGATGGCACGCACAATATACCAAATTATCACCTTATCACTGTAGCACAAGTCGCCTCAAGATCCCCAATGGGATCTTGAAAACTGAAACTAGATGAGGCACAACCTTTGTCTATATATACAAGTGATGATTACAAAATCTTTGGGCTGACCAACACAAGCAATCTTCAAGAGAATGTTAGACAACATTTCTACCCATACTTAAAATTATCACAATAACCTTTAAAAATGAAATGACATACTAATCTTTAGCAAACAAGACGATCAACCATAGTTACCTACATCTCATGGACAGGGCTTCCGGACAGCAAAATTTTTCCTGGATATTGGGGATTGCCATTAAAATATTTAATAATATATATAAAATATAATATTTAAAATATATACATTGGGGATGTCACAGTTGTTGGCGCGAAAATCACGCTTGGGCAGATCTATGGATGACGAGCCAACAGCAGTGCGAGGCATAGCCCTCTTTGAGTCAAAGCAGCGGAACCGGTTTATTGCTATTCTACCAAAGCAGGAATCAGTGCAAGTCTCACAATATTCCGCCTTCGGGGTTTGGGATCTCATCCCAAAGAGGGTGTTTCCGACTGCGAAAAGAAAGGAATGAAAGAGAAGATGAAGAAAGAACAGTCCGAAGAAAGAAAAGAAATGAATTCCAAAGCAGAAAGGTCAAAAGGTTTATGTTTTGGGATTGGTAGTAAACAGAGCCAAACTTACTTGCATAAACGAGCAAAGCAATACTGATGATGAATAAATGACAATAAAATAGAAGCAGATTTAACAGAATAAACACATAGATCTGACATAAGAAAGATCTGATGCAAATAACACATGTATTCAGCACAAAGTCTAAATATTGTATTAATAATTATTTCTGTTACAAAAAGCTCAAAGTCTTTTCTCCTCACTTCTATTTTTCATCTGAAAGATATTCACTCCCCCACAATACAACAAGTATTGGGATATTTATAGAAGAAGGAGAGAAAAGAAGGCAAAAAGGAGCCAACCACCTATTTACAAAGATATTTACAAAATATCTCAAAGTCATGTTGACTTTTGACAACTTGATGGATGACATCATCCCATGGTGCAACATGGATGATGTCATCGTTTGTGCCAACATACTTCAGATATTTACAAAAAGAAAGTCGAAGAAGAGAGAGAAGAAGAAGAAGCCACTATTCATCATCGTCATCCTGCGGCCGAAAGGGAGTAGCCTGCTTTTGCTGCTGCTCAGGTGACGAGATGTGGAATTGAGCGCGGTATTCCATGAACTTGCTGATCATGGGCCCTAGTTGATCCTGGGAAGGATCCTTGTGTCGCTCGCTGATCGCCTCGCAAGTCTCCCGCTCGTCTATGAGCTTCTCTGGGAGTTTGGAATATTCTTTTTCCACTTCTATGAGGAACCCGATGAAGTCCCGACAGGCCAGCAGGTTATTGATGGACTCTGCGTCAAAAGAGACCTCTGGCCCCAACCCTCGTGACACGATCTCTTTGAAGATCTGGATGGTTTCATCAACTTTTCTTAAGGCGAAGGAAGGAGTAAGCAGCCCTGGAGACATGTTGAGAACGATTTGTTCCATTTGGTGCATCGCGTCCAGGGCTTCTTCCTTCACCTTATCAATCTTTTCAAGGACAAATTCCAGTTGATCCATCCGGTAGTCCAGAGTGGAAATGACTTTATTGAGGGCCCTGGGATGGCCGAAGACGCCAAACTTGACCAGATCTTCAACTGAACAGTCGAACATTTGTTGAAAGGTCTCATGTCTGTAGCCTAACATGGTCCAGCTCTTCTGATATGGGTCCTGCTAACGCTTGGAGCTCTTTATTCGCCTTTTTGATGTTTAGATATAAATCAGAGAACTTGCGATTACTCGTTCACTGTCCTTGAGGATCTGGCTCCTCCAAGTGGAAACTGCCATGCCCTGCTCGCCGATCTTTGCATATTCATTAATTTTATCCTGGCTCAGAGGCTCAGGAGTCTCGGCGGTAGTTGCGGGAGGTGCACTGCCCATCTTCTGTAAGGCTTGGAGCAGATGTTTGTTTTGCTCTTTCAATAGCCTTTTCTCTTCTTTTGTTTCTTGAAGCTTCTTGCAGAGGGCGTCAACTGCAGATAAGGCTTCTCCTTGAAGGCTCTCAGAAGATGTACCCATTGTGACTTGAGTCACTGTATAATCTGTCGGAGATAGATCCTTTTTATCCTTGAGGGGATTAGGGTATGCGATCTCCATCACCCTTTCTCCCGAAGCACTCTGAGAGAAGCGTGTGACAGGCTTCTGTCTCTTTGCCCCTTTGGACGGGATTACGGAAAAGTCCATCGGAGCGATGGGAACTTTCCTTTTCTGCTGACTTAAGTGCTGGGAGATCCAGTTGGACTTATGGGAGAAGGGCCGGAAAAAGAGAAGGGGGCAGCTGCAGTAGTAGAAGGGAACAACGTGGAGACACTTGGAGGCAACATCGAGAGGGAGGCCGGAGAAGTGCTCACGGAGGAACAGATACTACAGGAGGGGAAGACATAGGAAGGGAAGGGAGCTCAGAGATGAGGGAAGAAATAAAGGGGAGAGGTCCGCGAGAGAAGAGAAGACGGACGAAGAAGCGGGAGGAACAAAGAGAAGAAGGGGAGAGGGCACGACCAAAGGAATGGTCGCTTGAGTTACTCGAGGAGGGGAAGGAGGAGAAGAAGAAATGCAAAGGGACCTCGGTAGTTGCGGCAGTCTGGCTGACATCCCGAGTGGATGGGCCTATTGGAATGTCTTCTTCCGCCTTTCTCTGGGGAAGCCAGAGTTACAACTTGTTCTGGTGCAGCGGAAGGAGGACTTTCAGGAGCTTCCTCTTGAGTGGTGCTGGATTCACCCTCTTTGCCTTTTCCTTTGCCTTTAGGCTGCTGTTTTGATCTAGGAGGTGCGTTACCCAACGGAGAGGTTGTGAAATCAACTCCGAGGTAGATGAGCCCGTTCATTCGGCACCAATGCTCGTCCCTACGCAGTTTCCTTGACCCTTTCTTCAATTGTCTCGAGGCGCTTTGTTTATCGATCGCCGCAAAAGACCAATCGTCCCCTTTGTGTTATGATATACTTGATCTACTTCCTCCTCGCAGTTTGGAAGCCTTTGGGGACGATCACACCCCGTATTGGATGATTTCGCGAATGCCAAACGAGAATGGTCCTTCCTCCTAAGCTCCACCTAATGATACAGGTCGATGTAGATATCCTCGATCTGAGGGACGTGGATTGGATCGAGCTTAGCCCTCGGCAGACAATTCCTCGGGTCAAAGGTGGGTCTAGCTGGGAAGTCATGTTTCATTGAGCAGCTCCAGCTCTGCAAACATGTCTTTTGCCTTGTGATGAGTAAGACATGTATATCTACCCACTGTGAGGGGGAAAGGAGTTCCACCCTTCTTTCTTTTAAGGCACTTCTCATGGTAGGTGATTAGCTGTCTTGACAGCTCTAGCAGAATCAACTTGGGCCCAGCATACCTTGGCAGTCTAGTTGGCTCTCCCAAGAAGTTAGCCGCTCTCAGATAAGTAAATGTGGGGAATTGGGGGAATAAGGCCCCCATTTCTCAGTGGCTGTCACTATGCTCTTGGTCGTGCGACCGTAAGTCATATTTGGCCTCAACAGGCAGATGATGAAGTAGAAAAATGCATCGTTGATCTTTGTAAATTGAGGGATGCTATTTTCCAGCTTCAATTCTGGATAGTATTCATATATTTTGACCTGGGGCCAAACCCCACTCCGCATCGTAGCCGGGTAGTCTCTCTCAAGAAGGCTGCAGCATAAACGACATAGGAATTCATGTAGAATCTCCCAGTTGTGGGAAATTGTTGCAGCTGTTCTGATATCGTGCTGCTTATAATTTCTGCCCATTCGAAGCCTTGATCAGGCACATTTTTGTTCATGGTTTCTAAATATCGCAGCATCCATTTGTGGAAATAGTGGACGTCAGGAAGCCCAAAGATTCTGCCCAGGAAAGTGATGGTGTCACTGAGCTCCTCCGAAAAATCACTGCGGTGAATGATTTGTGGCCAACGGGTCACTACTTTCTTGTTCTTCAGATAGACTTCATTCATCAGTTGCATGCACTGATCTTCATTGTCGTCCCAGGCTTTGATACAATCCTCTCGGCTGACGGCCACAAAGTGCCGGTGATGAGGAATGCCGAGTATTATCTCAAAGTGGCGGGCAGTGAGGTTGATTACGACCTCGCCCTTCTCATTTACGACACACCTTGTGTCTTTATTATAGCACCGGGCAACCACCATCATGAATTCATTGTTAACGGCGCTGACTGGGATTCCTCCAAATGGGCAGTGGCACCGCTTTATCGCTTGTCCATCCATGGACTTCTTGACCTTCCGAGTTCGACCTGCAATTCCTCCATATCAATATGACCCAACTCTGAGTCTCTGCGTCCAGGTCACACTCGGCCTGGGAGTCGGGCATTCTGACCCTCTGATATTTATACTTCATTTCTTCCTCTGTGAGCTTGGCCTTGCCTTTGGATTTGGTAGGCCTCTTGCTTGATGTTGACATATGTTCTTCTGAGTTTAATTGCTGATCTGCAAGAATAAGACGTGAAACCCAATCGAAGAAAGCCGTGTCAGCTGCTTGATTTTCCATTGAAATGCTGACAGAAGAAAGAGTTAGCAATTTTGAGGCCTCAGGGCGCATGGCGCATGAATATTACAGATTGCATGCCTAAATAGGCAAGGTGCACAGAAAAGGGTGTTGCAGGAGATAAATTAGCGCCAAAGGGCGCATGGCGCATGGACACTGCATAATGCATTTTGTGTTGCTGTAAGGACAAGTGCGCCTGCGCCATATGGATGTATTTTGTAAAGGGCGCACGAAATCTTTGTGTTACACGGGAACAGGATGCGCCCGAGGCGCATGTATTTTTCATGTTGCACGGAACATCGTGCGCCAAAGGGGGCATTTAGGGTTTATGTAACATGATGTTCTTCTGCGATGAGGGACGCGCCGCGCCTCAGATAGCTTTGTACTTGGCGCGTATGAAAGGGCTGTTACATGGATGCTGGGTGCGCCAAAGGGCGCAGGAATTTGCAATGTTGCGCTCAAGTTTGATGCGCTAAGAGGGCGCATGGAAAGCGTTTGCAGCATGCGAGGGAAGTGCGCCATGAGGGCGCACCTTTTATGATGAAGCATGGAATGCCAATGCGCCAAAGGAAAATACAGTTTTCCTTTTTCTTTAAGGTTCAGATTTTTCTCAGAGGGGTTTCCACATATGGCTAAGCTCTCTTTGCAAGTTTTATTCGGGTGATTGGAAAGGTTTAATACCAAAAGGGGTTTCAAGCTTTTACCTCAGGGCAAGACTCTCTCTGCCAGCAGATCTGGAAAGAGGAGGAAGAAATGTGGAAAGACAACGGGGGGGAAACAAATTCATGAATTAATCCTTTCAATCCATACTGAACCAACCTAGCAGCCAAAAACCACAAAAACAAAACGCACGAAAGACAGAAGGCCACTTACCCGGATATAAACGATGAAAAAGCGTGAGAACGGGTCCACAACGTGATCGAAGCGGCAAAGGCAAAAAAGTGCGACAGTGGTCGAGAAAATAATGAAAATAGTCACGTGATTGCTCGTGACAATGACAATGTGACGCGCCTATATATAGGCGAGGCAAGAAAAAATGCGCCACCAACTTCTTAAAGGGGCGCACCAAATGAGTCATTTATCGACATGAAGATATGTGTGCATATGGTGCATCGGAAGTGGTGTCGACAGAGGGAAACAGCAGCTTCTTCGCCGCACCAAAAAGGGGCGCAACAAAAGATATGTCGACAGGAAGGCACATGCGCCTTGGCGCACGCAGGGAAGCCTCAACACAGAGAGGCGCACTAGAACGCCTGTTGACACAAGAAAACATGCGCCAAAGGTTTTAAAGGGGGCGCATCAAAAGTTGATGTTGCATAGTCATTCTATGCGCCCGGCCAAAAGACCAAAAATGACTAAGTTCGGAAAACCAGATTTCCCGGAAAGGGACTTCTGCAACGCTTCCAAACGCCAGGATCTTCGATGAGGATCGAAACAAAATTTTCGGTATGATTATCGCAAAATTGCCCTTGTCAATTTTACGGGATAACACACACATTGCGTCTCCAAAATGTCCCATGGACGTCCCTAATTTCTTTTCCATTTTGTAGGGATGCATGGGTAGGAGGTGGGCGAGGGAGTGAGGGGAAAATTTTGTCCCCATCCCTCTCGTCCCGATACATATGCGACAAAGATTAGGACCTCGGGGACATGTCCCCATGTAACACTAGGATAAACACAAGAAATGCCTAGAATTAGTACTAAAGCTACATAGCTCTACATTAACTTTCTAGATGTGATTTCCTCACAAACAAAATTGAGCATCTAGGACACGTGATTTCCGACAAAGGTGCAATCTAGATGTGATTTCTTCACAAACAAAATTGACAATCTACAACATGTGATCTCCGACAAAGGTGTGATAGGAGTAAATTTGAAGAACATTAGAGTAATTTGGGATTAGAGAACACATATAAGCATATGAAGATTCCTAAGAATTGCTAGCTTTACGAAAAGATTTGTTCATGGTTTCTCCAAGATGGCTTTACCCATACAATAATTACGAAGGAAAATAAAAAGATATTCAAACACAAGCCTTTTGATGCCCTTGAGAAATGATTGGCTGAAGCTCCTATCCTATTACTACCAAATCCGACCAAACCATTTACACAATGGGATCAAGGCTTTCCAAGTACAAGAAAATAATAGCCTACGTATAAAAAGAAGAGAAATCCACGATGCTGAATAAATATACCAAATATTTGACTAAGAAGTATAAGCAATAATCCACACAACCAAAATGTTCAAAAACTACCTTAAGAACAACAGATTTGAAGCACATACATATTGTAAACCACTACTATAGTATTCCCAAAAGGAGTATGTCGCAGACAATATAGATGATCACTATATTCTAACGAATATAAACATACATCGGTCTATAAACCAAGAAAAGAGATTTTGTAGCAGATATCCAATCTCTGGTTTACACAAATCTTGACAGTAAAACAAAATTCAAAAGAATGGATCATAAAAAAATTAAACTGTCATCAACTCCTATTGGAAAACGACTTTGTACTAGGACATAGTTTATAAGACAAAATAGCAATAGTAGTACCTAATAACGACCCTCCCAAAATAAGACTTTAAATGACTTTTACAACGATACTCTAGCAAGCCATGTAAATAGAGATAAATGCCACCAAAAAGTGAAGTCTATTAAAAATAATTTGGGAATAAAAGTAATTCCATGTTAACTTGTGTGCTGAACATTTTCCAACAACATATAAACGCCTGAACTTGATTTGAAGAAATCCAAATATTGAATTCACTAGCCCCATTTCTACCACTTGCACCTAGCTGACATCGCCACAAGTAGCATTGATGAAAATATATAAACACAATTTAGATGGCTCATTTTCAATTAATAATTGAATTTCTGTCCGGAAGTCAGTAAAGAGAATTCAAATAAAGAGGGCTGCCTAGGAATTAGTGTCTTCTCATATCAATGAATTGCAGGGTGACACCAAAAAAATTAGCTCTTGCCCTCTGTAACCTAAAAACTACTAACATCAACAAATAGGACAATGGAATCAGCAAACGATTTTTTCTATATACTGACTTCTTTGACAAACAATTAATGTAGCTGGTTATATCTAAATGTAGTTTGCTTGGTATGGATGCTGAATTGATTGCCATAAATGATGTTTGATTGCTATGAATGCTGAATTAATTGCCATAAATGATGTTTGATTGTTATGATCGGCATAAATGCTATATGAGTGTCGTTGGTATTTGATGGATGCTGATTACAGTTGATTGTAATAAATTGATTCTAATAAATGCTCATTAATACTAACTGACCATAACAAAAGATTGATCGCTGCCATACTTTCCTGAACTGAATAATGCCTAAGAAATTTGTTATTGGTGATCCCTATATTTGGGTGATAATAAGTTAGCCGTGCTATTTGGCCAAGTCCTGCTATTGGATCACATTAACCCTGCTATTGGACAAAGTCCTGCTAAAGCCCTTGTTATTGGGCCAAGTTATGTTATTGAGCCATATTGAAGAATAGCTTGATTATTGGGCTAGTGTGCATCATCTTTGTTTCTGAAATTAAAGACAGTCAGAGTAATACTTAATAGTTATCTGAGTCCAGAATTGTGAGCTTTAACAACAAAGAACATCAAGGATTGCCCATCTAAAGACTTGACATATCAATGATCCTTCTCTGCATTAAAACACACTGGTTTTTTACTTATGTTTTTTTTAAATGTCTCTGAATTTTGACATTTTGGGCAGGCATTGGAAAGGGCCATGCTGTAACATAAAATGTGGCATAAAGACAGATTTTTACTAAAGGGAAGAAAAAAATATGAAATGACCAAATTAATTGATAAATAGCATAAGGGAGCAAGTAAATTTCAAAAGTCGGGCACAATACTAAGAATATGAATTAGCATCCACAAATATTAACATGGAAAACTCAAAGTTAGAAACCCAAGATCTCATTTTATGCAAGATAAATCAATTTGAACCATTAAAACTAGTGTGACAAGTGAGGAATTACAACATACCAAGCTGAAGAGCAATATGCAGACAGAAATAAGCTTGATCTTGCAGTACCGAACAAGCTTTTTCCCAGAATGCTACGAGGCCTATAAGGACAGTAAAAAAACCCCTTAAAATTCAAGAGCTTTAATGACTTATACCATACAAGAAATCATAGCACCTGATATGAAAAGGCAGTAAGACCCTTGGAAAACAAATGTGTGTGTGTGCAATATATATGGTAACTTAAGAGACATCTACCATTCATAAAATACTTCAGAAATGACACCTTAGTAGTAAACTGGGAATTGACACAAGGGGTGGCTTGAAAGATATAAGCGATGCAATTGATCGCTCTTAGTGAGCATGTATGTCATAAATGTCTGCATTAAAATCGACAAAATCAAACGAATTAAGGATGGTTGCAAGAAGTGGAGGCTGTTGAATATAATTGTGGGAAATATCCAAGAAAGCATTTACAAAACTTTTTGTAATTTACACTATTCTGAGACGGAAAAATTAAAAAATTCAATTCAATTACTACCCTTCTTTACAACTAGTTGCCTCTGATCATATTGTGACCAGAGCATGCAAACAAATCAAATTCGATGCCTTTGCTTGTCTTAATTGCCATTTTGTACAAGAAAATATTCCATCTACTGCCCTTCAGATTTGACTACTTTTAAGTTTATAATTTAGTGACAATCAAAATATGCGGTCTCTTTTTCAGATGATTTTTAAAAGTGCCCAAAATCACTCAAATGCAATCCGAAAGTAAAATAACTGGTTGGGAGGGTGATACAAAAGAGAGAATGATTCTATTACTTACTCTTTTAGAAGCCCTTTCCTATGAACAATAAGAGCTGGTATAAAATAAACTGGAAGATATACTGGCAATGCTCTTAAATAAGCCTGAACAAGGAATGAAATTGCATGTGCAGCACAGGATTGGTTTCCATGCACAATCTGCAAAATAGTCATACCATGAAATTATTACATTTTGCGAAGGAAACCAAATGAATGATCCCCCATGACAACGAGTAAAAAGAATCCTCACAACAAAGTAGAACAGTTTGACAGGAAACAAATATTTTAAAGCAAAAGAAATTTCTAACTATTTGTTGACTTAAATCTTCATTGGCATAATGTGGCTTCACAAAAACTCTCTTTAGCAACCTGTACGTGCAGTCTGATCTGTAACCTCCTTGTATTTCTTATGAATCCATTTGCACTATTTAAGCATGCACAGACCCTTTTTTTTTCCCGCAAATGATCTGTTGTTTTCCTTCTTTCTACTTTCAACTCTCTAATGTAGTCTACATATCAAGTTCCAATGCCTGACATTCTTTTATCAATGTAGCAGAGTTACACTAAACTTTTTTGAACCCATATTAGGTTCTTATTGAGAGAAAGGCAAGCCTTTCTTTCTCCATTTTCTGAGTGTGGAGAGAATCAGGTTATGGCCTTCATTACTTCTTAGTTTCGTTGGAAAGTGATTCCGAGGGATATCAAAAGTGACTTTTTAACAGTGATTTAATGGAGTTGGTGTACATGATGCAGCTAGAAAGTTGTGTTGTTGCTGGCAATGAAAATCTTGTGTGCAGGTGGTGAAAGCACTCTATGGGCTGAAGCAAGTGCCAAGAGTATTATTATACACATAAATTGATCATTTTTTGATTAATTCTGGGTTGAAGAGAAGTCCTAATCCCAATTTTTACATCAAAATTTGGTGGTTGATATAGTAACTCTTATTGTTTAAGTGGGTAATCATGGCCAGAAAAGGACCAGTGGTGTCACAGCAAGGTGAAAATCAGATCCCTACTTTTCTCTTAACAAGACGGACTTGGGTCTTGGATACTATTATTTGGGGGTTGAATTCTTGCAAACAGATAGAGGTGTGTTTATTTTTTCAGCAAAATTATGCAAGGAATCTACTTGAGAAATTCAAGATGGCGGATTGTAAGCCAGTGATGACCATGATGGAAGCTGGTCTAGAAGTGATAGCCTTAAGTGATTCTATTCAGCAGATTAAGAATCACTTCATTGAAAATTGGTGGGCAGCCTAATATACCTTGCTTCGACTGGGCCTGATATTTCCTTTTATGTTAGCAGATTTCTCAGTAAGCCCAATGCCAATCATTGAAGGGCGGCAAATAGAATTCCGAGGTATGTCAAAGGAACATTGTCTTTTAGAATTTGGCATAGTGTTTCTGATCATTTTTCAGCAAGTTGGCAACACAAATTCCGATTGGGATGGAGCAAGTTGATGATAAAAGTCAACAATAGGATATATTTTTGGTCTTGGGAGTGTTGGTCCAAAATCACGCTTGGGCAGATCTATGGATAAACGAGCCAACAGTCAAGGCGCAGGCATAGCCCTCTTTGAGTCAGCAAAGCGAAACTGGTTTATTGCTATTCTACCAGCAGGAATCTGTGCAAGTCTCACAATATTCCGCCTTCGGGGGTTTGGGATCTCATCCCAGTAGGGGTGTTTCCGACTGCGAAAAGAAAGGAATGAAAGAGAAGATGAAGAAAGAGCAGGTCCGAAGGAAGAAAAGAAATGAATTCCAAAGCAGAAAGGTCAGAAGGTTTATGTTTTGGGATTGGTAGTAAACAGAGCCAAACCTACTTGCATAAACGAGCAAAGCAATACTGATGAATAAATGACAATAAAACAGAAGCAGATTTAACAGAATAAACACATAGATCTGACATAAGAAAGATCTGATGCAAATAACACATGTATTCAGCACAAAGTCTAAATATTGTATTAATAATTATTTCTGTTACAAAAAGCTCAAAGTCTTTTCTCCTCACTTCTATTTTTCATCTGAAAGATATTCACTCATCCACAATACAACAAGTATTGAGGTATTTATAGAAGAAGGAGAGAAAAGAAGGCAAAAAGGAGCCAACCACCTATTTACAAAGATATTTACAAAATATACAAAATATCTCAAAGTCATGTTGACTTTTGACAACTTGATGGATGACATCATCCCATGGTGCAACATGGATGATGTCATCGTTTGTGCCAACATACTTCAGATATTCACAGAAAGAAAGTCGAAGAAGAGAGAGAAGAAGAAGAAGAAGAAGACACTATTCATCATCGTCATCCTGCGGCCGAAAGGGAGTAGCCTGCTTTTGCTGCTGCTCAGGTGACGAGATGTGGAATTGAGCGCGGTATTCCATGAACTTGCTGATCATGGGCCCTAGTTGATCCTGGGAAGGATCCTTGTGTCGCTCACTGATCGCCTCGCAAGTCTCCCGCTCGTCTATGAGCTTCTCTGGGAGTTTGGAATATTCTTTTTCAGCTTCTATGAGGAACCCGATGAAATCCCGACAGGCCAGCAGGTTATTAATGGACTCTGCGTCAAAAGAGACCTCTGGCCCCAGCCCTCGTGACACGATCTCTTTAAAGATCTGGATGGTTTCATCAACTTTTCTTAAGGCGAAGGAAGGAGTAAGCAACCCTGGAGACATGTTGAGAACGATTTGTTCCATTTGGTGCATCGCGTCCAGGGCTTCCTCCTTTACCTTATCGATCTTTTCAAGGACAAACTCCAGTTGATCCATCCGGTAGTCTAGAGTGGAAATGACTTTGTTGAGGGCTCTGGGATGACCGAAGACACCGAACTTGACCAGATCTTCGACTGAACAGTCGAACATTTGTTGAAAGGTCTCATGCTGCAGCCTAGCATGGTCCAGCTCTTCTGATATGGGTCCTGCTAGTGCTTGGAGCTCTTTATTCGCCTTGTTGATGTTCAAATACAAACCAGAGAACTCGGCGATCACTTTTTCACTGTCTTTGAGGATCTGGCTCCTCCAAGCGGAAACTGCCATGCCCTGCTCGCCGATCTTTGCATATTCATTAATTTTATCCTGGCTCAGAGGCTCAGGAGTCTCGGCGGCAGTTGTGGGAGGTGCACTGCCCATCTTCTGTAAGGCTTGGAGCAGATGTTTGTTTTGCTCTTTCAATAGCCTTTTCTCTTCTTTAGCTTCTCGAAGCTTCTTGCAGAGGGCGTCAACCGCAGATATAAGGCTTCTCCTCAAGGCTCTCGAAGATGTACCCATCAGTGACTTGAGTCACTCAGTATAACTGTCGGAGACAAATCCTTTTATCCTTGAGGGGATTAGGGTATGCGATCTCCATCACCCTCTCTCCCGAAGCACTCTGAGAGAAGCGTGTGACAGGCTTCTGTCTCTTTGCCCCTTTGGACGGGATTACGGAAAAGTCCATCGGAGCGATGGGAACTTTCCTTTTCTGCTGACTTAAGTGCTGGGAGATCCAGGCTGGACTTATGGGAGAAGGGCCAGAAACAGAGAAGGGGACAGCTGCAGTAGTAGAAGGGAAAAAAGTGGAGACACTTGGAGGCGGCATCGAGAGGGAGGCCGAGGAAGTGCTCACGGGAGGAAGAGATACCGCAGGAGAGGAAGACATAGGAAGGGAAGGGAGCTCAGAGATGAGGGAAGAAATGGAGGGGGACAGATCCGCAAGAGAAGAGAAGATGGACGAAGAAGCGGGAGGAATGGTAGAAGAAGGGGGAGAGGACACGACCAAAGGAATGGTCGCTTGAGTCACTCGAGGAGGGGAAGGAGGAGAGGAAGAAGGGACAGAAGGGACCTCAATTGTTGTAGCAGTGCCGACATCCTGAGTGGATGGGCCTATTGGAACATCATCTTCCGCTTCTTTCTCTGGAGGAGCCAGAGTTACAACTTGTTCTGATGCAGCGGAAGGAGGACTCTCAGGAGCTTCCTCTTGAGTGGCGCTAGATTCGCCCTCCTTGCCTTTTCCTTTGCCTTTAGGCTGCTGTTTTGATCTAGGAGGTGCGTTACCCAACAGAGAGGTTGTGAAATCGACTCCGAGGTAGATGAGTCCGTTCATTCGGCACCAATGCTCTGCTTCACGTGCAAAGTTTCCTCGACCCTTTCCTCAATTGTCGAGGTGCTTGCTTATCATCGGGCCGCCATTAAAAGGCCAATCGTCCCCACCTGTATCAAGATATACTTGATCTACTTCCTCCTCAGTAGTTTGGAAGCCTTTGGGGACGATGGCTACCCCGTATTGGATGATTTCTGCCAAGGCCAACCGAGAATGGTCCTTCCTCCTAAGCTCCACCTCATGATATAGGTCAATGTAAATATCCTCGATCTGAGGGATGTGGATTGGATCGAGCTTGGCCCTAGGAAGACAATTTCTTGGGTCGAAGGTAGGCCTGGCTGGGAAGTCATGTTTCAGATTGAGCAGCTCCAGCTCTGCAAACATGTCTTTTGCCTTGTGGTGAGTCAGACATGTATATCTACCCACTGTGAGGGGGAAAGGAGTTCCACCCTTCTTTCTTTTTTGGCACTTTTCATGATAAGTGACTAGCTGTCTTGACAGCTCCAGCAGAATCAACTTTGGTCCAGCATACCTTGGCAATCTAGTTGGCTCTCCCAAGAAGTTAGCTGCCCTCAGATAGGTGAATGTGGGGAATTGGGTGAACAGGGCCCCCCATTTCTCAGTGGCTGTCACTATGCTCTTGGTCGTGCGACCGTAAGTCATATTTGGCCTCAACAGGCAGATGATGAAGTAGAAAAATGCATCATTGATCTTTGTAAATTGAGGGATGCTATTTTCCACCTCAATTCTGGATAGTATTCATATATTTTGACCTGGGGCCAAACCCCATTCCGCATCAGAGCTGGATAGTCCCTTTCTGAAGCTGCAGTGTAAACAACATAGGAATTCATGTAGAATCTCCCAGTTGTGGTAAATTGTTGTAGCTGCTCAGAGATCGTGCTGCTTATTATTTCTGCCCAGCAAAAGCGTTGATCGGGCACATTCTTGTTCATAGTCTCTAAGTACCGCAGCATCCATTTATGGAAAAAGTGGGCGTCAGGAAGCCCAAAGACTCTACTCAGGAACGTGATAGTGTCGCTGAGCTCCTCTGAAAAATCGCTGCGGTGAATGATTTGTGGCCAACGGGTTACTACCTTTTTATTCTTCAGATAGACCTCGTTCATCAGCTGCATGCACTGATCTTCATTGTCGTCCCATGCCTTAATGCAATGTCTTTGGCTAACGGCCACAAAGTGCCGGTGATGAGGAATGCCGAGTATTATTTCAAAGTGGCGAGCAGTGAGGTTGATTACGACCTCGCCCTTTTCATTTACGACACACCTTGTGTCTTTGTTGTAGCACCGGGCAACCACCATATCATGAATTCATTGTTAATGCACACGACCGGGATTCCTCCAAATGGGCCAGCAGTGGCACCGCCATCGCTTGTCCATCCATGGACTTCTTGTGACCTTCTGAGTCCTGACCCAGAATTCCTCCAAATCAATATGACCCAACTCTGAGTCTCTGATGTCCAGGTCACACTCGGCCTGGGAGTCGGGCATTCTGACCCTCTGATATTTATACTTCATTTCTTCCTCTGTAAGCTTGGCCTTGCCTTTGGATTTGGTGGGTCTCTTGCTTGATGTTGACATATGTTCTTCTGAGCTTAATTGCTGATCTGCAAGAATAAGACGTGAAACCCAATCGAAGAAAGCCGTGTCAGCTGCTTGATTTTCCATTGAAATGCTAACAAAAAGAGTTAGCAATTTAAAGGCCTCAGGGCGCATGGCGCGTAGACACTGCAGGATGCATTTTGTGTTGCTGTAAGGACAAGTGCGCCTGCGCCATATGGATGTATTTTGTAAAAGGCGCATGAAAACTTTGTGTTGCACGGAACATCGGTGCGCCAAAGGCGCATATAGGGTTTGTGTAACATGTGCTTTTGCGCGCTTAAGGGAACTTGGCGCGGCGCATGAAGGGTTTGCACAACAGATGTTGCTGCGATGAGGAACGCGCCTGCGCCTCTATAGCTTAGCACTTGGCGCATATGAAAGGGTCATCACATGGATGTCTTTGGGTGCGCCAAAAGGGCGCAGGAATTCTTTATGTTGCATCCAAGTTTGATGCGCCAAGGGGCGCATGGGAAGTATTTGCAGCATGCGAGGGAAGTGCGCCATGAGGGCGCACCTTTTTATGATGAAGCATGGAATGCTAATGCGCCAAAGGAAAATACAGTTTTCCTTTTTCTTTAAGGTTCAGATTTTTCTCAGAGGGGTTTCCACATATGGCTAAGCTCTCTTTGCAAGTTTTATTCGGGTGATTGGAAAGGTTTAATACCAAAAGGGTTTTCAAGCTTTTACCTCAGGGCAAGACTCTCTCTGCCAGCAGATCTGGAAAGAGGAGGAAGAAATGTGGAAAGACAACGGGGGAACAAATTCATGAATTAATCCTTTCAATCCATACTGAACCAACCTAGCAGCCAAAAACCACAAAAACAAAACGCACGAAAGACAGAAGGCCACTTACCCGGATATAAACGATGAAAAAGCGTGAGAACGGGTCCACAACGTGATCGAAAGCGACAAGGCAGGTGCGCTGACAGGGTCAGAGAAAATAATGAAAATAGTCACGTGATTGCTCCGGTGACAATGACAGCGCAGACGCGCCTATATATAGGCGAGGCAGTAATAAATGCGCCACCAACTTTCTAAAGGGGCGCACCAAATGAGCTGTCGACACGAGAAAGCATGCGCCCTTTGGCGCACCGAAAGACTCGTCAACATGAAAATATGTGCGCCTATGGCGCACCGGAAGTGGTGTTGACAGGAAATGTGCGCCTTTGGCGCACCAAAAAGGGGCGCAACAAAAGATATGTCGACAGGAAGGCGCATGCGCCTCGGCGCACGCAGGGAAGACTCAACATAAAGAGGCGCACCAAAACGCCTGTTGACATGAGAAAACATGCGCCAAAGGGTTTAAAGGGGGCGCATCAAAAGTTGGTGTTGCATAGTCATTCTATGCGCCCGCCAAAAAGACCAAAAATCGACTAAGTTCGGAAAACCAAATTTCCCGGGAAGGGATTTTGCAACGTTCCGAACGCAAGGGATCCCTAACGAGGGATCGGAACAAAATTTCGGTATGGTTATCCGTAAAATTGCCCTTGTCAATTTTACGGGATAACAGGAGAGGTGCAATATCTTGGTTATGCAAGACACAACAAACTGTCGCTTTATCTTTGACAGAAGCAGAGTGCGAGGCTGCTGTTTTGGTTGCATGTGAGGTGACTTGGCTAAAGAGGATCTTGACTGATTTGCAGTTACATCACTAGCAACCTATAGGTATATTTGTGATATTGGGATGTGTACAAACTAGTCAAGAATCGAGTTTTCTATATACATGGTACATACCAGGCACATAGAAATTCATTTCCTTTCTGTTTGTTTGAGTCCAACTCAGGAGCAAGCGGCAGATACATTTTACCAAACCTCTGTATTGAGAAGTTCATTAAATTGAGGGATAAATTTTCCACGGTTTCATATATGACCCTTAAGGAAGGATGTTAGAATAGTTAACAGAATAGTAAAAAAATAAGTCTTATGAACTTCCATTAAAAAAGTGTAGTAATATACATTTGTCACCATTATATTAACTAGTCTAATTTCTAACCCTTATGGTATATCATTATTCTTTTCCTGCATATTTTTGACAAAAATTATAGAAACAGGCATAGAAACCAAAAATATTTCATGGAGAGAATTAAAAAGATGAAAATAGAAACAGCTAATGGCTCACCAGAACATAAATATTATTTTTGTACCAACTTAATATTATTCAAAGGCAATGTACTAGAATAAAAACATATACGCAAAGAACAAACAAGGCAGAGAAAACATACTGAACATGGAATTTTCATGTTAGGATCCAGTTTGATCTCAACACCATTAGACTTGTAGAATTTCTCTATGTCAGTCAAGCTTTTCCAAGACCTGCCAAATGCAAGTTCTTGTAATCCCCTCAAAATTACAGAATCCTTCCCACCATGCTTATTCAGGAAGGATCTGTATGTGGAAGGCAAGCTATCTTGATTTAAAACATAAGATGACCTGTCAAACAAAAGAGAGTCAAATCTATCCAATGAGTAGACCTTATACATATACACCTCGATCAAACTATTGTTATTTTTAAGCTGGACACATTCCTGCAGTGAAGAAAATGCATACAAGCTGTTCCAAAAGAAAAAAGCTGAAAAACACAAATCTACATAATTTTTTATGATTTCAAGCATCATGTATCAATTGACATACACTAATAGAAACCTTTTGCAAAATGACTATCATGATATATTATGTCATATTCAATGTACATAAATCTTTTTATATGTCTAATAATATAAATAAGCATGGTTTAAACTAACAGCAGAGAGCTGAGGTGGAGTCTGCACGGTGGCTAGTGCAATGTGCTTACAAAGGGTTTTGTCGGTATCAAATTAGGTCTGCAATGGAAGACTCAGATGGGAGACACCATCACCCACTGTTCTGAATTGCAAGCAGGTTGTTCAGTATCTCGTTGACACCCTATGGAGGATGACCCAACTGAAGCTGTGTTTGATCTTCCAGGCAGTGAGCTAAGACTGTATAAAAAAGGTCGATGGATGCCTCTAGAGAATGAGGATAAGCCTCAAGTGATCTCAAGATGGGAGCCTCCTAGCAGACGACATTATGCATCTAAGGAATCAAGCCCTAATTTGCAAGTTTATGGGAATCAGAACCAAACTAGGATTTTTGTGGGATGGACCAGAAAACAAAGAAACCGGAAGGAGATCTGGAAATGATCCTATCGGCCAATTGATACTTCTTGGCAATAGTCACAAGGACAGCAGATGGAAAAATAGCCTTCGAGTGAGGCCCCAAATTCCATTACTAGGCAGGACGGTTTATGAAACTGTGGCATGCAGATTTTGACTTCACAGAAGAGCTATCATCAAGAATTCCAATATGGATAAGGCTATTCAATCTTCCTCTAGAATATTGGCGGGAAGATCTGCTTAAGATTGGCCTTGGGAACGTTTGTAGGATTGTCAAGGTTGACTAAGGACAGAAAACTGACAACTTATGCAAGAATGTGAGTGGAAATCGATGAGGAAAAAACCTAGAGAAGACAATTAATATTAAAATGGATGAGATGGTGTGGGATCAGCCCTGGACTATAAGACACTACATTTCTAGAGTAGGGAACAACATTTATATGGGTTCCTCGTCAGAGACTGTCTTTCAAAGAACAACCACTTGTGCCTGAATCACAGGTTGACAAGAGTAACCAAAAGTCAGATCAATATCAAACGGCCTGCAAGTCGGATAGCTTTGTATCAGTTCATAACCCAAGTAGAGACTTAGGTGGTAGCTGAGGGATAATCAAGGAAGCGGAAATAGGGAAGAAGAGAGGAACATGTTTGCAATTCTTGAAGGACGCATAGAAAGATAAAATGAAGTTGAAGAGGGGGCAAAGAAATTACCCGAGGATACAACAAAGACAGCCAGAGGGTAAAATAGCCAAGGAATGCTCCCAAGAAGATGGAATCCAAGATGTGAAGACACAAGAAATCAAAAAGCATAAGCCATAACTTGAATTCAGGTAAGTCTTCAAGTCCATTCAGTTGTTGAAACTGCTCAAGCTTTTGAAAATTGTGATAAATTAACGTATCAATTAGCAGACACAGCCTTGCTAGTGGAGGATTTGGAGATGAGAGTAACTAAAACCCAAAACCTTAAGGGAGAAGAGACGGCCAAGATCATTATTCAACAGGGAATAAGACAAACTCTGATTAAAAACCCAAACAGGAGTGAAGTGGGAAGAAATTAACCACAGGAGGGTGAAATCAGTGGGGAAAGTTAACGGAATTAGTACTAGACAAGGCTTTGGATCATTTTAACCAAAGTTAAAAAAAAATACCGGTCTCTCATTGAAAATAAGGGGTTTAGGCAGCAAAACTTGTCAAAACATTATCAAAAGGGTAATTAGGAACGCTAAACCAGAATTTTTGCTTCTCCGAGAGACAGCTTACTATCGAAGAGAGTTTGCAAATGCATAATAGAGTGTCAGCCCAGGGATAATAGACCATGCCAAAGAGAATGAAAATGAAATAGAATGTGCAAACCAAACTTAGTATTATTATTCAGCATAAACAAATGATGGGATTTACAAATATAAAGCCATTGGAATGGCTGTTACACTTCATATTCTCCATGACTGTTCAACTACCTACAGGAATTCTTCAAATTCCAACTATAAGACAAAAGCTTTCCTAAATAACACCTAAGATTATCTAATATCATATTATCCATGACTTTACAACTACCTACAGGAACTCTTTAAATTCCAACTACAAGACAAAAGCTTTCCTAAATAACACCTAAGATTATCTAATATTATGTACAATAATATTACATCCCCCTAATCTGCAGGGGTTGCAGTGAGACCAAGCATGCCTCTGAACTTTTCAAAATTTTCTTTTCCAAGCACTTTTGTCAAGATGTTTGTTGGTTGCTTTGCAATAGGACAATGGAGCAATTTGACACTACCTTCTTTCACATGATGCCAAATCAAGTGGAATTTTGTATTGATGTGCTTGGTTCGGTCGTGAAAGACTGGATTCTTTGCCATTTGAATTGCAGATGTGTTGTCAACCATCAATGGTGTTGACAAAACCTATTGTTCCTGCAAGTCTAAAAGAATCCTTCTGAGCCACAAAATCTCTCTCGTTGCCTCTGAAGTAGCCACGTATTCTACTTTCACTCCAACTGACAATTGTTGTTCCCATATTCATTAGAAACCCTGATATAAATTTCCCATCTTTAAAATCACCAACATAGTCAGAATCTAAATAGCCAACCAGTTTGAAGTCTCCTACCCTAGAGTATTTGAGCCCAAAATTGTGTTCCTTTGAGATATCGAAGGACTTTATCTAGGTTGTTACATGAATCTAAACAGAACACCAATAGCAAAAGAAATATATGATCTAGTTGTGGTCACATAGATCAAACTTCCAATCAACCAAATTTGCGGTATCTTCCAATGTCAATTTCAGATTTTGTTCCATGGGTGTACTGAGAGGCTTACAATTTGTCATTTCGAATTTGCTTAGAATTTCACCAATATACTTGTTGAGTTATGAAGATGTACTTTGATTTTTTACGCACTTTAATACTAGGTAGCCGGTACGGGTACAGGGATCCGGTACGCTGGTATGGCAATTTTTTGGGGGCGGGTACAGCACTTGGGTACAGCCGTACAATATATATATAAATATTAAAAATATAGCCAAATAAGCAAAAATTCAGCCTTATACATGAATAGAGTAAACAAATTATTAATTAAGTGAAATAGCCAAATAACATATTAATAATTCAATGCATTTTGTCGTGATATTCATTGATCGAACTTCGAACAAGTACATTGTTCAAACTCCAAATGTTACAATGTCCAATTATAATCATAAATAATAACAAATCACATAACTGGACTGGAATTCGGCTATTACCAGCTCCCTTCAAATCTGGCAGTTCAGATTCCTTTGGGGTTTCTCTTATTATTCCTGCATTAGTCTTACTTGCTAGTGGAGATGTTGTCACTGTGTTTTTGATCCTACATTACCCAAACTCATCTCAACTGTTGCAGTTTCAGCCATTGTTTTAGGTACTTCTGTGAATGCCCTTGTTTTACCACAGTTGAATCATTTACGTAATCCCATCTATTGACCTTTATTGACCCCAAACAAAATTAAAAATTTAAAAATTTAAAAAAGATAGAAAAAAATTTAAAATTGTTGTTTTTACTATGGGTACGGCTGGGTACGTCCAGCAGTACCCGGGTACGTTTGGGTACTTCCTGGGAAGTACCCAGACATACCTGGGTACTTCTAGACGTACCCTAAGCATATCCCCAGTGTACTGTACCCGTACCACATACCAGGTACGTACCGTACATGTACCCATGCCCTGCAGGGTACGTACCGGCTTCCTAGCTTTAATAACCAAATAGTAATGACAAATCACAATAGCCCAAATTTGTCATTTCAAACCCTTTCATCAACTTTGCTTTGATTTTTGCAATATATTTCTCATTATTCCCTGTTATGAGCAGATCATCCACATACACCACCAAAAATACAATTGTTTTGACAAAAAGAGTTGCATCTTCAAACTCAAATCGCTTGAAATTCATGTTTAAGAGGTGCTCAATAAGCTTTTCATACCATGCACGTGGGGCTTGTTTCAAACCATACAACAATTTTTCAAGTTTGCACACTTTGTGCTCTTGGCTGTTCACTACAAACCCTTTTGAGTCATGTACACTATTTTTTTAGATCACCATTGAGAAATGCAGTCTTTACGTCCATTTGATGAACTTTCCATCCATTTTGTGCTACCAAAGCCAACAAAGTCTAAATAGTAGTCCACTTTGTTGTAGGTGCAAAGGTCTCATTGTAGTCTATTCCTTCCTTTTGAGCATAATCCTTTGTGACAAGCCTTGCTTTATGTTTGTCAAGCGAGCCATTAGCCTTGTATTTGTTGTGAAAGACCCACTTGCAACCAATTGGTTTACAGCCAAGTGGAGGATCAACCAACTTCCAAGTCCCATTTTTCACCAATGCATCATACTCATCTCTCATGGCTTTTCTCCAGGACTCATCCTTTTCAGCTTGTTTGAAAGAGGTTGGTTCTGAATTGAACGCAACATTGAGTTCTTCTTTTGGAGAATCATTCAAGGTGAGCTATTCAATCTTGCTTTGAATTCTTCTAGGATATTTTATAATGCTTGCACGACTGCATGTGCACTTCATGTGTCGGTTTTCCCAACTTCATCATGACGGACATCTTTCAATGTCTATGTTGCCCATTTAGGCATCTTCTTTGTGGTTTTGGTGCCTTAATGTCATGATTTGAAGCTCCTTAACTTTCTATCCTCTCGTTCTCTGTGCCACATGTTCATGTTCTCAAGAAGTTTCATTTTGTTCTTCAGGAGTTTCAATCTCCATTATAGGAGATAATATAAAATCAAATGGCTTTTAATTGCATGTCCCTCCCTCACTATTTGAAATTTTCAAATCACTCTCCTCAGAGACATCAAACTTTACATATATCTCATGTTGACACAATTGCAGATCAATGTTGGCTTTGTCCTTCACAATTTCACAAAAGACCACATCTCTTGCAACAAGAAACTTCTTCTTTTTTCATCATATAGCTTGAATGCCTTGGAGGATTTGGAGGTTCCCAAGTGAATGCATTTGCAACTCTTGTGGTCCAACTTATTCCTTTTCTCCTTAGGAATCAATATGTAAAAAGAGACCCAAAATCTTAAGATGACGCACTAACGGAAAATGACACACCACATACCTTCAATTGAAGGGTTGTTGATGATGATCTGTTTCGGAGTATATTGTTGTTTATGTTGCTTCTACCCAAAAGTGTAGATTTACCCTTGAAATATATTATTGCATGAGCCCCATTCACGCGATTTTGTTCATCCTCTCAACTACTCCATTTTGTTGAGTGAGAGGAATTGTGAGATGGTGTTTGATCCCATTTTTCTTGAGATAGGATTCAAACACCTTTGAAGTGTAATCACCACCATTATCAGTCCCGAGTGTCCCAATGCAGGTTTGAGATTCATTTTCCACCATAGCTCGAAACTTTTGAAACGTTTCGAAGGCTTCTAATTTTTGTTTGAGGAAATAGATCTATGTCATTCTACTGTAGTGGTCAATGAGCAATATGAAGTACTTGTAACCACCATCTAACAAAATAGGAAGAGAACACAAATCGAGTGGACCAAATGCAGCTTTTCGTCGGCTTTCCAATTCAATTTCTGAAAAGGTCCTCTTGAGTGTTTAGCCAAAATGCAGGCTTCACACTTCTCATATTTTGCGGGCAGGGTGGGCAATCCTGCTACACCATTCTTTTGCAACACACGAATGCAGTCATGATTGGAGTGCCCAAATATCGCATGCCACAACATACTTGGAGACATTCCATCTTCAACGAGATGAGCAAAATTCCATGAAATTGATGGCTTGCCCCTGAGTTTTATTAATTTTCCTTCCTCAAATCCAGTCAATACAACTGCATTGTCACTTCTTCTGATAGTGACTTCCCCATTGTCCAATAAAATGGAGTGCCCTTGTTGATGAATGAGCACCAAAGACAATATGTTTCTTTTCAATTGAGGAAGGTAGATGACATTTTTAAGAATGAAATCTGGAATCCCTGGACACTTGAGTTGGATTGTACCCTTTCCTTTTGGTTGTAAACTTGATTTATCTACTAGATATACTAGGCCACAACGTTCCTCACAAAACTCCTCAAAGAAGTCCTTTCGGAAAGTCATATGTTGAGTGGCACCGGTGTCAAGGACCCAAGCATCAAACCATGTTGAATTCACTAACTTGAGAGCACATATTCACTTGTGAATTGAGCGGACTATAGTTCTCGCATGAAGCCTTGCATTCATGAGCCTCATGGCTCCCTTTTCTACCACATCGTTTGCAAAACAAATGATGTTTGTCATTTTGCTTTTGCCCACTATTATTGTTATTTTTGCTTTCTTGACCCTTATTCCTCCCTTAGTTTTTCTAACTTACTTCATTTTTTGAAAATGAGGCCTTGGAAGGGGACCCTTGGAAGAACCTTGAAAGAATTACCTTTTGATTGGCATGACAAATGCTCTCATGATGACTCGATTTTTCTCCCTTAGGCCTTATCTCTTTCGGCCAAGTCTTCAATTGATTGCCCGCTTACAAGGACTCCAAGTAGGTTGGGTAAGTAGGAAGAAAGGCCTTTATGAAAACAGTCATATATATGTCAATTGTTACATTAGTGGCTTCTACATCGTGCTTGATTGCAAGATTTTTGAGGCCAAACTCATGACATCAACATTCTTCAACTCAAGATTGAACAATTTTAATAAGAACTCCGAGTGAGAATCATACAAGTCCTTCAACTTAATGAATGATTCCCAAGCAATATAATACCCTTGAATGTGAAAAATATTTTTGCATCAACTAAGGCCCTCATTAAGGCCGATGCTTTCAAATTCTTTTGCTTCCAAATATTGGTTTCTTTTATATCTCAGAAGCGGTGTTAGTTGTGTCCCCGCCGCGAATGTCGAACCATATATCATCAAGATAAGGGCGTTTCTCTACTTGCAAGACCACTCCAACTAGATATCTTTGTCGGTCAAAGTTATGACAACAATTGATTTTATTTAAGTCATTTGTACCAGGAGATAGAGGGGTTCATTATCACTCCAACAAGTTCCCTTTTCAATATGCCACCGACCGATATACATGATCTCACGATATACTTGCCCTTCCTATATACTCGTCGGTACATGGAAGATGCTCGCCTTTTCGATATACCCATCAATACGTGAAAGAGGATTCACTTTGTCAACAACACCCGCTTAACAAAAAAACCTCATACGTGGGCATAACTTCCCTATGTACTCGATTTTTCATGTTTTTAGAATTTACGTTGACGCAATAAATGTGAATGTGTGATGGAAGTGAAATAAAAAATAAATGTTTCCTTATTACTCCCCGACGATTTATAGGGGACGAAGCCACAAACACCGTTGTTGTAGCTCTATTAGGCAATGGATGCAATAGTTTAACATAACTTTACTCATAAGCGCAAACCAAAGGCACCACTATACCGAACATTGCTATTTGTTTGGTTTTCAAAAAAAAAAATTGAAACTTTGCTTGATTTTGAAAAAGAAATTTGCTTGCACTAAAAAAATGACTTATTTTTAATATTTGAAATAAGTCATAAAAATTTCCGAAGGAAAATATTTTCTTTTCTTTTAACAAATATACTCCTACAAAAATACTTAAATTTTCCCCAAAAGAAAAATTTTTGCCTCCCAAATAAATTTTAAAAACGGCTACATCTGAAAAGTCATCTAAGGATACTCATTTGTCTTCTATCCTCCAAATATCTAAGCATTTGATTCACAAAAAGCTTAAATGAACATATAAATTTTTAAAACCCCAAAAAAAAACTTCTTTAAAGTTTAAAATATTCACACTTGGAGTTAGGGTTGTTTAAGCACTGTTTGGGCACATTGCACATTAAATGTACCGCGCAGGCCGCCAGGAGAAGTGCCAACCATGAATTCTTTGAGAGTGTTGAGACAGAGAGGTAGGCAATCCGTTTATGAGACCAATCAGCTAAAGATATCAGCCATCTAATCGGCACTTATCACAGCAAATATCAACACATATGCAAGATATGGGCAGCACTGCATGCACTATCAGACCTGCAGATTAAAAGATGCACATTTCAGCTTCGAGAAAATATGTTGTTATGGCAGGGACAGAGGCCGTATTGCCTATTAAATAAAAATTAATTTGCAACAGCTTGGACTCAGTTGTGTGGCTGGGCAAATTAATAAACAAGGGAATTTTAATTATGGGGAGATTGGAGGAGAAGAAAGAATTGAACAAGTTGTGGCTCTGATACCAATGTCAGGACAGGGATAATGGACAGAGCAAAAGAGAATGAAAATTAAATGAAATCTGCAAATCAAACTTAGTATTCTTATTTGGCATAAACAAATGACAAGATATACAAATATAAAGCCATTTTGTTACACTTCATATTCTCCATGACTGTTCAACTACCTACGGGAACTCTTCAAGTTCCAACAACAAGACAAAAGCTTTCCTAAATAACACCGACGATTATATAATATTATATACCATAATATTACGTAGAGTTTTGAAAGGTAATGAACTGGTTGCCCTAGGATCCCTTGGACAACAATTAGGGGGGAAATGGATTTTGTGGAATCCCCAAAAAATTGCCTACAACTTCTCAATAAGAAGCCATGGAACCATGATAACCAGAGGTAAGCTGTTGAAGACAGGAGAAACTATGCTGCTTACTAATGTGTAATATGTACGCTCCTTTGAGAAGGTGGCATAGAATTGGCCGGTGCAAGTTGTTATGAAAAATAAGAGAAGAGAACGAAAAATCCCCATGGATCATGGCAGAGGATTTTAATGCAGTAACCTCACCAGAAGAAAGAGGTGGACCGAGAAGACTCGATCAGCCTTGTTTGCTACTTCAGGAGAACTTAGAGAGCTTGCAAGTTGCAATTAATAGATGTGTAACCTCAAAAGAAAAAACACTTGTACCAACTGAAGGATTGGCACAATCTTTAAAGATGAGAGGCATGACAGGTTTCTATCATCTGATCAGTAAGAGCTAGTTTGTCCAAGGAAAAATCCTTCAATCATCCATTTTGAATGGAGTGGGATCAACTCATTCATCCATCTCTAGATATCCCCTCAATGAGAAAGCCACAGAATGTCCCCTTCCAATTTGAGCTTATGTGGCTGGATGAAGAATCTCTCACTGAGGTATTCCTTCTCCGAGAAATAAAAATTATAAAGGACAAACTAAATGAATGGACTAGATCTCACTTTGGCAACCTTCACATGAAGAAAACATTTGTGGAAGAGAAATTGAGTCAAATAGATAAGAATATTGGGAGGAAGTCCTAATAAGAGATCAGTTGGGTGAAGATACTTTACTTAAACGAACTAGTGCCTAGGTTGATTGGCTAAAGTAAGTAGATAGGAACTCCATCTTTCTTCCATAGAGTTTCCTTGGCCAAAAGTACCCTAATCGCACTAAAGCGGTTGAGATACGAGATAGGCAATGAATTCTCATCTCTCCCCCGAGATGCAGGGTGCTACAATCAGTAACTTCTCTTCCTTGTTCTCCTAGGAGAAAATTCTTCAATACATCCATCTCTAATCACTAAAGACCAAAGTGATTCTCTCACTCGGACGATCTTCGCAAGGAGTTAGAAGTTGTCTTTGAGATGAAAAAAAGAAATGCCTAGGGCCCGAATGGAATTCCCGAGATTTCTTCCAACATTTTTGAAGAATGGAGTGCCTTACGAAGTGCTTTAGGAATAACGCACATCCAAACAGATGTTGAATGCTCTCAATAGGACACTCTCAACTCTTTTTTGATCAAGAACTCCCATAATATTGATAAATTTATGCCTTTAGTCTTATGTAATCTGGATTATAAGATTATAATCAAAATCGTGTCATACAAGATTGAAAGATGCCTTGAAACAATAATATCCCCGAGCAGGTATCTCGTCCAAGTTAGACAAAATCTTGATGGATTTGTGATAGCTCAAAAGAAAATTTGCATAATGATTCGATCAAGAGCTAACTCGGTGTTTATCAAGCTAGACATAGCTATGGCATATAACAGGGTAAACTAGACCTTCCTACAAAAAGATTATGATTGCTTGGATTTATCAATCAATCAATGGAATTCTGCCGACCGGAATTATCTCCTTTTCTGTTCTCCTGAACAAGTTCCCTCATAACTCTTCATGGCTCAAGCAAAGACTGCAACAGGTGACACTCTCGGGCCTTATTATTTCAGCTTAATGGATGGGAAGATTTACAAAGTGGACTCATAACCAAGGGAAGATTAAGGGACTTGGGACACTAATGAAACTGTCGTCTCATGATACTGTGGAATCAGGAGATGGAGATCACATGCAAGTCCACTGCTCACAATTGGATAGAATGTGTGGTTTGTAAAAACCTAAGGAAATTTCTCCTATTATCATCTGCTATTGCCCCCGATCTCAAATCTCTCGGATTATGGACAAGGACAGACTCAAGAAATGGATTGTGGGAGGGGACTTCATGTTAGCATATGCAAAGAGAAGAAAGAATTAGAGAGAGCAAACTGCACTGCTCAAATGACACAGCAGGTCCAATTTATTATTGGAGGTGGTTACACTTCGGTTGAACAGCTTATCAACCGTATCACAACTACATAACAGTTTTACATGCTATATAAAGCGCTATATTTTAACACCCCCTCTTAATGACTAAACCGGAAACAAGACAAAGTTTGTCCCAAAATTTTACAAATTTCCTAAAGCCCATATGTTTAGTCATTACATCTATAGACTGTGCCATAGGTTGTACTTTAAAATCAGCAGTCCATGACTATGTTGCGGTTGTCGAATGAAGAAGAACCGCAAAACAAAAATTTGATCCCATGAACAAAAGATATGGCAAGTAGTCCATTGGTTCTCTGTTACATGATTCATTGACTAGTGATGAATCACCAATGGCTGAGAGTGTCAGCCCCATCTCCAGAGTGCTGAAATCAGAACCTTGGAGAAGTGGATTGAAAAATCTGTTCCAGGCTTGTGTAGCCTGCTAGAGTCTGTACAGAGACTCAGTTATCCTGCAATCGAAGTCACCTCAATCATGTCCTTGCAACACCTGTGTAGTGCTCATCCAACTTTCTCAATAAGAGAAATGTGACCATCTATGCAGTAGGAGTTAGAACCAACTCTGCAATAGTAGGAGAAATAACCATCTCGGTCTCAGCAGTGGTCTCCATCTCAGTAGTGGTAGGAGTGAGAATCAACACCTCATCTATTTGCTCATCTATCCCCCTCTGTTGGGAAAGATCCTTCACAACACAATGAGCAAACTGTTCATGCTCTACTATCCTTCGAGCAAGGACCTCTAAGTGAGTGGTTGGGCATGCCATCTCACCATGCACAACAAACTATTCATTTGGAATAGTGGAGTCTTTGTCCACAACAAATTGTTCTTCAGAATGAGGAAAACCATCCTCCCAAGGCATGTCTGCCTCCCGTACATCTAGTATAGTGGATACTCCCTCCACAATAGGTGCATGTAGGTTGATTGTATCGAAGTCAACAGATTTGTGAGGAATGGCTTTCTCCCAAGGCATTGCAGCCTCCCCGCACTTCCCCGAATGGTGGAGCTGTCCTCCACACGTGCATTCATGTTGATCACAGCCGGATCAACAAGCCGATACTGACCACCTTCCCCAATACCAAGGGCAATTATCCGTCTTTGTTTCACATCAGAGACAACACACTTCTTTCCACATAAATCCACAAAAATATTGGGATTTTCAGTCAATTGACGAATAGATAGAAGATTCTTTTGTAAAGAAGGTACATATCTAACATTCTGTACCAACAATTTATGAGCATTATTCAATACAATGCATATATCTCCTATCCCTTCTACTGCAAGTGATTCTCCATCAACTAGCACTACTTGATTCAAAACAAATATTTGCAGTAAATGAAACATACCAGTCCCTACGACATGAAAAGTGTGCAGACGCACCAGAGTCAATGATCCAACAACTGGTACCACTGTCATTCGAGCATGATGTCGTAAGACAGTAAAGAGCATGCCTGTCATCCGAATCCCGTTCTTCTGCAACTGCTGCCACATGTTCCTCATCACATGGCTTTTTGTTCTGCTGCGAAAGATCATACTTCCGCTTCCGGCAATCCTTCTTGAGGTGCCCAACCTTGTGACAGTAATAGCATGTGACCTGATACCGAGTGGAAGACTCACCAGATTGACGTTTCCACTTTCCCTTTGACTGAGTGACAAGAGCACTCTCTGAATGGTCACAATTAGATTCTGCCTGAAGTTGTCTCCGCTCCTTTTGCAACAGGTAGGAACTCACCTTGTCAAACGTGAGTGTTTGACTTTCAACCATTAAATGGAGTGCCTCCACAAATGACTCATACGAAGAAGGTAAGTTGTTCAAAACCAGAGCCACCATATCATCGTCGTCCACCTTTTTGTTGATGGAAGATAATTGGTCTCGAGGTCTTTCATCCGAAGTAGGTGCTCAGACAACGATCCACCTTCTTGTAACTTTACGGAAAAGAGCATATTTTTCAGGTATAAAACCCGACTCTTTTCTGACGTCTGATATTTATCCCTTAGACTAGCCCACAATGTGCTTGCCATAGTGGCATTCTGCACTTCCGGTATCATATCATCCGACACCGACAACTTGGGAAGCAATAACGCTTTCTTATGACATTTGTCATAATCCTCAAAGTTCGTCGTTGGTCAATTTTCATCACCCTTAATTATTTTATCACAATCACGAAACTCTGCGACCGTTAAAATCTCATGACTCCAAACATTGAAATTAGTGCCCGCTAATTTTTGTGTCTCCGGCAAAGTCAAGTGTGAAATATTTGCCATTTTATTATTCCAAAGTAATGGAAATAATAAAATAATAGTTTGCCCAAACCAATAATAAAACAATATTACTTATTCGTGCAAATAATATTAAAATTAATTACTCCCAACAAATCGAATGAATACCTTTGTTGATGAAGTAAAACAAATATGCCCTCGAACCCTTCGAGAATATTAACTCCTTTCTTCACACGATTTCTGCTCCAACGACTTAGCATTCAAATGCCCTCCGCTTCCAGGATTATGCTGTTGATGTCACCAGCCACAAACAAGATGCCACCAGCCACGAATTCCTTTAGAAGACTGGGTTTCTGCGACTTTTGCGACCACGTTTTTCTTGTTCATCTGTTCTTCGACCCACGACTTTACCGCTGTCGACACAACACATGCCTTCACGACTGGACTTTGCCTTTGTTTGCCCACGAACCACGATTTTTGGCTTTTCGACTGGGTATTGCTACAGCCAGGAACCCACGTACCATGTTTTCCTCAAACACAACAGGTTCACGTGTCGTGTTTCCTTTCTCCCCTCCAAGAACCCACGACTTTGTGCAAAACCGACTGTATTGTCCTCGTTTTTCTTTGCTTTGCCCACGATTTCTCCTAGCGACTAGATCTGCCACAAATGGCTTCACAACTCTTGCATATACACGACCCACGATTTTCCCTTTTTCAATTTGTGCCCTACTAGGGCTTCCCCAAACTTCCAGTTCGTACCTGTTGACAAGGCTTCCTCGAACTGTGAACCGACCGCTCTGATACCAATGTTAGCATATGCAAAGAGAAGAAAGAATTAGAGAGAGCAAACTGCACTACTCAAATGACACATGCAGGTCCAATTTATTATAGGAGGTGGTTACACTTCGGTTGAATAGTTACCAACCGTATCACAACTACATAACAGTTTTACATGCTATATAAAGCGCTATATTTTAACACTTCAATGCCAGAACCGACTTAAAGGAAAAGACAGGTGGGTGTTCTAATTCTCAAGAAGATAGCAATTTCATCAGATTCATTGATAGAGCTGATTTGTGGGATGTGAAAACAAAGAAATGTTGGTACATCTAGAACAATAGGAGGAAAAGTAGGGAAGCTTAACATGGAAAGGATAGATACATCTCTTGCTTCCATGAACTACTAGGGACACAATGAAGTTCTAGAAGCAGAAGTACACACTGAGAGAGGCTCAGATCACTGGCCTATAGCCCTCACTTCAATGGCCAATCCAAAATCAATGAGGGAGATAGAAACTCCAGATTTTTCCACGAGTAGCAAAATCATAAGACAAAAATACTTCATTGGGAAAATTGAAAATCAGAATGGCAGGGGAAGGAGGACCCTCAAGATATAAGGAAGTCATTGATAAGGCACTTTGAAGGCTCTCTTTCTAAGGAAGAGATTAATAAAGAGGCTAAAGACCTTTACCCGACAACATCCCTAATATTATTTCAGATTCTAACAATAAGGATCTTCTTAAACCCATTGTCCTAGAAGACGTTAAAGATGCTCCTTTCGGCATGGCTGGCAACGGGCTCCTGTCCCAAATGGGTTTCTGGCCATGTTCAACATTTTTGGGACATAATGGGTTTAATGCTTCTTGAAATGGTGGAAGAATCTAGGTTCTCACGGATGATCCTCAAAAGCATGCACACTACCTTCTTAGATCTCATTCCTAAGAAGAAATAAGCCAGGAAACCGGAAGAGTTCAGACCCATTGCTCTTTGCAACACGGTCTACAAAGTGACGTCCAAAGTTATTGCTAACGTATTAAAGAAACTTCTGCCTATGATCATTTTGGAGGGGAACAAGGAAGGTTCATTGAAGGTCGACAGATTCTGGATGGTATCATCATGGCCAATTAAATCATCCATTCTGTCAATTGCAGTAAGAGAGAAGGGCTTCTGATCAAAATACAAAAATACTTTAGATGTCTACTTAAAAATGCTTCGGGTAAAAAGTTAACAAGGAGCTGGAGAAATCTAAAATGTTTTTCTGAATCGCAATCAGCCAGAACAGAATTTTCTAGGTAGGAATGGGCATAGCGAAAGATGACTTCCTACAGATCGATTTGGGCATCCCTCTTTTCAAAGGTCCTCCAAAAAAAAACACTTTGGATTTCTTTGCTTGACAAAATCAGAGCCAAACCCCTCTTTGGAAAAGAAAATGGTTGTCAGCAGCAGGAACAACGGTCGTGATCAAACTTGTGCTCCAAGCAATCCCTAACTACTGGATGTTTGTTCCTAAAATCCCTAGAGGCATCATTTAAAAGATCGATTCAATTTGGAGAAATTTCTTTTGGCAAAGATCTCAGAATAAAAAGAAATTATCTTTGGTGGCTTGGAACAAGGTTTGCACCTCTAAAGAAGATGAAGGGGTTGGTATTCGGAATCTGGAAATGGTGAACAGAGCTCTTCTGCCAAAATTTGTTTGGTGGGCCCACAAAGGATGGTGTAAAATCTTACATAATAAATATCTTCTCAGAGATGATACATGTAGTTTATTGCAGGAGGAGAATAATGCTGAAGGATCCACATCTTCACACAATATCAATACTGTGATCAAATATATTCAGCAGAGCCTTTGTATAAACAAGAATGAGCTCTTTGCATGCAGAAAGATGTTTCATTCAAAGAGTGAACTCATGGACTCCGTAAATGAGATTTTGGCCTCATTTAAAAATGTCCACATCAATCGTGTCAACGATGGCAAAACAATCATGGCAAGATCTCTACAACTCTCTAGCGAGTATGGTGATTACCCTCAAATGCTTGGAAATAGGTAATTAAGATGAATGACAAAACTACAATCCTGGAGACCTTCATGGATACAACGAACAAGTTTGGGATGGACCTTTCAACTCTGCGACAGAATCTCACTAGTATATCCCAAGACATCAAATGCACTGCTAGACACATCACCATTGGATGTCTCATGAGAAAGAAGATAAGAAAGAGAACAAGGGGAATGATAAGAATTGAACCTGCCTCTATGATGACAAGGGAAAGTCCTAGGCCCTCTGTGTCCGGGGTTTGCCTGCAGTTGTCTTTATTGCTGGTCTTGTTTAGTTTAATGTAGTGTTGTGTGTAGTTACTCATTAGGCGAGTTTTGTGTTTGCTTTTCTTGAGTGTTCCCCATTTACCGTTTATGGGTGACTCCCTCCCTTGTGGCATGATGTAATCCTTGTTTTTGATTTCAATAAAAAAAATAACTTTAGCAGAAAAATACAAAAGCACGGCATAAGACAACTCTGAAAGTTTGTGAGGCTATCAAGAACATTCGGGTTGCTTGGAGGAAGGAAATTTTGTCTGAAGTGAAGGCTTCGGTGTTGCAAAACCCATACTGCACCCGGCTTCGACTTCAAACCCAGCTCGCTTAGCCCATTTTCTTAAGATGAGCACTACCAGTTCTGTTTTCGTACTGTACATTCTTTTTAGGATTTTTAATGAGCTTGGAGACTCTAGGGTAATGGGTACGCCTTTTAATTATCAACCTAATAATGCTAAGAGATTTATGGAGGAAGGGGGATTTGTTGTTAGAGTGGCAAGAAAATGAAATCTCTAGCTGAGTTGAACCCCGTGAACGGCCAGGTTAGAGACATGAAAGAAAAAAATAACCAATCAGAAGATGTTAATGGAACTGGAGACTGTCTCAGGGAAAACGAACAAAAATTCAAACCATTGAGACTAGATTGATGGGAATGGAGAGAGACAAACATGACGGCAGGATCCTATATTCTCTTAGGGACGAGTATGGTTTTCAAAAACTTAAGCCACACAGAAAATTCCAGATATCTTGAACGCTATTGAACAAATGGTCTATGACGGCATTGATAGTGTTCAAAAGGACGCTTTGAGGGGGCGGGATAACTGTGTGGATCTTGCAGCTGGTCCACCCAATTAATGGTTATGACTAATGAAAACTGAAAGCTGCAGAAGCTGCAGATCATCTACCAGATTGAGAGTGAATGAGGATAACTTACGGAAATGGTATTATAGTTTTGTGAGGAGTTGCAGAGACTGTGCTTATTGAAGACATACTGGATATCATGTTGTTCCAAGGGGCAGGTATTTGTTCACGGTGATAGGATTGTCTCCCGATCCTCTAGAACAGTATTTAATAGTTTAAGCAGTCTCTATTGTTTCAGTTCTAGAAGTAGCATAATTTTCGGCTTTGAATGTCTTAGTGGTACTCCATAGAGTTTGAAAACCTTAAGAATCAAGGCCTTAATGTGTTGGCTATTAAGGCCCACTAAATTTATAATTTGATGTAAACTGAAATGGCTACCTGTATCTGGAAATTATCTCGATCGCAGTCTGATAAAGTATGTTTTTTTCTGTATTTCATATTTTTCCTTTAAAATAATATAATTGAAAAGAAATATGTTGTCAAAACAATAGACCAAGTTACAAGATAAGGATAATGGGTAATAATGGGACAACAATCATTCAAGAACCATAAAATTCATTCTAATGCAAAAATCCGTACAAATATAAAACACAAGCACACATATACATATAGAAAAATATATATACACATGTGTGTGTGTAGACACAAAATTTATGCACTTGGGTACATTTCTAGGTCCTAAAGCATACTAATGTATACATGATTCCTAAGCAAGAAAACTAGTGGTTGACAACTCCTTTTGACCTTTTGGTCTATGTCACCGCATTCGGCGGATTTAATGAAAAAACCCCAAAATTCGCCGAATGTTTTCCGAGCATTTCAAATTCGTTGTTATTCGCCGAATTTAATAAACTGCTTCAAAACGCGAATCGTGAGGGCAGATATATTTAAAATTTTCGTTTAAATTCGTTAGGGTTTCTGTTAAAAAAACTATAAAAAAGGGAGCCGCGAATGTAAATGCCAGTGTCGTCGAATCGTGTAAGCCTTCAGTGAATCATGCAAGCCTTCTGCGAGTCGTGTAAGTCTTCCACGAGCCTTCTGCGAGCTTTCACGAGCCTTCCGAGACTTCTGCGACCACTGTTGGACTCCACGTTTCCGCAAAAGCTATAGTATTTTTTAGGTTTTGATTTTATTAAGTTTTAGTTTGTAATTTGATTTATAAATGTTTATAACTGTTTATTTTGTGTTTTAGGTTAATAAGTCAATAAGTTAATCAACTATTCAAGTTAATAAGTTAATAATTTTTTAACCTATAAACTAATAAGTTAATAAACTATTCACGTTAATAAGTTAATAAGTTTTAACCTATAAACTATTAATTTAAAAGTTAATAAGTTAATAGTTTATAGGTTAAATTTTTTAACATATTTATGTAAATAATTATTTTATTAAAACAACATTTGTAAAATTATAACTGGATTTCTATTAGCCGAATTTAATCACGAATTTTGTCTCTATTTTTTTAAGAACGAATTTCTTACGAATTTTATACTCGGCGAATTCGAACACGAATTCGAATGCGGTGACTTAGCTTTTGGTTGCTTTTATATCTTGCACTTTACTATTTCTAAGCTTGACTGAGCATCCTTTTGGCTTTGCACATCTTACAGTTATGTCAACACTTGATTAATTTACCTTTTAATGGCCTCAAACACTAGCGCCACTTAGGACTAGGAAGGGCTCAAGCGCTCCCCGTCCCTCTTGGGTGCTCCTATCCCTCTCTTTCTTCTTCTTACTCTTTTGAGTCCCTTTCGCTTCTTGGTCACCTTTTAGTACTTTGGGTCGGCCTTTCAGTTGTCAATTACAAAATTCAAACAAGGGAATCATATATATACTTAGTTACTTCTTTCAATTAAAGGGGCAAGCACTATAAGCATTATCTATCACCTAAGCTTGCACAAAAGCACAAGGACATTACAAAGCATACATCTAACACATTCATACAAGGGACAAGGGCTGCATTGGTTTGCATACACTGCATAGGAGGGGAGTTTATCTATTCCATCGCACACATTTTACATATTCGGGACAACCTAGATCTAGCCTGTTATCATCATGCAACTTACACAAGGGCAACCTAGGGCACGAGACACGAATACACACACACAAAGAACTACATGGAGTTTGAGATGTAGTGCAGTGCTCGTCGTAAGTTCACTCTTCGGGTGACCGTCGAGGTCAATCCGACTCCCCATTTTGCATCGTTTTTATTAGATTTGATGTAATCGATCATTAGCGCTGGGTGCTCTTGCCCTTCGCAGCGCTTACGCCTATACATTCCTAGGGTTCTAAACCCTCGTCAAGCCATTTCGACATTGTTTCCAACCAAATCCAAGACATAGACTCGCCGCAATCACTCCCAAGTTGCACAGAATCAGCTAAATCATCCCGCCTATCTCATTTGCTTAGGGTTTTACATCTTTGAATGCTTGTTGCTTACACATTATTGTATTTAATCATCTGAATATCATTTGTTACAGTAAGTTACTCTGAAATAAGGTTTAATTCAAATTAGGTTAAATTAGTGTGCATAAAGTTAAACAACGTGATAATGAAAAGGATTTACGTAAGGCGAACAAATTGTCAACCATGTGGTTGAAAAGGCAATACACTCAACTAAACCGTAGAGAAGACTAGGCATACTCTTTAATGTTATCATGTTAAACCCAGTGAATTGGTCATTTATTCACTAAACAAAAAAATACTAACAATGTAAGTTATGGTGATATAGATACAAGTAATAACTAAAAGTATGGCATCTAACATTGATACAACTTTTTTAAAAACCTTGGATTTGATATGGTCGGGATACATCAAAAATAACAAATTAAAATATAAATGCAAAGAAAACCATGAAAAATAAAAATTGAAACAGAAAATTCTCAACCAAGAACCCTACAAATACAGATACACCCATATAAATTGTATCGGTGAGAAGAAAGGTATCCTCCTTGTAAATGGTAAGGCTTCTTCTTCATATTCTTGAGTCTTTTTCTTCTCTTTTCTGAATTTTTATCAGATACCACTTGGATTTTTAACAGGCAATATCTCATATGTCCCCTGACTATACTCGGGCTGTATTTGGATATCGATTTGTATTTGGCCTATAGCTTGTATATGTGGAACATGCGTGTCCAGGAACAAAGTAGGGTGCATCTGATAACATGTACAATAGAACGCATGCGAGATGTATATCTAAATGTGTACAGGAATTATTATCATATGCAGACTATTATCATTGACATGCTTCCACTTTCACAAACTCCTATCCAAATTGTATGAGGTAGCATTATTAAAAAAATTAAAATGTTGGTGTAAAGGGGTAATCTTGACATGTCGTCCCCTGAGACATAAAATGGACCCTTTAGTCATCTAGAACATTTAGGATCATGTCACACATAAATTGTTACATGTCATAATAAGTGATCCTGTGATCACCTTTGTCTTTCAGTTAGCCATGTACTTGCATTTAATCAGCCTGTGCTCACCTAACTTACCTACTACCACTTGTTATAATCTATTTTCGAGCATGAGATTATCCTATGTATGTATGGAGATAGAGTGATAGTCATAGGAGACTCTGTACATAATGAATAAAGGGTACTGATATGTGTGCCTTTTTCTGATAGGGAAAACGGGAACATCTCTTAAAACTCATGTACCGTACTTTCTATACAAAATCTGTTGCAGGCCCCATCAAGAAGCAGCCTTGAAGTGGAGATGCAGTGACAGGTCATACACTTTGTCTTATACTCATAAAAATATCATCCAGAGTGATTTAAAACAAAACTGTATCTAATGAGTCTACATCATTAGAGATCGAATAAATACAGAATAAGCATACCATACTATTTTTGTAGAAACGTAATAAAAACGTCATTGCAGAAAGCAGAGAGAGGAGTTCATACAGAATTTGGGAGGATGATAAGCACATGAGAAAAATGTCACCATATGTCCATGTCAAGGGCCTACATAGAGAGCCAAATTTTTCACTTTTATTCCACATCGAGCTGCAAGGACAGATGCTCGCATCAAAATATATACAGCCAAACTGGTATGCTGTGTGTTCAAGCCTGTCAGAAGCATCGAAGGCCCTGCAATGCCCCCAGCGAGAAGTGATCGCCACCTTGCAGTCCTATGCATGGAAATCAAAGAAACTTAATACAAGAATAACACAGAAAATACTACTAAATTTTCTATTTACAAATGAATATGAAGTCTCTTTGCAGGTAAAGCAGTCTCAGCAATGCTTTTATGCAGAATTTGAGTATTTTTAAGCATCGACTGTATCCAATTGAAAAGAGCAACGTAAATTGCACAACAGAGGAGTTAAGATGGGCAAATACATTTTAGTGGTTCCATAGATTAGAATATTTACTGGGATGATAAGCCCCACCAATAGTCTAGTTTTTAAATGGAAGATGATCAGACTCGTGAATATTGCAAAATTCAAAATTATGGTAAACAAATCCAAGCAAGTCTTTCATTCCAGTTGCTGTAATAATGCTTTTATTTAGATTCTTGTCCCTGTATTGGCAGGTAAGTCAGCAGTGATGTCTTCATTTTTTAATCTAAACAATGATTTTTGCTTCTGTCTTTAAGGGAAGTTCGATTTACACACATTCAAATAAACTAATAATATTAATTAAACTTATTAATTGTATTTATCTTATAAAGTATGTCAGAAATTGAAAAAATGCCTATATTTATCTTAATAAGTAAATTATGTATTATATTAAATGGGAAATTAAAATTACCTGGAATGACTTTCCAATGGTCTTAAATACCATTCATTATTAGTCGACACTCATTGAGGGTTGTAATTTTTAAAAATGAAACATAAAGGGAGGTCTCAGAGCATGCAATTGCATTATCCATCCCTATGTGTTTTGTTGAATTTTCTGATTAATATGCCAAATTTTGCTCATCATTCTGAAATGTGCTCATTGATTTTATTTTTATTAAATACTTATTATCATGCCACGTTTATTTCTAAAATAACAATTTCAGTTTACACATTCTGCAAACAAAACACAGCCACTCTGATCTTCAAAATATACATTACACTCTTCTCAGTCTATATGCACTTGCTCACAAGTAGTAGTTTTAAGAGAGTTTATCCATGATAAGAAATAAGAATGAAAACAAATATTTGAGAAGGGGTAATTTCAGCGGACTTGTGAGAAAAGGGGTGAGAATTGATGTATCAGAAAAATATGGACGCTCATCTCTTACTAAAATGTTAACACAAAAGAAATTAAACCCACAATGGAAAAAAGTTAAAACTATAAATGAAATCATGAGGATGACAGCCTTTAGGTTAATACATCTAATTTATTCTTTTTTCATGTTAAGTTTGGATCCATTTGGAAGATGTCAAGAAAAGCCCTAGAAAGTGAAATGGCCATTATAGGTCAACAGTCCTACCATAAATGGATCTATTGAGTTTCTGATTCTCGTCACTGAAATCTTATATGTTCCTTCTAACCCTCTTGATGTTACAGATACTGTCAAATTTGTATTTGTTTGTATTCACAATCAAAAGTATTGAACAACCTAAGAACTTACAAATTCAAAGAAACTGAGAAATTTATTCGTGTGCATAGCTTCAAATGAACCTCGAGGCATATAAACATATAATTGTTCATGCTTATTGCCATTGGTCCTAACTCCTAGAAAACTCAGAAGACTTATGCCAGAACCTTGCTAGGCCTCTCATAATGGTTCAATATCAATGGGACATGAAATAGGAAGGGCATCACTGGAAAGTTCTCTAGTCATTGGAAGCCAGAACGTTTTTTCTTCTGACTGTTGAGGTGGTTTGCCTATCAGGTTCTTCTGTGTCATTCATCTAATAATCTTATCCAATGTGTAATATCCCTGAAAAAATAAACTTCTAGCACATCTGGATATTTCTGTTAAATCCTAGGGCAGCAGTATTGATAAAATTAACTTTTACAACAGCGATAATCTGATTTTTATAAATAAAAACAAAAAACCATAATGCGTAAAAACAATCTTTTGTTTAATTATTTCCAACCAGCTACAATAAAACAATACCAGTGTCTAAATACAATTGCCTGGAGCTGAACTAGCGGAGCACTTGCACCCTGAATGACCACTACAACTCCTGAATGGAATTGCCTAGCTGAGAATTGAGGTTTTCCGTCCCCAAATACGTATGCGAATGAGGGTTTTTGTCCTCTACTATGGAAGCAGAAGGAAGCTACTTGTAGACAACGAAAATAATTGATAAATTTCCAAGATGTATGAATAAGAAACCCCAAATCTGCCTTTATAGCTTCCAAGGCCCTCTCCAAATCTGGATATTTCTGTTAAATCCTAGGGCAGCAGTATTAATAAAATTAATTTTTACAACAGCAATAATCTGATTTTTATAAATAAAAACAATGAACCATAATGCGTAAAAATAATCTTTTATTTAATTATTTCCAACCAGCTACAATAAAACAATACTAGTGTCTAAATACAATTGTCTGGAGCTGAACTGGCGGAACACTTGCACCCCCGAATGAGACCACTACAACTCCTAAATGGAATTGCCTAGCTGAGAATTGAGGGTTTTCGTCCCCAAATACGTATGCAAATGAGGGTTTTCGTCCCTCTATTACGTAGAGCGAAGTGGTGGCTACTTGTAGACAAAGAAAGCAATTGATGAATTTCCAAGATGTATGAATAATAAACCCCAAATCTGCCTTTATAGCTTCCAAAGCCCTCTCCAAAGGTGGCACCACCTCCTAAAAATGGGAATAACAAAATAAAATTGTTTTATCCTCTCTTATGTTGGCACACTATCCTAAAAATAGGAATAAACAATATAAAATTGCTTTATCCTCTCTCCATCCTAAAAATAGGATCTTGATGCTCATGCAACTTATTCTATTTTTGGTGCCCCATAATAGAATGTTTTATTTAATTATTATTCTATCTTTAGCACCCCATAATAAAAGTTCATCATTCTATTATTATTTTATTCTATTTCTTTTTTTTGGATTAATAATATAATTTAAGTGTCATTTTTCCAATTAAAATATAAAAGTACCCTTGGACAACTTAAATTAATTTATTTCCTCTTTAATTTCCTCTTTGCCTATGGAAAATAATAAAAATAGGCCTCGGGTATCCAAAATTAATTAATTCTGAAAAGGGGACATTACAGTCCACCCTTCCTAGAATTGTTTGCCCTCAAGCAATTGCAAGTCCCTTCTGCAAATACTAGGATCCCAAACTCTCATGTTCACACAATTTGGAACTTGTATGAACAGATCTATGTGCCCTTTGCCACTCAAAGTGTTCTTCACTCTATCACCATTTCCACTATGTTGTCCATGATGACCACACATCTGAAATGACTTAGTAGGAAACAACAAATCCACAACACTTTCATACCTTTGCAGTCCTCAACTTGTTCACCTTCCTTTGTTGAATGAAGCTTGGTTGAGATATCTTCAACGCATCCCCAACCTTGTGACTCAGAACTTCGGGTTAGGATCAACATTCTTCTTCACCTTGAACTCTTCACATTCAACAAGTGAATCTTGTTGACGCATGCAAACATTAGAAGTCAATAAAACATCTTCATGATTCTTGTTGAAGTCATGAACACAGTCAATTTGCTTCTCATAGGTTTTTGTTTTGAAAATTTCAACAAACTGAAAATCAACATTAGAACCGGAAAAGCCCTTTTTTCATGTTCATGCCCCTCAACATGGTCTTCTCGGAGCTCCACCCCAAAACCTTTCTTGCAGTTTGATTTTTTTCTTTGGTTCATGCCCCACAATTTCTTCCTCTCTCCTCATCACTAAGGAAGAACTCTTATTAGATCCATCAAAAGTAGGGAGTGACAACTTCCCTAAAATTTGTTGCAGGTCTCTCTGATTAGTTTGTGGCCTAGGTTCAACTCTTGGTCCACCCCTACTTTCCTTCAAATTAATAAAATTGGTGAGGGATATGGCATCTCTAATCTAGCAAAGAATAGTATCCTATATACCTATACTCCTCATAGCTAGCAGCAATATCATCTGTTATGGTAGGTTGAATTTTTGCCTCCCGAATTGCTTCCTCTCTATGTAGGAAGTTAGGTTGGAAGGGCCTAACAATAGAACCAATGGTTGTCCTCTAATAGGGCTGGTTATGGTTCACTCCTGAAGAGCTTCCTTAGCGTTTGGAGCCCTTTGCATATTTGTGCCTTGCATAACTTGGATTAACTGACCCATCATATTAGCTAACTTGTCTTGTCCCTGAACAAGCCTATCAAAGATTGCCTCCTTCGGATCCTTGTTACCCATGACTTCTGGCTGTTCTGAAGCTTTCTTTTTCTCCCTTTGGAGGTACCTGACTTCTCTGTCACTACCCTGCATGAAGTTCGAGCTTCAATTTTTATTTTTATTTTTGTTTTCTCGTTTTTTAATTCCCTTCCATAAGCGGGAGGAAATTCACTCGATACAACAGATAATATCCTGAAAAACTAAACTTCTAGCACATTTGAATATTTCGTTAAATCCTAGGGCACCAATTGATAAAATTAACTTTTACAACAAGATAGCGATTATCTAATTTTTATAAATAAAAACAGCGAACCATAATGCGTAAAAACCAATATTTTATTTAATTATTTCCAACCAGCTACAATAAAAACAATACCAAGTCTCGAATACAATTGCTTGGAGCTAAACTCGGCGTAACACTTGCACCTTGAATGACGATTACAACCCCGAATGGAATTGTCCAGCTAAGAAGTGAGGGTTTTCGTCCCCAATCCATATGCAAATGAGGGTTTGTCTTTTATTACGAAGGAAAGAGAAAGCTACTTGCAGACAAAGAAAATAATTGATGAATTTCCAAGATGTATGAATAATAAACCCCAAATCTGCCTTTATAACTTCCAAGGCCCTCTCCAAAGTTGGCGCCACCTCCTAAAAATGGGAATAACAATATAAAATTGTTTTATCCTCTCTCCCATGTTGGCACCCCATCCTAAAAATAGGAATAAACAATATAAAATTGTTTTATCCTCTCTCCATCCTAAAAATAGGATCTTGATGCTCATGCAGCCCATTCTATCTTTGGCGCCCCATAATAGAATGCTTTATTTAATTATTATTCTATTTTTAGCACTCCATAATACAAGTTCATCATTCTATTATTATTTTATTCTATTTCTATTTATTTTTTGGATTAATGTATACACAAGTATGACCATTGGGATCTTGCAAATGCAATGGTGAGGAAGGGAAGAGCAGCAAATCATTCAGCCTGGTAACTTTGAGTCAATCTGGGCTTAGAATGACAAAAGAAAACAAAGCAAGTATTTCTCCGCTTACTAGCTTGCAAGCTTATAACACAGTAAATGGATCTGGGATTTTCAGCCAGCCCAAATAATTTCGGTCTGGAGTCGGCCCCAATTTTTTTTTTATTAATTTTTTTTTTTTTAATTCGTTAGGTATTTTTTTGCAAAAACATACACCCAACAACATTATACATCAAATAATATTAAATATTATAGCATTTTACATTTCTTTATTAAAAAAATCATCATATTTGTCAATTTTGTATATTTATAAAACTAAGCTCATATATAATATGTATATATTTCAGACCGGATTTTTCCGAACTTTTTCAAAATTTCCAGATTTTTGGAATTTTTCACCCTCCCAAACAGATCCAGATTTCCAGACTTGGTAACTATGATTTAGAGTGAATCCTTGAAATGATGTATGCATTCCAGTTGAGCTGGTCAACTCAGTTTCAAACTGCAAAAGCTTAGCAGAGCATGGTAGATGATGCATCAGTCCCACAATGATCTTCAAGGCTCCATGGGAGCAAAGTTGGCTTGTATATAAGGAGGCATAGCACGATTTCCATCTTGGAGTTTTTCCACATTAGGTTTATTAGGATATATCTTGTGTCCCTCTTGTTGTGTGATGTTCTTTTGTGTACTTCAATTGCTCAATTGTTTGTTGTTTGCATGCCAATTTCATTTCCAGCACTTGAGCAGACATGACAATTACAAGTTCAATTGATTTCAAGCATAGTTCTTAGTTTACAATAGCTAGTAGATTTAAAATCAGTTGCAAATAGTTCATGCATCAGCATACATCTTTTGTTACACCATTGAATTTGTGGACGGGAAGAATCCCACATTAGTAGTAACATATAAGCCTTAAGGATCGGAAATCTGATTTACAACAGTGCAGACATGAGGGTGTGCATATTCACATTGCAATTTTAATAGAAGAAGTAGAAACAAGCTAAGAGCAGTAACACATATCAAACTTTCGCATTATGTGTGCTAGTTTCAGTAGCAATTTTTCTTGCGACAGTACATAAGAAATGTTAAATCCATGTTGGTAAATCAGACATTGGCTGATGACCATGTTGATTACAGATTAATAATGAGATGGCATGAAACATAGCTGGCTAATCTAAACCTAAAGTGAAACATGTAACAGAAATTTTAACAAATTTTCAGGAAAGGCATAACTACGGCAAAAATCTGATTCTGCCAACCGTTGTAATTTCATACAATTATCACTAAACTTAGTTTTCAAAGTTCAAACTGGATTCACAACACAAGAAGCAAACATGGAACTCACACAACATACATTTATCTGAATGAAAAATAGACATCATTTTTTCTTCAATCTCAAACATACAACTTGTCTTCATATACCCAGAGCTACCAGAATTCTTCATACATGTAAATATTATAGAGTGTCATTAATGACTTCTATCTCACTTCACAGGTGGAGCCACATAACATGAAATTCCGTGAAGTATTGTAGATCCATACATAAGAGCAGTCACAAAACACAATTCACAGGGGAGTAGACTACTTTCTTTCAACAGATCGTAGATACCTCTCTCACAAAAGCGCATTACATTCTACCTTCTCTCGACAGAGCTTACAGACCTACCATGACTAAGAAAATTACATATTCAACAGAATAAGCTGTAAGCTTGCAGGTTTAAATCTTGTATATGTGGAGAAATTCACATCTGTATCTTTTCCCACTCTCCAGATGTGGGTTCCTTACCTGCTCCAAACAAACTCTTTTGTGCTTTTCTAAGGATCATTTCCTTCTCTCATTAGTCCAAGAATCGGCTACAAACAATTCCTGCTCCAGATTTGAAAACTCTTTCCTTTCATCTTCACAACATTCTTGCATTGCCAGAGTTTTCTTCCATTTTTAACTTAAGCAAGAGGCACATCAAACCTCTACTCTACTCAAGGGATTGAAATCACTCATTTTCCATTCAGAACGAAGAATTCGGGTGTCAATTCCCCACACCACATTCTACTGGGCAGCACTCTCTAATGTTGTCCCCTCTCTTTGCCCTTTTTCTTTTCATGCATCGTTATGGGGTCCAAACTGCCTCTAAGCTATTACCATTGTTGGTTACATGACGTGTTTGCTGCCACTCTTTTCATACCAAAAAGAAATGTGAACAAAAAAACAATGTACATATCATGATCAATCCAACTAAATGCAATATACTATATTATTATGAATTAAATCCTTCTCAAGACCTAGAGGAATGCAACACCTAGACATTTGTAACGATAGACATTCCAACCACCCCTAAGCGATGGTAGGATGGAACATCATGAAATTTCTGGTCAAAGAGTCCGGGGGATAGACATCTATTGCTAGGTCTCTTGAAGGTCTACAACATTTCACAGTCAACAAAATCCCAAAAGGAATAGCTTACTTTATGTTTCCATGGCCCTTCCATTCCCTCAAAGGATGAACAACTTTAATTTACACCCCAAGGCCTTCAAATAAGGATAGAAATCTACTTGATACCCAACAGGTGAAACATTACCCTCTAGTCCTTAATTGGAGTTTCCTCTATTACCAACGCTTCTTACAACTCCAAAACACATTACATGCTACAGCCATCTAAAGGCTATCTTTTCAAGCCGATCACAAAGGCTACGAGGGATACATGGTGGAACAATAAAAATGCAAGTGTTCAAGGTAGTTCTTAAGGAGCTCTATCAGTCCTCCCTCAACCTTGAATATCTCACAATCAACTTATGAGTTAGAACATTAGTTACAGTTAGTACTTATGATACAGGTGACAGCTTAAATTGCATGTTCTGTCACAACATAAGATCCAATCTTCTAGATAGTTGTGGCTTGCTCAATCAATTGTATGCCCCTTCATTGGTTGGCCAAGTGTAATGAAATTACTTGGATAAATCTGAATATCAGTAGCAATATAACACCAAAGAACACCAAATTGTAGATAAATGATCACAATATGCAAGTAGAATAGCTTAGCCACTTCGAGGGGCAACCTCCAAACCATACAATAAGACTCAAGTGTTCAATATGATGATTAACTACTCCTTACTACCACCTATATATACCATTCCTATGCTATGGCCAACACCAAGGCCAACCTACTAAACATATGAAAGCATAAATGAATAACATATGACAAGAAAAGAGATTATGTAAGCCACAAGTTGGCACTACATATCCAATATAAGCTATAGGACTAAGGGCGTAGCATGCCCCTCCCCTTCAAAGCAACATTGTCCCCAATGTTGGCCAGCCCTGGATGTTGCTACAGAAATGCTTCATCTTCCCATGATGCATCCTCAATATTCATATTCTTCCACTTGATCGATACTTGGTAATGACTTTGGTCCTCAATCTTTTGGTGCGTGTCTACAGAATACCTTCATGTTCCAATATGATCCTTCCTCGTCTAGTTCATGAAGAACTGATTGGGTTGAAATGTGCTACCCAATGACTTTCTTCAAGCAAGAAACATGGAAGACTGGATGTATTTTACTTCCTTGAGGGAGCTCCACTTTTATGCTACACTACCAATTTTCTGCAACACTTGGTAAGGACCATAGTATTTAGGTGCAAGCTTATTATCCTTCTTTTGTTGTTTTAAGGACAACTGCTTATATGGTTGCAATTGTACAAAAATAAAGTCTCCCACTTCAAAGTGTCGCTCACTACGGTGTTGATCAGCTTGTTTCATGCAGTTTTGTGCCATTGCCAAATTCTCTCTAAGGCTAGAGAGTACCTCATGCTGGTGCTAAATGTGATCTTCGATTGCTCTCACCTTAGGTTTGACCTTCAAGCTAGAGATGAGTGATGGAGGATGGTACCCGTAAAGTGCCATAAATGGAGACATTTTGGATGAAGTATGAAATGAAGTATTATAGTATTATATCCCAAGTCAAACATTTATTTACTTGTTTACCTCGGTTTGCCCATCCATCGGGATGGTAAGATGAACTCTGGGCCAATTGGGTACCCAAACAAGAGAACAAATCAGTCCAAAAATTGCTTGTAAATATCGGATCACAATCACTTACTATAATTTTTGGCGTGTCATGGAGCTTTTGAATAGTGTCCATAAAAGAGATGGCCTCTGAAAGGATGAGACAAGGCACAAAAATGAGCATACTTGGTAAGTCTATCCACTACGACCATGATGACGCTTTTCCCTTCTGATTTAGGCAATCATGTGATGAAATCCATAGATACCTCTTCCCATCTCTCGCTAGGAATAGACAAGGGTTGTAGGAGACCCGGTGTCTTAATGGTCTCGCCCTTATTACATTGACACACCAAACATTCTACCACAAATTTTTGAACATCTCCTTTCAACCCCTCCCAAAAGAAATCTTGTTTAACTCTATGATAAGTTTTCAAGAACCCGAATGGCCACCTAGTGGAGAAGAATGGAGCTCTGAAAGAACATGGTGTTTAAGTGTAGAGTTCTTACACAAATACAACTTATCCTTGTACCACAATGTATCATCCTTCCATATAAATTTTTCAGATATGGTTGGATCTTTCTATAGATTTTGAATGAGAGTCTAGGTCTCTACATCTTTCTGTCATTCTTCCCTTGTTTGATCTACCCAATCTACCTTTAGCATAGAGATGGCACCTAACAATGCTTCTATGGTCTCATCCTTCCTAGATAGTGCATCAGCAACCACATTTTCCTTCCCTTTATTATAAATAATCTCAAAGTCATAACCCAACATCTTTGTGACCCAATTTTGTTGCTCTTATGAAGATAGTCATAGCTCCAAGAAGTATTTCAAACTATCATGATCAGTTTTTACCTCAAGTGTCTACCCATCATTTCCTTCTCATAGGTGGTTCTTTCCTTTTAGTTGCTGCTCTCAAATGCTATGGGATGTCCTTCTTGATGAGTATTGTCTCGATCCCATTTCTGAAACATCACATTCAACTATGAAGGTCTTGGATAAATGGGGTTGCAATATCTTTGGGGTGGTCCACATCGCCGCCTTCAATTTTTCAAATGCCCTAGACGCTTCCTCATTCCAATGAAAGGATTCTTTCTTCAATAATGTTGCGAGTGGTGCTACTATACTGTCATAGTTCTTTACAAATCTGTGATAGTAACTTTGAGAGAACTAAAAACTCATAATTACTTGAGGGTTCTTGGAATTTCCCATTCCACCATCACCTTGATCTTGCGAGGGTTCACCTTAACACCTTCATGAGAGACAATATGGCCCAAGTATTCCACTTCTGTACCCCAAAAGAACACTTCAAAGGCTTTATAGTTGATGTTTCTTGAGGGCTTCCAAGACTGTATTTACATGATGTAAATGTTTCTCCCATGATTTGTTGTAGATGAGGATATCATCAAAAATACCAAGACAAACTTCTGTAGGAATGGTTGAAATACATAATTCATCAAACTCGAAATGTAGATAGTGCATTAGTAAGACCAAAAGGCATCACTAGAAATTCATAATGCCCTTGATGAGTTCTGAAGGTTGTCTTATGAATATCCTCTTTCTTTACTCTAATTTGGTGATACCCAAAACGAAGATCTAGTTTTGTAAAATAAACTGCACCATGCAACTCATCTAACAAATCATCAATGACAGGAATAGGAAACTTATCTTTGATAGTGTACTTGTTAAGTTCTCTGTAGTCTGGACACATGCACCACCTTCCATCCTTGCGATGCACCATCACCATTGGAGCAAGAATAAGCACTCGACTATGACGAATAATACCCATTTCCAACATTTCCTCAACCATCTTCTCAATCTCACTCTTTTGCACATATGGGTATCTATAAGGCCTAATGTTGGGGGGTTGGCTTCCTAGAATTAACTGAATGGCATGATCATGATCTCTTTCAGAGGCAATCCTCTAGGATCCTCAAGACAATTGCATGTTTATCAATAACCTTCAAAGATCAAGATGCGCTATCATAATTGGTGGTGGTTGAACTTCCATGGAGAACAATCGTGCTACAAATCCTTCACCCCCTTTTTAAGAATCTTTTGCATTTGGTGAGAACTAACCACCTGAGGAGTTTTTGCTCAGTAGTCTCAAAGTTCAAACTGTCTTCCCTCAAAATGAAAGTGCATGAACAACTCCTGGAAATTTAGCTCTATGGTGCCCAAAGTTGTGAGCCACTAAACACCTAAGACAATATCAGCTCTACCCATGGGAATAGCGAACATAGTGGATTCCATTGTGTAGTCACCCATCATAAGTCTAATTTTATGGCATTTCCTGAACATTGGATTGTGCCACCATCTTGCAATCATTACTTGAAATTCAAGTGTTGGGTAGATGAAACAATTGAGCCTTACTGCCAGCTTATTATTGATGAAATTATGTGTGCTCCCCAAATCAATCAATATTGTCACCTTCGCTTCTTAAGGTAACCCACACCAAGGGTTTGTGGAGTGCTAATACCAAATAGAGCATGACATGATATAGTTAGTTGGGGCTCTTGATTCTTCCTCTAGTTTTTCCACTTCATCACTTGATGTTTCCTCATCTTCTTCCTCCTCACCGGTCCCTTCAATGTAAAATAATTTCTTCTTGGCACATTTATGACCTAGTCCATATTTGTTGTCACAATTAAAACATAACCCTTTTGCTCTTTTTTCTTCAATTTGTTAAGGTGTCAGTCAAACTGGCCAAGGGTACGATGGTGGCAAGGTGCTACGGTCTTTTATGTTAGTGAAAGTTTGCCTTCTGCTGGAGAGAAATTTTCAGAAACCTTAATTGGATTAAACATACGCACCTCATGCTCAATGTGGCCCTTAAGACCCCCAAGACATAGGTCATCAAATTCCCTTTTGTAATATTCTCCACACACAAGAATAGGTTTTGGAACTGATGAACATAATCCTTGACTAATCCCGATTGCCATAACTTTGCTAATTGGCTAAAGTAATTCTCTAACACACTAGAACTATAGTGCAATTGCAGCTCTTCGGTAAAAATTGTCCATGTGACACTGAGACCATTCTTCTGCCTTTGAGAACATAACCATCGATACTACATGAATTGGTCAGGTTCGAGATACAAGGATGTCATGGTCACCTTTTGTCCCGATGGGATCTGATGTAGATCAAAGAAATTCTCCATTTGGTTAATCCAATTGAGTGGATCCTTTCCATCAAACTTATGCATTTCCACTTTCGACATCATGTTACGAGCCTATAGAGTATTTGTATTTGGATTGGGCATGCTCGAAGATCCACCCTGGCTAGTTTGTCCATTACTTTGACTGAAGATCCACCTTGGTTGATATGAGTATGATTGAGTTGTGGCTGATTTGGAAGAAGATGACGACCCTTCAGATTTGTACTAAGTTGTTGCATGAAATCATCCAATCGTTGTCCAATCTTTTCTACATCTTCTTTGTTGGCCATCTTAGACTGTAGGATTCGCAGATCATACTCAAGTTGGCTTACCCTATGGTCCGTCGGAGTAAACCCTAGCCCTGAGGAATCCGTAGTTACCCCTTCTGACTCCAACTCCTCAACTATTATCTCATCCTTGTCTGGAGTTTTACTCGGAGTGATGAGATTATTTTTCCTCTTGTGGAAGGCCCCCATGATGCCCCAAAATAGTAGGATTTAGGGATCAAGGTCGAAATTTAGGGTTTGGGATTTCAATAGGAATTTGGCCGAATACAAACAAACTCAAACTATTTTTTATCTTCTTTTGAAAATGTAAAGAACTTGGAAAATTTCCACAATTTACAATCAATAGAGCAAATTTATCAAAAACCCTAAAATTGATATAACTTTTGCAAAACAAGTAAAAATATCTTAAAATTTGGAGAGGATCTTACTTGACTGATTTTGCAACAACCCAAAAAAATTGCAAAAAAAATTGCTACCGATTTGGAGATATAGCCAAGTCTTCGCAATTAGGGTTTTGATGCAATTCTGACCAAGATCAAGCTCTGATACCACTTGTAATGAAATTACTTGGATAAATCTGAATATCAACAACAATATAACACCAAAGAACACCAAATTGTAGATAAATGATCACAATATGCAAGTAGAATAAGCTTAGCCACTTCGAGGGGGCAACTTCCAAACCATACAATAAGACTCAAGTGTTTAATATGATGATTAACTACTCCTTACTACCACCTATATATACCATTCCTATGCTATGGCCAACACCAAGGCCAACCCACTAAACATATGAAAGCATAAATGAATAACATATGACAAGAAGATAAATTATGTAAACCACAAGTCGGCACTACATATCCAATATAAGCTATAGGACTAAGGGAATGGCACAGAGCCCCCTATGATTTAAGGAGTTCACTTTGCAGGGTCAAGGAAAAACATCTTACGTGCCAAGACCAACCATTACTTATTGACACTGCTATTTGTAGACAACAGAAGACTAAAGAACAAGCGCAGAAGAACAATGGTTTCATCTGTCATATTGGTTCAGCTTCCTTGCCATTTTTAATATCACTATACATATATACACACATAGATCTTGTAAGATAGAGAAGAGAGACAATCATTCATCTCCTTTGAGAGAATGTGAGGTACAAAACATTCAGATATATAAAATTCTTACAGTTTTATATTTGTCTTTTGATTTATGAATGTAAAGTATTTATGTAAAGAAAACTCAGAAAATGCTTCAAGAAAAAATTGTGTCGATTCAATAATTTTCCGTACAATTTTTCCTCTAAGTATTTCTCTTTAATATAAAGGATTGCAGAAGCTTGAAATCACTAGTCTTTATGTTCCTGATTTTTTATTTGTAATTTTCATCCATGCATTAAACATCTGAATTCCAGAGCAACTGTCCGCAATGAAGCACCGAAGTGCCCTTCAGATGCCTGCTCCTGCAACGGCACTAACTGTGGATCGCACCTCACTGGCCATCCATGTCAGCTCTCTGCTGAAATCTGGGCTTTGTGATTTATTTTCCATGGGCTCCAAGACTCTTCTTGCAGGTGGATCTCTTCCCTGCACGACTGGTGCTGGAAATACCTCTCTTTCTTGGGTGCCCTACCTGTACTCTCATGCGGTTTGTATTTCTTCTCCACCTTCTTTTCCACTTGTGATGCTCCCACAGCAACTGTTGCCCATCTCTGGGTCTGGTCGAGGTGCTTCTGTTCCGTCTCTGCAGCCCGCGTCATCCTTTCTCCTCTCATGCTGCAGATGGGCCTATCCCTCAACCGGTTTTCATTCCTTCTTCAGTTGCTTCTTCTCCTCCAGGCTCTTCTTCTGTCCCTGCACCTGCCATCCTGTTGTCTTCTCGAGAGCATTTTCAGCAGTCTTTCAGGGATGCCTTGAAACTTCCTTCTCTAAACCTTCTGCAAAATTCTAGGGATCAGTTTCCAGGCACTCATTTTATGATGTAAGACACAAAGAAGATTCAGATCCTCGCTATGGATCAAGAATTTTTTTATAAAGAACGTGGTTTGATCTGCCAATTCAACAGCCTCTGTCCTAGGTTGTACGAGCTGCACGAGTGGGTCTTGGCTTCCTAGAAGCCTTTGTTTTCTGATGGAATTTACATCTACCCTTGTGCTCAGGGATTTTTCATCGTGGAGTGTGATTTTGCAGCATGTTGTGATCTCATTCTCAAAGCTGGGGCCTAGTTTTGGGGTAGCACCGGTCTTTGTCTGAAACCCTGGATCCCCTCCTTTGATCCTTCAGTGGATTCCATCTCTTTTGTTCCTATGTGGATCAGGCTCCCAAAACCCAAACCTTCCCTTGCGATTCTGGAATCCCAACAACCTGCTTTCTGTTGGGAATACCTTAGGAAAGTTCCACTTCTGCTCTCACGATACAGTCCAAGGGCATCTCATTGCTTTTGCAGGATATGTGTTGAAGTAGATTTCGCTAATGGGTTGCCGGAGGAGGTTTGGCTCAAGGTTGAAGATAGTGTCTGGAAGCAGAAGCTTGATTATGAGCATGTTGATTTCAGATGCCATGCCTACTTCACCCATGCGCATCTGGCGGCTACAGGGTAGCAGAGATAGCTAGGGGTTTTGCAAAAAGGTGAAAAGGTGGATTAGCTAAGGGGTTTTGAAAAAAAGGTGAAAAGGTGGATTTTCCCGACCACCTTGGTGGCACAGAGCTGAGGAATGGCACCATTTGGTGGCGCAATCTCCCAATGATCCAGGCTCTTCACCTGAGAGGGCAAGCCTGCTGATAGGTTTTTCATCATTCTTCAGTGATGGAGGCCCTGGCTCCCATGGTGGTGGGGCCCCCAATACCATCCTCCCCACCCCAGTGAACTTGGCAAGGCCATCCCCAAAAGATTAGGGCTCTTCACAATTGAGGACTTCGGTAAATTCACCCCTTGTTGTTAGGGATAGTTTTGTGTCTTTGGGGTTGGAAGTCTTTGGCTCCCTTGTATAAGGGTCCTCCACTCGTATTCTCCCATGCCCTTCTGATTGAAGGGGAGGATTTTCTGGAGCAGCCAGCTTAGTGGAAGGATGTCAACCCCTCAGGTTTCATGACCTCCTCGAGGTCTCCTTTAGAGGAGCTTGTTGCAAGGTCTTCAGATCTGGGTGGACTGAGGTTAGAAAGAAGAAGGTGCTGTTACAGATATTCATGTTGAGTTAGTGTGAACATTATAATATAATGTGTGTGTTGAATTATATTATCTAGAGGATAATATAATATTGTAATAGTTAGAGTGTGTGATTGTAATATGAGTTGTGATATAAACAACTCTTATAGATAGATTTATTTAGTGCCGGAAGAATAATAATACCTGATGTGTGTGTGCGCATTTGTATAAAACAAAAAGCTAAAGTGCTATCATTTTAAGTATCCGGCAGTAAACTCAGAGGCAAATTTCACACTCGGGAATGAGGACGAAAGCTCCGTGCTCACACCCACTACCCCACTATACCTGCTGTGTATGTATGCATTTGTATAAAGCACAAGCCAAAATGCTATTAGTTTAACTATCAGACAATAAACTCAGTGGCAAATTTATTTAAGAATTTTACATGCTCACCAATAAATTCCTCTGCAAGATGCCAATATATCACCTAAGCATGATCTCCCCAGCTTTAGAACTTCAGGAAACCATCAAGCTTATGCACAAATGATAGGAACCAAAGCAATGGAAACTAAAGTTCCTTTCCATAATCGAATGTTCTTGTACTATCTTAGTAAAGACCACGGACGGGAGTTGAATTTCCTTCTAAATGACAGCAAATGTTGGCTAGAGGAACCAGTCAAAACACACGCATTATGTAAATTGGCTTCATAAAAGCCTGTGAATGCATATGTTATCATTAGCACAATGGTTATAGCACATTGGAAGCCTCCGTTTTGCTCAATGAGGTTCTATTGGTTTGTATAATGTCAGAATGTAGATGGTGCTAAATTAGAATGCCTCGCTCTGTTAAGATATGTAGATGGTGCTGAACTATATGCTTTCATCTGTTAAAGATATATAGATGATGATGAATTAGTATGCTCTGCTCTGTTAACAGAATAGACTGGATTCTAATTTTATAAAGCTCATATCACAGATATTTATAGGATAGATATGCTACTGTGCCCTATCTCTATCATGGATATTTCGATCTGTACGATGACTGTACATTTTGTGGGAGCATAACCTTGTACTGATACAATAAAAATGCTTTGGATATATAAAAATGCTCGGAATTTTAATTAAATTAGTTCAATTTAAATAGATAAGCACGGGGGAAGAATTCCGTGCCTGGTACGTCCTCCAAAAGCAGCAATGGCTTCATCCACAGATGCAAATGTGCCTGCAAATGTTCCAAGGAAGAAACCATATCGAAGAGTTTCCTTCAAAGCTGTAGATATTGTATCACTGTTTGTCTTGATCCCCGCCATTCTAACAAAAATAAGTGTAAGTTTCTCGCCACCATTCCAATACACTTAAACCCAATGAATGAATTAAGTATCAAGGAAGCAAAGCTTTCATTGTCTTAAAGTTTCACCTGGTTGAGGCTGACTGTCGTCACAACTTCGCCAATACTCCAAAGAGAGCAAGCCCTCCCTTTAGACCCGCTCCAATGGCAAATCCTTTGGCAGCAGCACTGGCACAACGATCCGGATCTAAACTTCTCCAATCTTTGAGCACTTTCAAACCAGAAACTAAAGAAAAACAAGAAGCTACCGATATCTCTTCTTCATGCCAACCATTGACAGCTTTGATTTCTTCTGCAGGAATATTTGAGGTACCGTCCAATTCCTTAGGTCCATTTTCATTTTCTGCCCCCAGATTATTACCAAACCTTTCAGCCAATTTATCTGTGACAACATTTTGAGACAACTTTTCACTGCAACACTCAGCTTCAATGTTTTGCCTATGATTTTCACCTTCTCCAATCCCCAATGAAATCTCACTAGTAGGTCCATTACAATCGTGTGTGCTAAATTCCCAATTCTCTTTACTAATCTTCAAATCTTCTTCACTCATGCATACCCCGTTATTACCATCTGAACTTCCATTGCCTTCCTCTGTCAAAGAACGTGCTGCTTCGCCATGTTCCAGCCCTGCTTCTGCATCTTTTACACATGAATTACCCAAACTCAACCGAGACAGAGACCCACAGCCTTCACCGCCACCATCAGTTCGATCCATGGAAAGAATTTCAAAAATATTACGAGCCTTGAAATTTTCAAAAATATTGCATTCCTCGAGGCTCTGCTCGATCTAAACCTAATGAGCCCCGTTCAAAATATGGTCCAGGCTAATAAAATATAATCAAAACCATCCAGGTGGTTAAACCTTTAAACAATCCGGTCCAAAATTAGGTTCAAGCAAACAAATATTATCAAAATCATCTCAACTGCTAAACCTTTAAAGAATCAGGTCCAGGCAGAAAAACTATAATCAAAATCATCTCAGCGGTTGAAACTTCAAATTCCGCGGTCCAAAATCAGGTCCAGGCAAAACACAATCAAAATCACCTCAGCCGTTAAACCCTTAAAGAATCATATTCCAGAATCAGGCCCGGACAAGTAATACAAATAACATCATCTTGGCCATTAAATGATCAGCTATTAAAGAGTAACAACTCTACCAGCCAAACATCTCAACAATTCCGTCTGAAAAAAATCAGCTCGCCAGCTAAAGATTCGCCAATGCTCCCTCCTAAACCCAAAAACTTTCTCCATTAACTAATAATTCGACAGACTTTTTCCATAAATAAATTTTAACAAGTAAATTCAAATAAATGTAGATAAATAAACGGAGGAGTTCCACTGTTGCATTAAACCCTGCATAACTTTGCACCGTTTCGTGCTGATTTTTTTTTTTCTTTTAAAATTTTATGAAATAATTCACCAAAAACCTCCATATGTAAAACTTTAACATATAAATTCAGCAATTCAGGTCTCTTATCAAACCCTAGCCATATGTACGACATTCTCTTCTGAATTGTTCTTTCTTTTGAAATTTGAAGTATAGCATTTTTCTAAATTCATTTCTTCATTATTCTTTATTGAATATTTGTCAGTTTTTGTTGATCTCCCTTTTGCGTTTTCTTCTTCAATTATTTCAACCTATCCATATTCTTGGGTTGCTAAAATCCTAAATCAATTTACAGAAGGTTTCATAGAAAATTAAAGTTAGATAAATTCATATGTACCTGCGCGAGAAGACGAGGTTCTACCCCTGCTCAATTTATTTTGGCAGAATCTCTAAACCTGAAGCTGATTTGCTTGAAAAAATCAAATTTTAGCGGAAATTGTTTTATTAAATTTGGCGGAGATCACTACATTTCCGCTGGCAAAGCCGTTGGAATTATTTCGTGTCTTAATGAGAATGACAACCGCTTATTCAACAACATTGATTTCATGCAGAATGTCTTTTTATAACGTTGCCCACTTGGCTTCTGTACATTCAACTGTATAGATTCGCCTTTTTAACTACTTTCTTTCACTTTGCAGCTACATATATTTTTATTTAATTAAAATTTTGTATTGTGATGATGGTTATTAGTGATGTGATCGTAATATTCTAGGGTACTTGTGTGTGGTTGTTATTGATCTAAATTAGATTTTTATTTAGATATTTCCTTAATTTTTAGTTGTTCATTATTATATTTCATATTTTTTTATTTTTATCCTTTTCTCTCTCTTGTTTTTCCTTAGTCCTTCATATTCTAGTGTTACCCTTATAACCATATAGTGATGGTTTTGGTTTCCACTAACCGTAAATATATGGTTATGGGACCATCTTTGATAGTTTTCATGTTCATTGTGTTGGAAGCATAGTCATTGAGAGGGGGTGAATCACCGTATTTAAATTTTTTTACTTCAACTACCTACTTGTGTGAACCATCAAACTAACCATTCAACATTCATTAACCAATGTGAGCTTATTAATCATGAAACAACCATTCACAAGAACATGAAGCAAGAGAGAACACATGAACACAACATATAATGTGGGAAACCTTCAAGGGGAAGAAAACTCATTGATCATTGTATTAACAACAATCAAAATTTATCAAGCACCAACTCGCATGAGGCACCAACCCCTAGTTTAGTGAAGCACCAACTTCATAAGCGATGCACTAATTTTAGCAGGAACTTGAAAAGGTCATAACTTGTGCTCTGGGTGTCCGTTTGAGTCCATTTTTTTAAATCACTAGTTGGAGCACATTGTGGCACATTTTTGGGCCCAAAATCCGTCATCTAGGGGCCGAAAATTAGGATTTAAGTTGTAGTTGGGTTTTTCCTATTTTAGGGCATTAGTTAATTTTAGTCTCTTGAATGTATGGTAGGTTAGAAAGTTGGCAATTCCTCTAATTTAGGCATGTAGAAGATGCATGGCAATTTTTGTGCTTGTTTAATAAGCACACGAAATTACTAAGAATAGCAGGTTCTTGTAAACTACTAAAAATAGTAAACTTCATCATCTAGAGTAGATTTAGTCAAAGTTGGTTAGAGTTTGATGGGCAACTCAAGTTGTGAGTTGTTTTCCTATTTATGAGGCATTGTAATCCATAATTGAATAACGAAGAAGAAGATTTATTCTCTTTTAGTTCAAAAAATTTGCAGAGTAATGAGTATGTGGTAAAGTTGGCTACATTAATAAGGAGCGCCAACCCCTAATTTATGAAGCACCAACATGACTTTAAAGCAAGCACCAACTTACAAGGAGGCACTAACCCCTAGGGTTTTAGTGAAGCACCAACTCCACAAGGAAGACCAAGCACCAACTCAACCACCTAAGAAAGTTTTCCACCTTTTCTTGTTGTTATCTCAACAAATGATGGACTTCTTTGCACTTCTTCTCTCTTCTTCTTGGTCTACTCTCGACTCGATATATCAAAGCATCACTCAGCCTCTTGAACACCCTTTGATCCTCAACCATCAAAGAACTCTTCACACACAAGCTCATCTTCTCATGAAGACGCTCAAACTTGCCTCATTTGCTAACTCGCTCTTCTCCTTCTTGGCCTTCTCATGGACATGAACGCAGCTGCCTTCTCTAAGCTGATCATCTTCAAATATTCAATTTGCATACATTCTTCATGGTCCTTAAGACCTCATACACCTCTCTCTCCACCTCTAGAGCTCGCTCATGCTCTCATACTTCACAACTTGACTTCTTTTGATTAACCATGGTCTTCATCAAAGCTTGAAACTCTTCAAGGAAAATTTCCATGACCTCCTCTGACCTTCACCATGCTTAGAAAGCTCTACAACATCCATTTTCACCATGAAACCATCTCAAAACAAAGATTGTCCTATTATGAATGCATAACTTAAAATTGTCTTGATAGATGAAGCTTGTACAACCTTCAAACACTCAACCATGTTAAATAAAACACATGTACATGTACCGCATTATCTCTATAACATCTTCATATGCATTAGATTCATCAAATAAGAACACAAGGGCTCAAAACATCTCTTCACCATGCACACTCATAATTGTCAAACCGCCCCCAAACAAATATGAGAAATTGACTTGGTTAGGCCACCTAGGGACCCAAATTTGCCTAAAAATTATCATATAAATGTATTATAGGTCCAATCCTTCCTCATAAATCCATTTATTCACTTGGTCCTTTCTGAGAAAACTTGATTCTTTATGAGAAAATCTTTAAAACGAGCCATTTTCATACTAACTCATCTGAACACACAAAACCATCTAGAGATATATGGGAGAGTCCTATATATGATCCAATCATCAAACTAGAAAAAAATTCACTTTTGGGCATGTATGAGCAATATCTTTCCAATCGACTTCAAACTAGGGTTTTAGGAGGGTTTTTGAGTTGTTTTGGTGTTAACGATTGTTCATAAATATGTGGACCTTAAAACCAAAAATAATGCCAAAAATTATTAGCTAGGACACATACCAACATTTCCTAAATATATTAGGTTCCCATGCATAATATTTACATTTTAATAAGCATCACACAGTTGACTTACAACTGGGAAACACCACTTCCAAACACCCGATTTCACCAAAAATGTCATATCATGCAAGATACTCCAAACGAGACTTGAAATTTTGTCCACATACCTGTATCAACATTCCAAACAACTTCCCATACTCACCTTTACATACTGGCACTGAAAAATGATCAAGCTACCTCATTAGGATAGGCAAAACTTAAGAATTCTTCTAGGTGCAGACCTCAAAACCAACTTTCATGCTTTGTTCTTCAATACCTGACCTCAAAACTTCATCAACATGCTTAGGAAAACATGTTACAGCTCTGAAAAATACTCACATGCCCATACATGCCTTGAAACCGAGTCACACACCTCATGGGGACCTAATTTCTTCATTGTTGCTTTAAATTTTCTCTCTATACTCAAACTGACTTGACAACCTGCTGATATCCATCATGTAGACCTCAACAACATCATTTGATATCATTCAACATCAATGACAACTCAAAACAAACTCTCCACATCACTTTATGTCATCAACAAGGTAGAAACTCCATTTTGACATCAATGACAACACTCCAAACTCACCTTGACCAACTTGACATCCATGATGTTCCAACATCTCAACAATATCCCCCTTTGTCGTGATGGTAAACATACAAACTGAAACCACTTCAAAATGATACTTACTTTCATTTTCTCAATCTCCCCTATGGTACTTACATGTGCCATTAGCTCATTCTCCCCCTTTTGACATGAATGACAAATGATCTTCAACACACTTAGGCTCATATCTCTTGTAGACAATTTGGACCTATACCTTCAAGAAATCATGCTTCTTCTACATAACTGTCTAGACACCTCTAAGAGACCAACTTCACTTTACAACACAGAGCTACAAAGCTCCTCCCGAGTAGATGCTTCTTCTCAATGACAATCACACATTCTTGCAATAAGAGCTCAAACAATTAGTAATACAAGCACTATAGAACATACTCCCCCTTTGTGAACAATCTCAATCAAACATGACCATACATGTAACTTTTTGATTCTTTACCTTTTTGTTGGTGAAATAATTTATCGTGTGACAAATTACGTGTTTCCGCCAACAACCATGAGGCTACGCTTCTCCTTCTTGTGTATGGGGAGGCTCCCATTATTGAATGTAAACTATCTAATCTTATCTTAATGTTGTGGGGTGGCTAGTAGGTCGGGGATCACATATGAGAACTTCACTAAACTCCGGAAAAAGTGCTTGTATGGGGTACAAGGGAGGAATTAGGAAAGGGAGGTTATCGTTGTCATGTAGCAATAACAAAGTTCACACACAATAACCAAAATAGTTCAACATTCAATTAGAGGAAAGCAACAATGTAAGCCATTAGTGAGACTAACAAATTAAAGACACACAGTTCCTTAGATTCATCTATCAAGGATGCAAAGTTCCTTCTTGATCACTATGCTTGCAAAGTACATAAAAGAGAGAAAAAGAGGAACACATGAGAAAGTTAAATGAAAGAAATGTAGCTTTTATTTCTTGTATTGGTGATACAAAGCTCAACACCCAAACCACAATCCACAATTTCTACCAAGAACTAAAATTTTAGGATCTTTTGGAATGGAGAAGCCATCCCAATTTATAACATTGTGAATTGACCTTTCATCTACCCCCACATGACTCTTCATGTTCTCATTCAACTTGTGACTTTACATCTTCCTAGAAAATGAGAAATAAGTTCCCTTTTTATAAATCAAAGGGACTTTTACAATACAACTTTATAAAGTCACTTAAGTGAATGAGACAAAATACCATGATTGTGTATAACAAAGAATTAGAAAAGGGAGAGAAAAAAGAGGGAGAAGGAGAGGAGGAAGGGGTTGACATATTTGATGAGGAAGTTCATTCGATGAAAAACTTACTAATTCACGATCCCTAGCAAGGAGTTTCAAAGACTCTTATTCCTTGAATTCCTTGTTGAATTGAGTTGCTTTGCAGATGTCAACTTGTCTACCTCTAGAATGCAAACGCAGCTCAACACTTTAATCCATGCCCCGGGAACATCAATGATCTTGCATTGAATGAGCCATCTTTCATGATCCTATGTAATTGCAAAAATGGAGTCCCTGATGTTAGCAATAGACTCTAATACATCTTCATTGAAGGAGAGAGAGTCACCTGTCACTTTCTTGACCAAATCCGAAAGGAAACAATGAGTTCTTTTAATGACGAATTCTCGGTGAGTGGAGGTGGTGTCCCCAGATTTCACCCTGAAATCTAGGACTACCCATTTGAAAAAAATCATTCTTTTTAAAATAACAGGTCTTTTCGTGTTTTTATTGTCAAAAGATGTTTGTATTACGTTAAGATATTCCCAATGAATCATATGAGCCAATTTCGACAAATACCCAGATGCCCAAACTCATTTTATCCCTCCGCCAAGTTTTGTCTGCGGAAATTTTTATTTAATTATTTATTGAATAAATAATGCCCCATTTGAAGTAAATTGTGCTCCGGTTGAATCCTGTTGAAGTTTTGCATGCCAGTATTCACTCATCTCAATAGGGTTTTCACCAGGAATGAATTCAAGGCATTATCTGCAACTTTTGGCAACATTTTTCACTTTTATTTATTTCTTTTGCGTTTTTCTCCAATTTTCTTCGTTGTTTCTCTATGAAATTCCCTAGGTCAATTCCTTCGCCAGTATAGTTTGTTTAATTTCCTGAAGCATCTAGAGATCATCTACCGACACAACACCAGAAGGAATCAACCTCAAAATTCAAGCTTTTGACCAAAAAAGATGAAGTCATGCACAAAAAGCCTCTCCTAGGCAAGTCGCATTTTTTGGAATTAATGAGTGTAAGTTGTGATGGGATTTTTAGTAGTGGCAGGTAGGTTAGAATTTCCTACTTGCCTTGTAGGGTAATTTTTCCCATGAAATCAAAGTCACTTAAGTTGCGATGGGAAAATTAGAGGCGGTAGAGACAAAGGAATTTCTTACCCTGCAGGTGAAAATTCCCATTATAAAATAAAGAAAAATCACTTAAAGCACCGGGGGAATTTCTTACCTACCTTGCAGGGTAAAAATTCCCATGATGAAAGTCAAATCACTTAAGTGGAAGAGGGGATTTTTGGAGCTGCAGTGCAGGGTGGAAATTCCCATCAAGTTGACTTCTTATTTTTAGCAATTCCTCTTGCCAAAAAGTGCGACCCACCTTGGGTGAATACAATGCATTTAATAATATTTATTAATGGTTTATTCACCCAATTTTGGTGTCATAAATAGAAAGAAAGTCAATGCAAGTGGAAGAGCGAGGAGAAGTCAAGGATGCATGCTAAAAATAAATTATTTAAAAAGCAACCAATAACATGCATAATTGGGTGCCCAATTTGGGTGAATAAACATGATTGTTTATTAATTAAATTGCCAGAAATAGGAAGGAAATTATTAAAAATAGAATGTTAAGGGTTATATAAGCATGGACTGCCATAATAAAGAAGCAATTAATTCTTTTTGCAAAGGATTGTAGCTCGGGCAGGTTTTGGCGCCAAAGGAAGGAGGTTTTTGCATTAAAGAGTGTTTTTCATTGCCAGGGAGCTTCAAGGTTTGGCGCCTAGGGTTGGAATGGATTGATTCTTGCTATGATAATTATCTACATGTTGGTATAAGTGCTCTAGTGAATTAAATAATATTTTTGCTTGCTTTGCATGCAAGCAAAGCCTCAAATTTTAGGGTAGCAAACTTTATATGCAGATTTTGGTGATAAAAATCAAGTATTCATGCCATGGACTCCATCTTTGTCTAAATAAAATTGTAGGTATTCATCACATGTGCTCAAATCAATGTCAAGTACATTGAATATATCTTCTGAATCTGAAGAAGTTGTCAGATCTACACAAATTGATCCAATTGCAAGGGATTCCGACATAATTAAAGAAAAAGAGCTCAGACAAAGATTGTTCCAGCCATGTTGAAGCATGATGAAAGAGAAAGATCAACATAATCATGCATAGCTTCCAGATTTGTTGAAGTCAATGATATAGACATAGGCCTTGAACCTATCACCAATTTAATTGATAGATCCAGATCTCATAATTGCAAAGGCTTCCACCAAAAATCATCTTCTTGTTTCTAACACCTCATGTAAAATTCATTGCATGGAGAATTCCTTTGAAGCTTGTGCATGTGCTCCCAATCTTCCAAATTGAAACCTTCATTGAATTTACTTGTGTTTTCTTTTACCCTAGTAAGTGCTTTCGAATTTAAAATTGCTCATATGCAATTTTAAATAAAAGATGATGAGTTTTGTCTGAATTATTTACAAAGAAACATTGCACTAGTACATGTACTTGAAGAAGAACTGCAAAAGCTTCAAGGATAGAAGGAAGACATGCCGGAGGAAGCACCCGTAGGGAAGTTGAACAATACTAGGAGGGTTGCAGCTTTCTTCTTATTTCTTTTCCTCTTTCTTTTATTTTCTCGGACAAAGTAATTGAACAATCAATTAACTTAAGTGATTGGTTTAAAAGCCGTTACTTGAAGAAGTCAATTACTTGGAAATAGGTGGCAGACATGCAAAATAGAAGGTTCTATTTTTCAGTTATAAATCATGCATGTCATGCAAAGAGGAATTCCAGGAGGAAGATTGCCAGTTGTTTCCCTTTTCATAGCTTTTGCATGTGGGAATTCATTTAAAGCTTCCTATTTGTAATTTCCCTTTATACACTATAAATAGAGGAAGAACCTACGGGTTAAAGGATGGGAATTTGTAATCAACATTCTTGTGTTCCAGACTTTGAGCTGAAACCCCTAATTTCTGCAAGCAGAGGAATAGAGAAGAGATTTCTAGAGAACTTTGTGTCAACGGTGCATTTTGCTTCTTATTTCTTTCTAGATCTATTCATAAACTTTGTGTTATTATAGATCTGATCTGAAACTATCCTTTGCTTTAAATTTTGTATTTAAAGATCTATTTGTTTTATCTATGTGCATGCGATCAACTCTGTGAACTATTGATTGGGTTGCACATCTTCCCTCCTTTCTTCCTGCTTTCTATTATTTTTCCTCTTCTACAGATATTTCCTTTCTCTTACAACTTTACTTATCGCATTCTTGTCTAGCTATGGTTCATGAGCTACATAGTTAAAGTAATACCAACAAATAGATATTAGGAAAATCTTACACGAGAGCCTCATCCGAAAATGAGGGAGATTTATCTCATGACTACCTAGGTTTTCATTGTGCAGAAAATCTAGCCAACAGAGGGAACTCAAGTTTATGAACATAGTTATAGACCTCATTCAAGATCTCAAAAGCATGTTGTCCATAAGATTCCAATTCAAAGATGGAATCTTTGAGAATTCCATATCTCGCATCCATGATGCGATTCAAACTTGAGACAAGTTCTCATTAGTTGATGCAAACACATTTTTCTCACGAGAGTGTGAAAGTCGAAGGATCTCATCTCATATTCCAGTGGGAACACCTCATCCAAGTGAATTACCTATTTTAAAATATCCTATTTTTGCTTTATTTTGCTTCTGAAAAAGTTGTAAGAATGTACTTGATGAGAGAGATGACCTCTGGAAACAATGCCTTGCCTTGCTCGATGATTTTCTTAATCCACTTCTCGTTATCCTTCCTCAGTATCGGGTAACCTTATGCTTTCTCGATCACCTCAAGTATCAACACTATTGATCGAGAGGAATCTCTTCTACTGGGAAGATAAGATGTTGAATCGGGCTCCAAGAAGGGTTGAATGCAAGTATCGAGTGTTTTTACCTATTCCTCTAATTAAACAATTGTTTTATTGTATTCTTCGCTCCTAGCGAGGAGGTGAGAAGAAGATTCATTAAACGAGATGAGAATCACCCTCATGTGAAGCTTGTCACAATGAGATGCGAGATCAACTTGCAATCTAACGGATTTATCTCCTCAGTAGGCTTTTCTTTCTTAAGCCTAACAACTTCAACATACTAGTTACTTGAGGTGCCACTGAAGAAGCTGGAAGTTTTCTAGGCCTTCTTCCTTCACTTGGACTTCAAAGTTCTTGGCATAGCTCCGAGATCGGGCATGATAACTTGTTTTGTTGTTCTTGGCTCCCTTTTGAGCATTTCTTAAATCCATGGGAATGGTTCTTCAGAGTTGATATGATGTCTGCACACTGGAGCAATTTCAAGGATTTGATGTAATATTACTTCTTGTTCATCACAGGAAGCTTTGCCATTGGGGAAGACATACATAGATGCCTTTGAAGATACGAAGGCTATAATGAATCACTCCCGCTTGACTTGAAAGGTTACGTGAGATCTTAAATGAACTTTTCTTGTGTTGGGCCACCGTAGAATATTTGACTAAGTACATATGGGCGCATGGGCACGCAAGGCCTAATTTGAAGGATGGGTGTGCAAGGAGAAGGCATGCAAGGCAAGGTTCTAGGAGGGTTTCATAAGGGTCGTGTTGCTCGCCGGAAGACAAGGTCTTGAGACTTAGCCATATTTGGTGTATCGGGCAGGACACAAGAAAAGTTTGACCCGACTGCACATGCGAAGTGGATAAGATGCTAGCCTGGCAACAGGTTGGCTTAGGAAGGAATATGCCCTGCGATGGAAGCTCTAGAAGACCATCATGGCAAAAAGTGGAGAGCTCAGGCATGATGGAGCATGCTCCCATGGAGGACCACATATGGACACTTGGCGACGAATCTGAGGCCGCAGAAGGATGAGTTGGCACTTGGATGCCTATATATATGAATGCCCACAGAAGAAAAGGGTGGTGGAATCGGGTATAGAGAGAGAGAGGAAGAAGGAATGAAGCCTGTAGAAATGCCGTAAGGAACTTTGTTTGGATTGGGTAGATTAAATATAGGATAAGGATGTATCAAGGGCTTAGGGTTATAAAATTTCTTTTTGAAGAGCTAAATGATATGGATCCAGTTATGATGCATGACTTCGGTCTTCCATAATGTGGTGTTTTGTAGTAAGTATAATGAATGTAATGAGGTTATCAAGTTAATTAAATATGATCCTTCTTGGTTGATTCATACATGATTCTTTGTAGTTCCTTTTCATGTCATTTTATAAGATGAATATGAATTCCTGTGCATTTTCCTTTTTGTTTTATTTTAGTTCTTTAAGTCTGATTAAAGTATCTCTGTCTGTAATGATTGTAATGATCTAGAGCCATTCTGAGCTCTATGATGTTTGCATGTTTCATTCCCACTCACTTCCTTTAAATTTTGGATCATAGATGATGATTTCCCACTCAACTCACATAAAAGAGAGACTCGGCGCTCACGCATGCCTCTTGTGAGCGCCTGCTGCCGTTGGGTGATAGGCCGACACGTATGGGATTGCCTTGTCCTTTGGTGGGTGTAAAAATGACTACATCTTGGTTTTGTTGTCGGACCTTCTTTTTCAACGTTGTAGAGGGAAATGACATACATCATGATCTGTGCAATGAGTGATGACAAAGCATTTAACTTTGGAAAGTGTTGAATCATGGTTAAAAGCACGATTGACAAATTTTCTTAGAGATTCAACACTTGTACTTGAGTTTGATCCACGTAGATGGGTAAAAGAGAACCTCTACCATGAGTTGTATGAAATTTTTTTCTGTTGCTTCCCAATAGAGTTGTATGAATGGCTCTCAACATATACATCTAGATCAAGCTGGTATTATAGATCGCGTGTGTGGACCCAAGAAGAATACTAGAGGTTGTAAGATGTAGATTTGACGTGGACTCGTGCTGTGGATCATTGGTGGAAAGGTGTGTTGGCTAGCTATACTCTAGAGTACGCTATTTCTACATATTCTTGTCCGGAGTTCTTTGAGTTTGAGTTTTTACTTGAGTCCAGAGGATCATTTATATCTGTATTCCTCCGGCCATGAAGATCTTGATTGTTACCTTGAGTTTAGAGGAATTTATGATGGCCGGCTAAACAGCTTATGAGCATTGGGTGAGGAAGCTAAGGTGGAGGAAGATGACAAACATTATGATGGAGAAAGACGCGAGGAGAGACGAGTCAAGTATAACGAAGCACATGAAAGGGAGATTGCTAGATAATGCGAGGTTGCAAAGTGTGATGGATCTATAGAGGCAGACGTTACGAGAAGGAGTTGAGGTTCATGTAGAGGGACGTGGAACCTAAGCGGTTTGTGCTACCCCATCTTGACAAGCGCGTAAGAGAGACCCCTTCACTTCGATGAGAGTTCGTCACGTGGAGAGAGAAGAGTCATTGGCACGCATCTGAACCCATCTAGTGACCAAACCCTAGCGCTTGGTATTTTAGATCAAGGGAGGAGTATCACCGACCTAGCCGGTATCAAATGGAAGTGACAGATCTGCGCCCAGGAGATATAATTTCTCATTTCCCACTTCTATGTCTACGCATACTATTCCCATATTCGGAGGAATTTTTGGACAAGGAACAAGTACATAAGCCTTCAATCTTACATCTAGGAGTGGCACGGGGTACACTATTGGTAGTAGGGCATTATCATAGACCATCAACGTGTAGTTCAATAGAACTTTGGGGACCTTGGCATGACCACTACAGGACCTAGTGGACCTAGTGGGTCTAGTTGATCGGAGGAATAGGACCGGTGGATATGGTGAGTCGGGAGGCATAGACCAGGTGGATCTCCTGGATCCGACGGAGGAGGAAACACTGGAGGAAACCAAGGCTCCGTCTCAGGAGGACAAGGGCCCCATCCACCTCCTTAAGTCTTCTTTGAGGTGTCTTTACATTTTCCAGTTATAAGGGCATTGAAGATGCTATAGAGCACGTTCACAAGTGTGAGTTGCTATGGCGCGCAAAGGGATCAAAACCCCAAAACGAAAGGCGACCGGTTTGCAGAACGACGTTGCAAAGGGTGCGCCAGCATAGATGGTATAGGAAATATGACCCTCATCGAATGCGGTGGTGGATTATACTACTTTAAAGAATGCCTTCTTGGTAGAATTTCACATCACTGAGTTTGAACAGAAGAGCATCAACGCCCTAAAGGAGATTCAACAGGGAATGACAGAGAGTGTACGAGAGTATGATGCGTGGTTGAAGACTCTCTTGTCAAAATTTCCATATGACATTCACCCTTCACAATATGCTCAATGGTTTTTTGGGGGTTGATAAATCCATTTAGAAGAGCTTTATCTCATAAAACTTTCACAGACCCGCGTGAGGCGTTAGAAGCCACCCTACGTGCCAAAGTTGTTGGAAGTGTTGATACTAGTGTTAGCCCATTCCTAGAGGCTCAAATCGCTGCTATGGCTAAGTAGCTGGAGAAGTTGTCTGCAAACTTAGCTCATGAGACTTGCAATGGTATATGGTGTACAGATTATGAAGTAGAGGGGCATGTCAAGGATAATTTCCCTCAGAAGACAAGTATGCGTCCGCAGCAAAGTGAGATCAGAGATTTGTCATGGGGACCATGATGTGAGTAGATGTCCCCTGTTGCAGTGCACGATGCGGAAGAATGTGTCTTGCTACTGTAAGATTTGCACCTCTATGACCCATAATACTAAGGATTGTAGGCTTATTGATCAAATCCATGAGGCCATTGATCATGGTGTGCGCCAGACTAGCCTTTCCATTATTTCTAAGAATGATGACCGCCATTATGAGGAGCGCGCAGATGGAGGTGCACACGGAAGGGGATTTCACAGAGAGGATTCCATGGTTGTGGTAACCATGGAGGAGGAAGAAGTGAGTTCCCACATGGAACCTATTTTAATTGTGGGTCTACAAACCACTACAAGCACGAGTGCCCAGACTTATTACAGTGCTCATGGTGTGGGAAGAAGCACAAGTATGAGGAGTGCCCTGAGTTGTTTGAGCATATGAATCAACAACACCGAAAGACAAGGGCACTACAATGGTGAACATTAAGAAGGCTAACACATAATGGATGCCACAGGGTGACACGTGATGTAGGCTTGGAACCTGTTATGGTAACAACAAGATCAGAGGCCGCACGTGCAAAGGAAATACCAAGGCAGAAGAACTTGGTTTCAAGGGAAGAAGTGGTACATGGGAAGTACCCAGACCTTGCGCATCGAAGGAGGTATATCAAGAAACCATGGACGTCATTTGAAGTTTACAAGGAGAAATCCAATGTCTAAAGGAGCATTCTAGGAGGGAGGAGCAAAGAAGGAAGGTCAAGGCACCAAAGGATGACCTGGATGAGGTCAAGGAAGTATGTAAAATGCTAAGGCAAGAGAATATTATTCCCTTGCTAGGGGCATGGTTGAGAGAGAAGGTACCACGCGCCAGAGAAGAGCACAAGAGGTAGGTCTTGCATGCAAACCTTCCCCCTCATAGCCTTGACTATGATAGGGAGATCACGTTAAATGCGATGTGGATGGATGGCTCCTTAGTAATATCCTCATTGACACAAGCACGGAAGTCAATGTTCTCACCTTGGATACATGGCATCAAATGGGAAGACCTGCATTACAATTGTCTTCAAATGTGTTGTATATGGAAAAAAAAATGAAGGCAATGCCCATTGGTGTCTTAAAGGATGTAACCATCACCATTCAGGGAGCTAAGTTTACTGGGGACTTTGAAGTCTTGGCACTCGCCGAGGCAGACAATTTCCCAACATTACTTGGGTGCCCATGGTGCTATAAGAACAATACGGATCTTCAGTTCAACAAGGGATACATAAGCTTTGAAAATGAGGAGGAATGGGTCATCATACCCCTGGCTGATGGGAAATCAACACCCTATACTGAACCCTTGGGAGAAGAGGTCCTGGATAGAATATATGTGCGCTCAATCAAGGATCCAAAGACAATTCATCCCATAGAGGGAGTTATCCAGTTTGAGGATGCTCAGTCCCTAAGTGACACCACCAATATAGCGTGTGATAATTGGGCGCATGGGACCTATGAGTTAATTGGATGACATTTGAGAGGATCGGTAACAAAGGTGACAAAGGCACGTATAGTCCGGTACCTAGGGGGAAAGGAGCTACCTAAGTACTCAGGAGGAGCCTTCCCTGAGGTATTTTTGCAGAGATGGAAGCTCAGTGGAAGGAGGAAAATGAACGAAGGGGATGTTAAGTTACGTCCTACTTGGAACTGTTGTGCGTTGGTGGGAAACACATCGGGATAATCTCTTGGAATGACACGAGGTGAGAATTTCCTTCTCTGTAAGGTTTTACAAGAGCAACGCGCCCACGGCTATAAAATACTACCATGGTAAAGAGACCACTTCCTCCATATCCAAGCATGTGAGACAACCTGGATGGGAAGCGCAAAAGCATTGCCACCTTCATTATGGGTTCACAAGTTGTATTCCACATTATAAGGTTGTGCGCGTGCATGGTACATTCATTCTGAGACATGCCGCCAGACGGGAATTGGCAAGAGTTAGCGGCTGATCTCATTCAAACATTCGAGTATCGGAGTACAAAACCCTTGGTGGATAAGGCATTGCAAGTTATCAAGCGCCTTACCATTGGAGATAGCGCCATGGCAGAAGATAGGCTACTAGACTTGTTAGGTGAACCTAGCCTGGAGGCACGCTTTGAGGAAGAAGAAACAGAAGAAATACAGTTTGAGTGCACATGTATGGAAAAAGAAAAAGGGAAGATGGTGTATGTTATTGATGGGGAAGAAATGGAAAACTTGGATGTTGACCATTCTGCAGGGACGCACAAGGTGTTAGATAGTTCTGATGAATGGATGCACACCTATCATGAACCTTTAAAGACAAAGAAGGTTAACATCAGCTCAGACGAAGAGCCTAAAGAGGCTATCATCAGAGACTATTGGTCAGAGAAGGAAGTCTCTAAGATCATTGATCTTTTACGTGAGTTTGAGGATTTATTCCCGTGTGGGTATCATGAGCTTAAAGGCATTCACCATTCCTTGGGGGAAATGATAATCAAGTTGAAGGAGGGTGTGTGCCCAATCCGGAAGAGACCATACCGAATGAATCCTAACATGCGCATGAAGGTTAAGGAGGAAATAGATAAAATGATAGCATCAGGTATTATTGAAGTTGTTGAAGAGTTAGAATGGATAAGTCTAATGGTGATTAGTATCAAGAAGGATGGAAGGATAAGGATCTGTGTTGATTACAGGACCTAAATGCAAGTATGTATCATTGATCCTTTCCCAACCCCATTTACTGAAGAAATCTTAGAAGGAGTGGTAGGGCGTGAGGTCTATTCTTTCATAGATGGATTCTTGGGCTATCACCAAGTAAGGATCGCAAGGAGGACCAAAGGAAGATGACTTTCACCACTGAGTGGGGAATTTTTTCCTATACAATCATGCCTTTTGGGTTGAAGAATGCGCTTGTTGTGTTCTTGCGCATTGTGGTATAAGCTTTCCAGGACTTCATCCATAAATTCCTTCAAGTCTACCTAGATGATTGGACAGTATATGGGTTAGTAAAGGACCATTGTGACAACTTAAGGCTGATGTTTGAAAGGTGTCAGCAGTTGAGGATATCCCTCAACATTAAGAAATGTGTCTTTGCTACCCCATTTGGAACATTATTGGGGCACATCATATGTAAGGAGGGCCTACTAGTAGACCCCGTAAAAGTTGCAGTAATTATGGGATTGAAGGAACCTACTAGTCAAAGCACGGTGCATGGATTTCTTGGGCATACGGGGTACTACAGGAAGTTCATTAAGGGATATGCCAAGATCGTCGTGCCCTTAGAAGAGTTACTTAGACATAAGAGTGCCTTTCATTGGGGAGAGGCACAACAGAAGGCATTTGACACTTTAAAGGATCGGCTTATCACCGCGCCCATCCTATGTTTCCCTTCTTGGGATAAGCCTTTCCATGTTCATGTGGATGCCTCAAGGACTGCCATTGGAGCAATACTCGCACATCCTGGTGAGGGGATTGTCAATCATCCTTTGTGCTTTGCAAGCAAGAAATTGACACCAGTATAGAAGAACTATACTACAAGTGAGCGTGAGGCATTGTTAATGATCTACGTGCTTCATAAATTCATATAGTATTTGTTGGAAACCCCTTTTATATTTTACACTGACCATATGGCATTGAAATACTTGGTGAACAAGCCCATTCTACAAGGGAGCATATGTCGGTGGGTACTATTGTTCCAAGAATTTGAGTTCATGGTGGTTGTTAAACCAAGAAAAATTAATTCCAGACCTGATCATTTATCTAGGATTGATTCAGGGGATGAATAGAACATTGAAGACACCATGCCGGATGCATAACTATTAGGTCAGGCACGTGCCCTTGGATTTGGAGGACATTGTATTATTTCTCAAAACGGGTGTGGTGCCAGTGGAATGAAGGCCTTGGAGAAGAAGAAGTTGGCCATACGCGCCACGCCCTACATGTTAATTAGTGGAGATCTATACAAAATGGGTCGTGATGAGGTTCTATGTCATTGCATGCTAGAACATGAGTGCATTACAATTATGGAAGAGGCGTATGGTGGGATTACAGAGGACACTATGTGGGAAATGCAACCACGCAGAAGATTCTACTCGCAGGGCTTTGGTGGGAGACCATTTATCAAGATTGCATTGAGTTTTGTAAGGCCTGTGACCATTGTCACGACTTGGAAAACTCCGGAAAAAGGGATGAAATGCCCTCACGACCAATAGCCAACATAAAACCATTTGATAAGTGGGCTATCAACTTTGTCGACTAATCTCACCAAAGAGCGCCAAGGATTGGTTCGCGGTATATTCTCACTTGCACTGATTATTTGACAACGTGGGCAGAGGCAACGCCTACAAAGGATTATACAGCGGCTACCGCTGCTATATTTTTATGGGAAAACATAATCAACAGGTATGGATGCCCATTGAGTTTGACAAGTGATAGAGGTACGCACTTCCTCAATGAGACAATCAGGATTTTGTTGTCAGAATTCATGGTGGCCCATCACAAAACTACTCCATATCACCCTCAGGAAAATGGAACTACTGAGGCATTTAACAAAATAATTAGCCACACATTGACTAAGATCTATGATGTTGGTAGACAGGATTGGGATGACAAAGTATCATCCGTTCTTTGGGCGTATAGGACAACCTACAAGAGGTTGAATAAGGCCACACCATTTCAATTAGTGTTTGGTGTGGAGGCTGTCCTACTAGTTGAATTCATTTTACCTTCTCTACTTATAGCACACGCAGAGGGATTGGTGATGAACAAGTGTTGGAAGAAAGAATTGACAGTTAATGCAATTGAATGAAAGACAATCACTCGCCAGGTGGAGCTAGAAGACGAAAAGCAAAACAAAAGGCATGACATGATCATCACATTAAGAACAAGAAGTTTGAGGTTGGGCAGATGGTCTTACTATATGATTCTAAGTTTCTGCGCCATCCTGGAAGTTAAAAGTCCATTGGTTGGGTCCCTACATCATCTCGTACATCCTTGATTCAAAGCGCGTGCTAGTTACAAGTGCTAGATGGGACAAGATTACTAGACACTTGAATGGGAGTAGGTCAAGCCCTACTATAAATAACTCTTATTGGTTTTTGTAAATAAGGCAAAGTGTTGCCAGTTAGTTTAGGATTTCCTTTAATGCATTTTATTTTCTTGTGTTTCCCTTTCTCGTTGTTGTTTTGTGTTGCACCTTGGGCACCAGTAATCTCATTACTTTTTGAAGGTTGTAATTGCACAAAGAACCGCGCATCATTTTAGTGTGGGGTGGAGTAAGGTGGAAGAAATTAAAGGGTGAAGCACCAGGAGGGATTGCATTGGAAAGCCCAATTGAATAACCCTATGAAGGAAGTACATGCAAGGAAAGGTGAAAAGGGATGGTTGGTGTTAGGGTAAGGCTACATTGGGGATCCACGTATAAGAGAGGAAAAATCACAAATACAACACGAGGTAGGCAAGAACAAAAATCATGACAAGAAGAAGTGCCTTTGGTGCTAGTTACACACACACAAGATTCTCCTGTCAAGATGGATTGGTTGCATGCTAGAAGGTTGGAGAATTGTCCGCGCAAGGTTGGGCACGTGAGTTAAAGTGCTAAAGTCAGACTTTGGTGAAAAAGTCACGTTAAGTGTTAAATTACGGTGGTAAGTAAGGTGGCATTTAACTTTAAAAAGTGGGGAAAACTATAAATAGAAGGTTGGGCACTTCATTATTCACTTTGTGAATACAACGAAGGAAGAGCTTTTACGAACTAGGGTTTCTAGAGTTGATCTGTGTGAAGAAAAATTGGAATATTTTAACCGTGAGTGACTAGTTTGGATCTACAAACCAAGGGGGAAGTAATTCATGGGCGTGGGGAGAGTTGTGGAGAAGTGTTGTCTTGTGAAAAGATATTCCAGTTGGGGTTTGGCAGCTAGGGCACGGGTTGGAAAAGAGTATTCTTCGCAGGTTCGAGATTTGAACTTGGAAAAGATAAAAGAGCAGAGCTAGGAAGAGACGTTGAAGTGCAGAGAAAACCTACACAATGGCACCCAAGAAACCAATAGTAACACCTAAGAAGGGAAAGGGCAAGGGCAAACAACAAGAGACTACTGCAAGTACCAATGAGGAATGGTATGCAGAAATGTAGTACCCAAATGGGGTTTCACTCGGATGGAATGGGAATCCCACTTGAGAAAAATGACAGTAAGTGACTACAATCATCACATGAATGTGATTGAAAAGGAAATGGAGTTGGAGTTAGTGCACCCGACTAACCAGAGAACACCTGAGGGGTTACCAATTTATAGCGATGAAGTCAAGGTGAAGTTGAGAAGGCGGGTTTATTACAACTCTATGAGTTACCCTACTTTGGAAAGCTAGAGCACCTCTATCAGTGGCTGATGTCGCACGTACATGAAGACCACTTTCACTTCATGGGGCACAAGATGTGCATAACCCTTAGCTAATTTCAAAATTCACATGCCTTATCTGTGAAGGAGAAGATATAAAGGATGACCTGTGTGACAAGGAAGCAATTAAGGAAATAGTGGCCATGTATGTGTACAAGAAGGGGTCAAGGTACTTTGATATCATGGATATCCAAGACCTAGTGATGAGAATGACCGCGCACCTAGTAACAAAACTCAATGTGCAAGAAAGATGGACATAGGTAAACAAGTCCTGGTTGAATGTTTGTAGAAGAATATCAGAGGGCACCATCTACAATCTGTCCGCATACATTGCAAATGAAATTATCACCAATGACACAGGAAGGAGACAAGATTCTCTTTGGTAATGTCCTCTTAACCATTGTGTTCTCATAAACCGAGGTACCGATGCAATGACAAGTTCGTTTGGGAGTACCCAAAGGAAGACTCCTCACCTGTAAAAAGATTTGAGAAATGCACTTGTGATAGCATGACACCCATTCACAAGGCGCATCTTGAAAAATGGTATACATGCTTAAGGAATGCATTTGGGGTAGAATGGAGAATACCAACAACTACCAACGCTTACAAAGAGGAGAAGTTTGAGTTCATTGTATACCAACACTTTTGTATTGGTAGGTTCAAGTTGACTAATGAAAACATGATCCCATGGTGCAAGCTCCCATTTGCCTTCACAGCTCAATACTTCTAGGTGGAGTTAACAGATTCAAGGAGTCCAAAAAGTTAAAGCTTGACCTTGGAAGTTTGGACCGGGACCACAGGGAGATGCGTAGGACATTGGTCTACCCCAACAAGTGCACGTACGTGGAAAAGTACGTGTCGCATGAAGTCTAAATGGTAAAACCCCTGACTCTGACTATCAGGGAGGTCCGCGGCATGTGTATACCTTCGAGATAAGGCCCAAGTTTGAGAAGGGCACTTATCTTGAAAATGAGATAGCTATACCTAAGGACCTAACAGGTAGGAAGAAGCCCGCGCCTAGACAGAAGGAAAAAGAAATGCAAAAAGGCACCAAGTGCTTAAGATACTCAAGTGGTAGGTGCCCAGGAATAAGTGCTTGAGGTCCCCACTCAAAGAGGAGGTGCTAACACAGAAAAGCTCATCGCAGAGGAGAAATCACCAGAGGAAGAGGAAGAGAAAGCAAAGTATCTCTATACTGGAATCCCCAGTTAGGAAGAAACAGAAGGTGATGGAGGAAGTTGACTCGGAGGAGATAGAGAGCTTGGAGAAATACATAGGTGAGAGGGATGATGATGAAGAAGATGATTCTGAAGAGGACCAAGAACCACTTGTTTTCAGCATGCACGATTCAGAAGAAGAGGGTGGAGAAGAAGAACATGAGTTCCTTTTTGTGCGGTACAAGGGTAGCCAGGAGGAGGAAGGTGCCTAGGACATGGAAAGAAGTGAAGAAGTTGGTGCGCAGGATCAAAACTCCAAGCCTCATGAAGGAGAAAATAAACAAGGCGGCAGAAAAAGAAGCAATGAAAATCATCGAAGCCTTGGTAGAACAAGAATTAGAGCGCAACGCTAACGTAGTGATGGAAGAAGATAAGGAAGACAACACAGGGAAAGATCACGACAATGTGGGAGGCCCCAATCTATCAGTAACTATTCCTAAGGGCATGCACATAGGGGGAAAGCACATGGAGATCCAGAGGCAAGGAATGAGCTACATTAATGATCCCAACAAGGTGTTGTGCGCACGCTTCCAAAGCACCGTTCCAACATATCAACTCGTGGCAATGAAGTCGTTCGATGAAGAAGGTGCATACCCTCGGATGAGGAAGATGCTCTCTTGGGAAATTGAGTCCCACATCGACGAGCCAGAGTTCGAGGTAAGCCAAGGGCACTAATGAAAATACCAGAGTCAAAAGGAGACAACCCCTTGGTAAATTCTTAGCAGCTTTTAGATGAGCAGTTATGCAACACGCTCAACAAGGTCTCAGTTGAGGTTGAGGCTAGGCTCTTTGGACGAAATGACAAGATAAGATTTCTAGAAGTAGAACTAGAAAAGGAGGAAGAACTAGAAAAGAAGGCCAAGGATTTAAAGTAGGAGTTAATTAGTGCTCTGGTTAAAGTGTGAACTCAAAGAAGAAAAGGAAAGGGTGCACGAAGTACATAAGAAAGTAGAATCCATCACTGATGCCATTGTTTTGAAGCATTCAAACCTAGCACCACCCACGCAAAAGTATGGATCTTCCCTTGAGTGCCTTGAAGACTTGACGTGCATCCTCACCATGGAAAGACAACCTATAGCCTTAGAATATGTGGAAGAAGTAGCAACACACCTAGAGAAGGAGGATAAATTGAAGGTAGTAGCAATCATGGCTGAATATAGCAAAGTCCTTCCTGATGTAAATATTGTTGCCCATACCGCTGAGGCCGCATATGACAACTACGTAGATAGATAAAGTGACGAGTATTCTGGTCACCAACTATGAAGCAGAGCTTAAAGAGTTCCAAGAAAAGAACAAAGGGAACAGAGCAGAGCGGGATAAAATCTTGCCGAGGTTGAAAAGAAGTCAGAAGCTATTGAAGTCCTAAGGGGTACAATCAAGAACCGACTAAAGGAGATATACCCACAGATTACTAGAAGGATGGACACGCTTGAAGACATGGGCAAGGAGTTGGAGAAATTTTTTGACACTATGAACGCTCAAGGAGATGGACTGAGTTTTGGGGAGGTAAGCACCCTAGTCAGCGACCTCTGCCAGAGAGCGTAAAATGAAGTCAATGCCTGGAACAAGTTGGAGGTCGAATTGTAAAAATATTTTCCTACCATGTTGTAATAATGCCATCACTTCCCCATTCTTTCTTCTTTTCCAAATTCTTCATCCCCTTATTCTTTTCCCAAGACGTTAAGTCTATTGTGATTCTTTATTCTTTAGAGAAGTGTTTCTACGGGTGGAGAATAGGCGTAGTGTGGGGTGATGTTGGGCCCCCAAAATATTTGACTAAGCACACAAGGGCGCATGGGCGTGTAAGGTAGGGTTATAGGAGGGTTTTAGAAGGGCCATGTTGCGCTAACTGGAAGACAAGGTCTCGGACTTAGCCATATTTGGCATATCGGGTAGGACACGAGAAAAGTGTGACCCAATTGCGCATGCGAAGTGGATAAGATGCCAGCTTGATGACATGTTGGCCTAGGAAGGAATATTCCCTGCGATGGAAGCTCTAGAAGACCATTATGGCAAAAAGTGGAGAGCTTAGGCCTGATGGACCATGCTCCCATGGAGGACCACATCCAGACACTTGGCGACAGAGCTGAGGCCACAGAAGGATGAGTTGGCACTTCGGGATGCCTATATATATGAGTGCCTATAGAAGAAAAGGGTGGTGGAATCGAGTATAGAGAGAGAGGAAGAAGGAACGGAGCCCTGTAAAAATGCCGCAAGGAACTCTGTTTGGATTGGGTAGATTAAATATAGGAGAAGGATGTATCAAGGGCTCGAGGTTATAAAATTTATTTTTGAAGAGCTAAATGATATGGATCCAGTTATGATGCATGACTTCTGGTCTGCCATAATGTGGTGTTTTGTAGTAAGTCTAATGAATGTAATGAGGTTACCAAGTTAATTGAATATGATCCTTCTTGGTTCGGATTCATACATGATTCTTCATAGTTCCTTTTCATGTCTGTTTATAAGATGGATTTGAATTATTGTGCATTTTCCTTTCTATTTTATTTTAGTTCTTTAAGTCTATTAAAGTATCTCTGTCTGTAATGACTGTAATGATCTAGAGCTGTTCTAAGCTCTATGATGTTTGCATGTTTCATTCCCACTCACTTCCTTTAAATTTTGGATCATAGATGATGATTTCCCACTCAACTCACATAAAAGAGAGACTCGGTGCCCGCGCATGCCTTAGGTGAGCGCCCAACACCCGCTAGGTGATAGGCTGGTGCACATGGGATTCCCTTGTCCTTTGGTGGGTGTAAAAATGACTACAACCTACTTACGATATCTCTTGGAATATGGAATCACTTTGCACTATTTGTTCATTATCCTCCCTTTTAAAAACCCATGTTTGATAGATCTTACTCATAGTGATTTACCTGAATCAAATCACCTTGACTCGCTTAGCTCGATCACCTTGGCTCACTTAGCTCAGCTCACTTTGTCCATCTAGTCGAGCTCAACTCAACTCACTCAGCTCAACCAACTTCACCAACTCTCCATCTCACCGAGTTCAACTCAACCAACTCACCGAAGAGGTGATGGTGGATCCAACTTGACAGAAAGTTACGATGACCCCCTTAGCTTGAATTTCAACTAATCTCTTGACTCTTTTCAAATATTTTCCAACTACACAATGTCTCCGAATTTTACCTGTTGTGCTCTGTCATGTTTTGCCTCACTTCTAGACACAAATTTGACCAGGATGATACTTCAGGATCCCTATGAAGAGTGAATTTAATTTCTTGAGATATGAAACCACCTTACAACCTTGTGAAGATGGAAAAAGGAATAAAGAAGATTGAAATTGAAGCCACGTGCAACATTTTGTATCTAAAACAGAGACTTTCTATTTTTAAGCAGTGAGACCAGGACCTGTTATTTTGGGATATTTCACTTGTTTTGCTCAAATTTTAACTTCTCAATCCTTTGGCATAATTAATTCAACTATGTTGATGATGATTTACCCTTTTAGGAAATTTTCTAGTTTTATCGCTTACTTTTTACTTTTTAACTTTTTTAGGATAATTGTCAATTTTACCATGTTTGTTGTTTTACATTGTTTCTAAATGAGCTGAATGACCAGGACTTGAAATTTGAAGGAATTACTATATTTAAAATGTGGATGAGTATGAAATATAATATTTTTAGTAATCATTCATTATGGCCTTAGTTTTGATTAGAAACATTATTTTTAAATTCGGCTCCTCGTTACGATCTCGTGTTCCAAATTTCACTGTGTTCCACTTATCAAACTCTTGGAAATCGAAAAAGTAATTTTATAGGGAAAGGATTTTAGGTATGAAGATTTCATGGAAGCCATTAATGGATTCACTAAGCTTCATTTATCACATGTATGCTTTGGAGAAGAAAACTCAGCTCAAACCCTTGGTACAATCAATTTCTTGACTTGTTGGCAATGAGAATAGCTCCATTTCTTATAGTTATGGATGCCCTAGAATAATTTTAACAACATGGTGGATATGTTTTTAGGTAATGATATGTTTTATATCATCATAAAAAAATGTATTCTTCTTCAAACTATGTGAATAAATAAAGTGAAAATAAGCTTCATGAGTTACTTCTCCCATAAGTGTTTTCTCCTCACGGCAGTAGAAACAACTCTTATTTTTTTAAAATTAGGGTTTTAATTATTTGGAATAGAGTGAAAATATGTTTCCCCCTTATCCCATTAGAAAAGGGGACAATGGGGAAAATAAAATGTGCCCTCATGTGGGCTTGACACTTGTTATCACAGGATTCGGTGAAGGAGGAGCTAAGGAAAGGCTAGTTTTAACACATGGAGGCTTGAACTGGGTCATATGAAAAACCATGCAGGGGGATAGAGTGGGGAAATTTTTTATGTCTCCTCTATCCCCTTGAAAAGAGGGACGGTAAAATTTACCCTCATGTGATCATGCTAGTGTCATCTTCATATTGCAAGATGGGGATATGTGAGAGAAGCCGGGTAAGCCCTCTGGAGAGCTTAACTTGATCATATGAGAAACCAGAAGGAGGGGCTGAGGTGGGGTGAATTTTTGTGTCCCATCTATCCCCTTGGAAAATGTGATAAGAGGGACACAAAAGTTTGACTCATCTTGGAGGTGACAAGTGTCCACACTTGAAATTTGGCTAAGTATAAGAGACGTACCTGCGAGAGAGAGAACTTGTCAACGAGGTTGTTAAGAGCTCCAGGAGGTCATTTTTATGAAAAGTTATATTATTTTGACTCCCAATAGTATTAAAATAACAATGGGATGTTTTTAGACCTTTATTCTTCTTGCATCATCAAAATTGGGCCCCTTTTCTTCAAGACAACAGATATGTCTCACAAAACCGAGCTTCCTTGAGAAGTAAACATGTCTTGTGAAAGATTTTATGATTTCATCACGAAGAGAAATACTCAATATTTCCAATGAATATTTTTTTCTTCCAAATCCCTACAAAACTCCCAAAATCATATGTGGAATATCAAGTACCATTTTAGATTGCAAGCTCTTTAACCCTGAAAAACCCGATTTTGCCCAACTTGTCCCTAAACCTTAAAAAATTCTATAAACTTTCCTATCACTTATAACATGTTATAGAATCTCAAACACCACTTACATATTATTTTGGGGTTTCAAATCTATCTCGTGGGATGCACATCTGTCGTGAAATAGCTGAAATTTACCTTTATAGGCTTGCCATAAAACTAGCCTTTGAAAACACTTCATGACATGAGATGAATGACCCTTTTACAATATTACAAACATTAGGGAAAGATTTTTTTGTCACACAGAAGCACTTAAAAAGTCCTAATGAGCTTGATACAATAGGAAAAAATGTCGGGAGGGTGTTTGGAAATACTTTGGAGAATTTTTTTCACAGTTGGGTGTAGTTGTCATGCTTGAAAATTCAAAATTTTCATGTTACACATTTGCATGAAAACACTTTGATATTAGACCTAAGACTCACCATACTTGCATCAATCAACTAAAATTTACAAAAAAAAGCGACATACTCCCATTATCATCATGCATGCCTTCTTCAAATGAACTCAAGACAATAAAGCCACTCACCTTGACTTATGTCATCTTATGTCTAAATCTTTGATACTAATGCATCTTCTCAATTCAAGCTCAACTATCACCGCTTCCAATCAAACAATGGAAAAAAATTCTTACAATTCAACAACACTTCCCATATGTCAACAAGCTCCCCTAAATCATATACTACCTCTTGAGTCATTTCAAAAGATGACAAGCTTCAAATGTCTTTGTCAATTCTCATAACTCGCTTAGAAGCAGTCATGCCTATTCATAACTATCTTCTTCTTGTTTCATAGGTCATCAAGCCTTAAATATCATTAAGGTACCTACCTTGAAACAAACTAAAACTATACTTTCATGCCTATGTTTTGACTGATTCTTTATCAATTGCATAGTTAAGAAAATATCAATTATCCTTTGAACCTCCATGGACCAAGAATACTTACCTTTGCATATTGATGAGCAAATCAGTAACCTTTATCACCCGATTTTCATGATTTCACATTGATTTATTGTCTGATATCCTATGCATACACACCCATCCGACTATGTAATCTTCCTTCTATGAATTTTTCTCACTTCCCGATCATACCTCCAAGGACACACCTGTAGGTCCATTTAGGACTTCATATCTCTCATTACATTATAGGTTTCTATAGATCAAGGTCGTATTGGTCTCACAAACCAATTTATTGCTCTTGTATGAAACACAATATTATACAAGGTCATACAACACAACCTTATGCTCAAATCACGCATACTTCATTCTCTAAGTTGTCTAATAACCTAAAATTCCTTCACACTCCTTCTTGATACACAATACCTAATAATACAACGCCATGACAAAGATTGAACTTCCTTACATCACCATTAAGTAACCAACTATGTCTTTACTATAACAGACCTCCGTGATTTCACTCATGGGGTATATAACCTATCTTCATCACGATAAGCCAACAACAAAAAATGCCCCGATTCTCTTAGTCCTTCATGCACATACCACACACTTCATATTATGCCTCATATTGATTTTCATGCTTGATTTTGCCGTTCAAACTATATACCCAAATTTGAGTGTAATAATGCTCATATTTCAAACCTTCAAACTCTATCACCCGATACCCTTCTTTGTCAAACTTCATATCATAGCCTTAAATGTATTCTTATGTATTACTTTAGGTATATTTAGGTCTTCAAGTTCTTCATACCTATATAGGCTCATATAACACAAATTCATATTGTTCTTGCAAACTAATCTCTAGCTCTCAAGGTCACAAACCTAAATTAGCTCATTAGACATGAACTTTAAGCTCATACATGCTCATCATAAACTTCAAATGATCTGTCTCTCTCTACTAATCCTTCAAACATATAATTGAAACTCAACATGACTCCATAATGAGATCTTGAACTAAATCGATCATGACAATATATACTCATACCTTATAACTCCTTAAGTCAAGTCAACACACACCTTTATCTTATTCATAGCAGTACCAAATATTCAATATGGTTTTGATACACTAACATGACTCCAACTTTTTCATTTACCTCGCCAAGCCTTCATAGACCTCTCATAACATAGCTCTGTTGTTCTTTCCTTCTCTCGGTTGTACCAGTCTTGTAACATAACTTCCGACCTTCCAACATGACTTCATCACTTGACACCCTTCATGATATTTCTCTCACAACTATCCAAGTTCATAGTTATTTCAACTCCCTATAAAAACTTGATTCATGATGACTATAACTTACCAAGTCTCCAACATCCTTGTAATACATCTCTACGATATTTCAAGAACTTCTTCAAACCGTATATCTCCCTAAAAGCCTTCATATACCTTATAGATGGTCATCATGAATGTAGCTAGAATTAATCATCTTGATTATCCTTCTCATAGTTGTATAAAGGTCTTCAACATGATTGATGACTATGAATGAACTAAACAAACATCAAACACATAATTGGAATCTTCTTAGCATCCCAAAAACAAAGCACATCCAATCTTTTACTGATTGATGAATGTCTTCATGAAGCCTAATAAAGATAACCCATGCTTCTAAGGGATCTAAAACATCATGAACTCGTGGATATTCCTAAATCTCCACATCTTTCTTGCACTTATGAGGTCAAGTGGTTAATTATCTTTAGAATCCTTTTAATCTTCTTGGTTGTCATTATCTTGTTTGATGACTATGTCATTCTTCTTATCCACTTTTTGAGTTGATAACAAGTATTCTTGGCACTCATGAAACTCTTAATCCTTTGATTCATGCTCTATCTTAGAAAATAGTCCACTTTTGCTTGTAGATGGCTCGAACTATACATTTTTGTCTTTGGTTCCTCATTTTTTTCATGGTTGTTTTTACTCAACTTTCTTGTTCTCATGGTATGATTTCATGATGTGCTTAGGATCTTCCTTCTTATTCATAGGAGAAAACTTCTTGACATATACCTTCTTGACTTTAGGGGCATTAACCATCTTATTTTTTCTAGATAGATCATGATGACAAAACCAAGCAATGTGACCTTTCTTATGATAGTTGTAACAAACAACATCATACTTACTTCTTGACTGATGATACCTTCCATAGTCCCATGCATATTCACTCTTAGAAGACCTCTAACACTCTCTTGCTTTATGACCAAAAAATGACAAGCAAAACAATAATCGATTCAATAAAATATGGTTATTTTATTAAAATATAAATGTACAGAGATGTTGTAAATGAAATACAATAAAATATAAAATGCTAAACAATTTATTTAATTTTATCAATGAAAGGAAATAAGAGGGATAAGGCACTTACCTTGATTTTTTTCTCACCTCACAAAGGTGACTGAGCGAAAGTGTGATGAAATAGAATAATAGACCATCACAAAAAACCACAAAAATGTAACAAAGGTGGAACCAGGCCGACGGGGCACTTGGAGAGGGATGGGGGTGCCTAGTGGAGCCTTGGGTCTACAAAAAGGTTGGAATTGGTTCGATATGGTCGTTAGGGCTTCGCACTTGTTCACCTTTTGTCACATGTATGTTGCACTTGGATCACCAAGGTACACCGTAAACCTGCAAAACCCTCAAATAGACATCAAATCATAAAAAAGAAAGATGCAAAATAAGGGGTCAGACTATCCTCGGCTACCACAATGGTGGACTTACAAATGAGTGTTACACTACATCTCAGACCTAATGTAGTTATGTGTGCTTTTGTGTGCAATAGTGCTCCTAGGTCGCCCTCGCGCCAACGATGCCAAGATAACGGGCAATATCTAGATAAAAATTCAAATGTGTGGATGGAATATAATGAACTCCCATTCCTATGTAGTTTGTATGCAAAGTAGTGCCCAAAATGTAGTCCCTTGATAAGAATAGTATGCCCCCATAATGGTATGTATGTTGTGTTTATATAGGGATCTCTTGTTCGAATTTCAACACTAATGACCCAACATGATGACTATTACCTCAAGAGATGGGAGGGAAAACCAAAAATACCAACCTTAAATGTCGAAAATAAGATTAAACATAAAGAGGACATGGGCGTTGAGGATGGACAAGAGCATTTGGCATTAGTGTCTACCCTTGGGCACTAGTGTCTAGAGACAAGTAATGAAAATGAGTGAGAAATGACAGATAGGGATCCCTGTAACCTAACCAAAATTGTGTGTATGAGTGACAAGTGTGCAAGACAAACAACAATAAAGACCAACAAGACAAATGAATGGACTATGGAATGGGTCATTAGTGAATAATTTTCTTACGCAATATCCATATATAAAACAACATACTTGGTGGTATAATAATAGTAGTAAGTGCATGATTTTGTGTCTACATTTGCCCCCACTTTATGTTGGTGAATGAAAGCTCGGTAACATAAAGTAGATAGAGATGCATACCTGAGAATTCTAGAGAAGTCCATGTCATTGAAGTATACAAAGAGTGTAGTAGAAGTACGTCTTTGAGTGAGAACATATAGTGTGGTGAACCATGGATCAATGTGTTGATCTATGTGGTGTAACGAGAGACGTGGGACCGTTATGAGGAGCGCTAAGCAAGATTGATGATTGTGGTGTTGAATGATTGGATATTTCAATTTTTGTCGTTGATGGAGATGTGATGGGGAAGGGAGTGATCAGTTCCCAAATTGATTGTGTGTGTATGAAAAACTGAGGATTTGGGTGTCCTATCGCCAAAGAAAGAGTGTAGGGAGAGAGGTCTAGTTTTAATCTCCAACTTTAACTACATCCTCAAAAGATCTATCCATTACAGAGATGGACAAAGATAATTTTTGTTGATTTTGGATCCAATTTTCGATCAAACGTGATAACCCATATAGGAGTAGTATAGGAAAGGCAATGACATCTCATTGCCCCCACTCCATGGGTGTCACCAAAATGTGTATGTGTTGGCTTCCATGTTAGGTCATCTAGAAGCGGTCACAAAATGTAGAATAACTTCCCATGTTAGGTCATCTGGGAAAGTGGTGATGTAACTCCCAAGTTAGGTCATCTTGGGAGGATAAATATGTTGTTTTCGTGTTAATTGGTTGATGTGATTTTGATTTTTGTAGAGATTGAAGTATATGTGATTGATTGATAGGTTATTCATGGAGAGATTTTATGATTGTTTTCCCCATGTTAGGTTATTAGGGAGATTTGCTAGAAAGGTATGTGAAATTCCGTATGGTGTATGGGATTTTTTCGAAAATGATGAATTAGACATGTAAAATGATCACGTAAAGGTGTAAGGGGAATTATAGGATGACCCCAATTGTATGCCCCCTTTTTGCGAAAGGGGAAGTGATAATGAGAATGAACGTTGAGCCGAAAGTAAGCGTGTAATGATGTAATGGATAATGTATGAGAGATATAGCAAAAGTGTGTGTATAATGAGTAGAAAATGATGTCAAGGAGAAATATTGTCTATATAATGCATACAATACGATAGTAGGAGAGATTTTAAAAATAATGTCACAAATGGGATAAAAATCAGAGTAAGGATGCTCAAGATATGAGGGAAATCGTGCGATGTGTATTAGTTGAGAAAATGAGTGCAAAGAATGACTATAGTAAAGTGAATAATGGAAAGTTACTATAAATAGTAATGTGATAAAGTGATTAGGAAACTCATTTGTCTTTTGTGTGAGTGTGATAGTGAGCTCTGGGTGTGTGAGGATGCCACAAGTTAGAGCACCGCGACCAAGTTGATTCAAGATAGTAACAACGGATGCGGCGTCGTGTACAACAATAGAATTGGTAATCATGATTTTTTTCAAAAAAATGTGTTGGTATTAGTCGTTTTTGATGAATTTTTGTGATTTTTTTTTTTTTGAATTTCTTGGCGTTTTGGACTTGGACAAGAGCAGTGAAGGCGCTAATGACCTTTAGGGACAGGAGCACCCAAACATGGGTGATAATGTCCTACTCCTAGGCTCCCCAGTCTTGCTTCTAGGCACCCGTGTCCAAAGAGCGTGAGTTGAGTCTAGAGTGATGTAAATGTGAAAGTTGATGTTGTAGATGAGTATGTTTGTATATGTATGATGTTTTAACGTTGTATTTGTTGTTGTTTTGTGGTGTGTAGAGAGATATCCACTCGAGGGAGTTTTGAGGTGGACACCATTTGAGTATATTGCTAGGATTGGGGTTGTTTGATGATGAGTGGGATGTTCTAGAATGTGTTAGACTGCAACAACACATAGTGAGGATGGGGATGTGCCCCATAATATGCCTATGCTTACAAAGTGTTGTGTGAGAGGTGGTGTGTGGATACATGTACATTTTTTTGCCTATAAGGGAGATGATAGTCACACTAGAGGACGTGTATCACATACTACGATTACCTATTGTTAACAAGAGGGTACATGTTATAGTTGCAGATGATATGCAAAGAAAGATGAGGGACATTATGCTTTGTATTTTGTGGGGACTCGAGTTCCTACCAAGGCCCATATTAGCCTAGATGTTATTATGAGATCAAGGGATTCGAGTTCCTACCGAGGCCCATATTAGCCTAGATGTTATTATGAGATCAAGGGTTCCATGATTATGGAAGTTTATTGCCATGGTGATAACATCATTGATTGTAATGGAGGGTGGTGGTGTAGGCATCTTATATAAGATGCATGATATTTTCCACCGGATAGAGGAGGAGAGCACTAGGTATGTTTGGGAATGATGTGTGTTGGCCCACCTTGTATAGGGATCTATACATATTTACACAAGAGGAGCATGGTGGTGGCATTGAGCTACGAAATTGTTACATATATGGGCCTATGAGCATATTGCAATATTGATGCCAATTAGTGGACCTCGAGAAGATTGGGTGATGCCGGACATGTTTTCTAGGAGATGGGTAGGTGTGTGTGGGAGGAAGATGGATATAAACACATATAGAGTGATGATATATCGAGATGGGGCCAAATGTTGTGATATGGAGGCCATACCGAGACTACAAAGGATGACTAGAGGATGTAGTAGAGCTACGATGCATATGACATACGATGTGGTTAGAGGATCGATTTCCAAGGGTGGATGAGTTATTTCAAGTTGAGTGGGTTTCATGACAGTTTGATATGGCCCAAGACATGCCCCTAGAGCCATATGTATGGGTTAGAGCTATTAGGGCATCAAGGAGGGTTGGAGCGAGACTAGGGCTAACAAAAGAGTAGTTAATACCTTCCGGGCTAGACAAGGCCTATGCAACGATAAAGCCGATAAATGTGGATAACGTAGGGTAAAACGAGGCATATCATGCATGGTGGGAATCATATCGGTGGGTATATTTGTTTCCATTTTTGTGGTAGTGGGGAACACCACTAGGAGGAGGAGTACATGGGAAAACACCTACCCTCGATGGTGTAGCAACGACAATAGCAAAGCGTGAGTATTTGTATAGTTATGTTGTATGATTTGTTACTTGGTTGTGTAATGGTCATTGTTGTCTAATGTGTTGTTCTTATGGTTATAGGTGATGCATATTGGTCATTGATTATGGACACATCTATCCACACATTGACGTGGAATGTGCCCATTGACATACTCGGTGGATGATATCATGGGTGAGCATGCCCATTTGTTCGATTCAGTGGCAATAGCAACAACAACATGTACCATGTTGTTGAGCAAGAGGGATGAGGTGCGCGAGGATACCCGACAAGTGAGAGAGGTGGCGAGTGGAGATCCTCTAGCACAAGATGTATTTGCATGTTTTGTTGAGTTACAGAGTCACTTCGTGGAGTAGTCGACAGAGGTGACACTACTACGTAGGCAGGTAGAAAGATATAGAGGTCATGATCGGTGGCATAGGGTGAGCATTGAAGCTTCTAGTTCTAGAGCTCTCGCAGTGGAAGATAGTGATAATGATGACGAGATATGATATGTATTGATGTAGGGGAGTTCCCCCAATGATGAAATGTTTTATAACTATGATTGTGAACTATATATATATATATATATATATATATATTTATTGTCGTATGATCATTGAATCGATGTTTATTGATGTGATGATGATGTATGATTCATTTGATTATTGTTTCTTATATATGATGCTTGATGTGTTTGAGTATTGTTCGTATCGATGAATGGATTTTTAATGTATAGTTGTTCAATAACAAGTAAGGTGGTGCTGATTTAGTGTATAAGATAATAGATAATGTATGTAATATGATTGTGAAAATAAAATGTGTGATGAATGTTTGATGATGTGTAAAAGTATGATGTGGTCGTAATAGTGTAGTGAAGTGCATGTTAGTATGATGAGGATGGGGGAAGATTAGTGATGCCCCCTAGTGTATAGATGATGAGGTTCATTTAGATAAGACCCTCAAAAGTCAAGAATGAATCATAAAACAAGAGTGCGTCATCGAGAAATGATTCGATAATGTGCACTAGATGAATCGATAAAGTGCATGAAGAGAGGTTCTTATTATAACAGATCCCTCAATAGTAATGTAAGAACCGTAAGAACATCGTGCATCATCGGGGGGTAAGGTGATATAAATCACCTACCAAAGACCAAGCCAACATGGAGTAGTGGAAGCATGTGGAATGAAAGCAACATGAGTGTATGAGCCGAATTGAATGTCATGTGGAGCAATGCCAATGATGGGTGAAGCGGTGGTGGGGGAACACAAATGCCGAGGGCTATGGAAGCTAATGTGTAGTGGTAGGATGATGTAATGAGTGAGATGGTGCAACAATGAATGGATGAGATGGAGAATGTACATGAGAAACAACCTGTGGTGGTGGATGAACAATGACCTTAGAACTAGATGAAGGAGATAAATCAATTAGAGTAATAACATGCCTATGAGGGAGTGGAGATATAGACCACTCATGTGAGCAAGAGCCAAAGAAAATGATGCCCTTATCTTCTAATTGCTACAAGTAGTTATGAAGGGTGCGAACATCATTGTCATGATAGTCATTAATATGATGATAGTTGCATAAGAAGGTCGATCATGCTTTGGCATTGTAGCAATGAGGTGGATGATGTTGATTAAAAGGTAAGTGAATCAAATGCTTATTAAGTAAGGTGCACAATATATCATGAGGTCTAGCGTGATGCAAAAAATGTAATGGCCCTCGCGAAACATGTGTAGAATTCTGAGGTGTATCCTGATGTGGAGTAGGAGATGGAGGATGTTTATGTAATGGAGTAGACTGAACTTGTTTGCGAGGTGGAGGAGATGGAGACTGTGTAGGACACTCAACAAATGGGAGTAGAGAATAACTAGATGATGTAACAATAAAGAATAATAAGAGGAGGATCTATAACATGTGTAGTAATGAGATCTTGTTCTAAATCAATGACCCTATAACATAAAAGTGTGAATGATTCACATGTGTCATATTACAATCATTTTTTTAAGGTAGGAATCAAACTCGCAACAAAAGATAAATTGCTTCTCTAATTCAATAGGATGAAAGACTAGTTGGTGCATGCAAGCATTGAATCGTAAAATGTAATCAATGATAGGTTCTGTTTTTCCCTGATGTAAGCTAGGTAGATGATCATATGTGACTCTAGGGCTGTTGTTGACTATGAATCGATGAAGAAAAGCTTCTTCCATCTCACAATAGGTACTAATAGATCCAAAGGGTAGATGCGTGTACCATTGAAGAGTGTCATCTGTGAGACTATGGCGAAAGGCTTTAAGTAATAATTGATCATTAGAATATGAAGCCATAGCCATATGGTAATGTTGAGATGCAAGTACGGATTTCCAGTACCATCAAAACATGAAAATGTAGGCAAAAAAATCCTTAGGAAATGTTGAGTTGTGAATATTTTTGGGAATATGATTTCCATGCAATGAATTATTATCAATGGAAGCATAATATGCCTTGCTTTCTAATGTGAGAGATTGAACCTAAGACTGTAAGTGACCAACAACATGCATGAGGGACAAGATATCCTATGGAGGAATAGTAGAGGATGGCAATAATGTGTTAAGTGGTTGTAATTTTCCATTATGAGTAATCATAGGAATATCAAGAGGAGACATAGGAGATTTTGATGCTAAGGGCACACTAGATGTTGGTGTCAAATAATTAATAGATGGTGAAGGACATGGAACATCCATAGAATCAGTAGGACTATCATTGAAAGCATCCCTAGGAGATGAAGTGATAGATGGAGATGAGGTGGTAAGAGGAGATGAAGTGATAGGAGGGGATGAATTGATAGAAGGAGATACGACATGCATGTTACTAGATACAATCTCAGAAGAAGATGACAGTGGAGCGGGGGACTCACACTCAACAATATGCAAAGAAGTTGTGATGCCCACATTTTCAACACCAAAATACAATATTAAAATTATCAGAATAATTTTTTTGACTTTAATTGCACGATACACAACACCACATGGAATCCAAATAAAGAAACTCGACATCACATAGGACACTTACATAAACATGAACCCACTCATACAATAGGATAACATAGGGTACACATCAATGTCTTACTCAAATGATGTAAACTAGGACAATGACCCATTACAATAAGAAATGCGAATAGGCATACTCCACGACATGGTCTTTTCATGGTTTACATATTCATTACATTTAGGTTTCCATTGTATGACCTTATAGTTTTCAACAAAATTAAACACATAAGGTTTAAAATTTCCTATTTTTCAAACTTCAATTACTTTATTTTGCAGAGCATTAGTCTTTAACGAGAATGCGTGGTTGGTTCCTTTCTCCAATTCCATTAGTTATCCATAGCTCATTTGTTAAATAAATTCATTTTAAACAACTATGAGTCTCCTAATATTCAATTCCTATGTTAAAGCTTTGTTTCTAAAAAAAATTGTTTAGTTGACTATAATTGTCTGAAGAACACATAACATGGGACCTTTCGTTCCTCTACAACTAGGCTGCATGTTTTTGTTGAACATTTCCCTATAGTGGTTCCATTAGAATTTTTCTCGTTTATCTTATGGAAATAACTTTATATAGCTTGATTGTGATTAGGAACATATATACACATATGCGTCTTCTAAGATTTGACTTAAGGATTTGTTTGAAAGAGCCATGTTTACTTGGTTTGGAAAAATTCTCTCATTACAAGGAGGAAAATTCACAGGAAGAAAAAGGAAGGTTACTAGATCAATATAAAACCTATCCCGAGTTCATTTCATAGCATTTTTAATACTAAAAATACACTCTTTTCATCTTCAAGTTATTACAACCAACTATGTAGGTTAGCTAATTAAGTTGTATCATTCTTGATTCACAATCCGTTGCTCCAATTAGGAATTCATATTTTCACAATCATATTATGCATGGAAGGGTACATTACACCTGTGTTCCTGTTATAGAGATTTTTCTTTGAATTTAAGTGACAAGTTTTCACATTTCAAACTACTTTTGTTTCATCATCTTAAGGATTTACTCTCAATATAAAGTTAATTAAGTTTGATTACTACTTCTGAGTGATTCTAGGTTTAATATATTCCTATCTATGCCAAGGGTTTTACTAACTTTTACAAGTCCAACTAGAGTGAAAATTCCATAACTTGCAAGACCTTGGCTATAGCTGAAGTTATCCCATTCTCAAGGCTACATTTTATTATTTCATTAGCATCGTTGTTTAATCCACATTTATGCAAACAAACCATGTGATCATGCATCATATTTGGTTTTCAAATTTATTAGGTTGTATTATTCATGGAGCTCTACTTTATCACATTCATTTTATGATCACATTTGACATTTTAGTTGGTTTTGACATCGCTCAATGGTGTACCAATTTTGTAGCGGTCATTCCTTAGTTTAATCTTATTTACCCTTTTTACTAACTACATTTACATGGTTACTTTGGTTTTGTATTATCATCATTTTGGAACAAATGTAATTCCTATAACACTTACGTAACACTTAGGGATTTAAGAGTACAAGGAGTATGACCTCACACAAGACAACTCATTTCAATGCTCTTGGACATGCAAGTATAAGTGTATATTGAAAGAGAAATAACCCAAACAATCTTATGCATTTCAAAAGTCTCTTAAGGACCTATTTCAATTGTTGGGTAAATATGCAAGTAATTCGAAATGTAGTGTCCACTCACATAATTTAGATCTCACAAGAGATCCATCGTAGGTACAACCACCAACTATCTTGCAAGGCTTTGGCCACCCACTAGGGTACTAAGGGAAATTACACATAAGGGGGTTAACTTATTCATGATATAGTCATACCTACAACACCTAGACATGATCACCTCACTCATCCAAAAATGATAGGTTTCACAACATAAAATCACCACCTCTTAAAATATTTAGGTAAAAGGTCCTTAATAAGATGCCTTAGGTGCGAAACAAGAAGATGATTAATGAGGTTAGAGTATTTTATTAACATGATCATTGTTTTATAACATGGGAAAAAGAATCAAATGGGAGGAGGAAGTACAATAGGCATTATAGCTCATTCTTTTAATTTCGTTAGTTTTGATGAGAGGAGATTCTACCTAGCATTGTGGGTGTTAAGGAAGTAAACCAATAATTAACATAGCAAAAGATTAGTTTAACATTTTTATAACATAGGTACAACCTTGAGTACAAATTCACATCTAATTTGACAATATAAAATATAACCACATTGGTATTCCCTTTTCAAAATATACCAAGAACAATTCTTCAAACAACAATACATGTCATTATTCTATGGTAATACATGTATTGCAAGATGAATACAAATTTACAATGAAAACTCATTAATTACAACATATCACATCTAGAAAATTCCTCTTGTTCGGAGTACCTACAACCAACGTTGCGTCAGTCCTAGGACTGAGTATGGAAATCCCCTACACTCAAGCATAAATCCACACATTCATCATTTTCAACATTTTAATGAGAGAGAGAGAGAGAGAGAGAGAGAGAGAGAGAGAGAGTTTCTTATGCATTCACGCTTTCATATTTAGTTGCACTTAATATTTTGGTACTAGAGAGAGAGTAAGGATGAGAGAGAAAGTTAAGAGACATTTTATTTTCCACTCACAATGTCATAACCATTTGCATTTCATTTCCATTATCATTTCATTTCAAACCAATTCATATTTCCCAATTCATTTACGTTTTCAAATCAATCAAGTATCATAGTCATTTCTAGAGAGAGAAGAGGGTGGAGAGAGAAAATCACCATACATTTCAAAATTCATTTATATAAGATAAAAAGATCAAATAAAATTCTACATATCATTGCAATGGTATTACGAGGTCACACACATGGCTAAAATTCAAACGAGACTCAAAAAGGAGATTCTAGCTATGGTCGAGAAAATAGTCCAAAACAACAAAAGTGCTTGCAAATTGGGTCTCAAACACACTTGTTTCAAGTTCATTCACAAAGTTTTTTTATTCCTACATATTCCCCCATATATATAGAATTCATCGTGTCTAATGGAGGTTGATTACGATGAGCATATCTCTAGTGGCAAGGGCAACTTCGGGGCTAGTTGTCAGTAATTACGTCAACAACTCTTATCGCACAATGACCAAAGTGGGCCCCAAAACCCACTTACAAAGATAGCTTCCGAAGGTGTTTTCATTGAGCTAAAGGTGTGTTACAATTGTCTTATCGGGCATCCTAAGTTTCATTGCTTCAAGCTAAGCAACAATCGTAAGCCAAAATCAATCGTGTTTTATTAGAACGAACACGTCACACAAGTGACTATTAAGCTAAGAGGGTTTAGGAATACGAATTGCAAGAGTGTTAATTAATTTTAAACAACTCGGTTAGGGTTCCCTAAGGTGTTCCATGTTACCAGGGGTCATACAAAGAGTTCTGGTTTTGCGGTACGTTTGGGTGTGGCGCTCCATGCACATAACTTTCGGGGTCAATTTTTTTGATGTTTGACAGTTCCAAATGAAGTAAGGTTTTATCATTGGTTGGAGTTACATTTCCTAATAATTAACATTTAATTTCCAAATGCAAGAAATGATGAAAGCAAAATTTAGTACAAGAGAAAAGGGAAAGTCCATACTTGTTAACGGATGAAGTGGTGCAAGCGAAGAGCTCCATGGGTCCATTTGTTGCTTCGTTGTGCCTTACCAACCACCGAGCTCTCAAAAGGAACAAGTTGGTTTAGTTTCATAACAAGTCGAGCTAGGTCAAACCATTAACAAAGCACATATCTGAGCAGAATCCTCACACAAAGAAAACTCCTTACAACCGAGCTATGTAATGCCATCAACATAGTGAGCTAGTAGAAGCACTACGTTGAGCTAGCCCGACATCTCATAGCAACTAAGTTAAGTGAGCTCAAGGCAATGTAAAGAATCATTCAGAGCCCACTAAAACAACCCATACCGAGTTATGAAAGAAGATGTTGATTTGTGAATGGATGAAGAATAGGATTAAGCCGCATAATAGAGCTTGACCCACTTGGTGAGTTGCAGAGAACATACAAAGCAAGACACAAACTAACAAGGGTAAGCCATAGTTTAATGATGTAACATAATCCATTTAGATCACATCTTGGTATGGTTAAACCTAGATATAAAACCCGATCTATAACAACAATAGCCTGAGATCCACATCAGTTGTGTGTAGGAGCAAAGTGTGTAGTGCCTCCAATCAACCCTCTCTACAAACTAATAATGGAAATTAGAGGGTTTCAAACAGAGGAGTGCAAGAGGCAAATATGTAGAGACACACGTGGGATAAAAACAACGGGGCACTTCCAATATCTGAAACAATACAACTACTTGATTTAAAAGATAAATATAAGGAAAATTGAAAGCGTTGCCATAGTTATAATACACTTAGAAGAGGTTCTCAGAAGCAGAACAAGCTAAATCCATACAACTACACATGAAGCGCTTCCTTATCCTTAACCTTCTTCCTCTCTTCTACATACAAGAGCAAAATAATGGCAAGAAGTGATTTTTATTTCCTCTTGAGATACATCGAACCCTCCTGAGTTATAGATACTGGTCCAGATCAATCAATTCATCTACAGTAAAGTGAGGGGGAGTATGTGGGTTCGTATTTATCCTAATGTATGGACTAATCAAACCCATAGAAAACTGATTTTAGACGGCTATTAGAAGGAGCTCCATGTAGCAACAGTTCCTATAACATTCTGTTCATTTAATTATGGGAGCACATAACCCATGTTTATCATTGTTGGTAAGTAACGCTCTACTTTTTCACTCGTTGCAACTATCGAATAACTGCTAAATCTACAACATTACTTCTGGTTTAAATGTAATTAGTTCCTCTAGAACTCAAAAAGAAAGATCCTGTATTATTTTGCAAGGAAAATACGTGACTAAAAAGGATGCAAGGACGTGTCGCTTCCATGTTGTCAATTGGACGCTTTCCTTGGCAATGACGGCTCAAGGATTTAATCAAGGGGCATTATAGAAGTAGAATCATGACTATCAAGTGTTTCGTCAAAATCAAACAAAGATTCAGATAGAAGGATATAATTAAGCATATCATCGACATAGAATGAAGGAGTAGGAGAAGTAGTATGTGATGCATTATGAGAAGCATTTTCATAAATATAAGGAGTATGAGATGTAACTAGAATATCATCCTAACTAGTATGAGAATCATCATGCACATGTTTATTATCATCAAGACCAAGCATGAAACTAATAATAACATCATCTAAGTTTTCATTAGAAATTTCGAAGGAGGGGTGTGGCTAACTATATAATAGGGTGTGCAATGAGTAAAGCTCATTGGATAAAAAATAATGCTAATGGTAGAATGATCAAAGCTAGTAGGCACATTATATTTGTTAGCTAAGAGTTGTTGAGTATCATCCGGAAGAGTAACATCACGATATAGGGTAACACGCTTAGCTATGGTTACCTCATCATTAAATAAGATTGATACTCACATGAGGCATGACTAGGTGAGAAGGAGAAGAGATATCCTTAGCCATTAGAGTTTTGAGTGGATCCTAGGGAAAATGATTCAATAAAATCTGATTATTTTATTAAAATCTAAATGTACAGAGTCTTGTAAATGAAATACAATAAAATATAAATGCTAAACAATTTATTTAATTTTATTAATGAAAGGAAATAAGAGGGATAAAACACTTACCTTGATTTTTCTTACCTCACAGTGACCTGGGACTGAGCAGTGTGATGAAACAAAATAACATACCATCGCAACAAACCATAGAAAAATGTAGCAGAGGTGGAACCGGCCGAACTGGGCACTGGAGAGGGATGGGGTCACCCGGGGTGCCTTGGACATGATTATGAGCACTGGGTTTACAAAAAGGTTGGAATATGGTTCCGATATGGTCATTAGGGCTTTACACTTATTCACCTTTTGTCATTTGTGTTGCACTTGGATCATTGAGGTACATGTAAACCTACAATGAAGAAAACACCCGCAAAACCCTCAAATAAAAATCAAACCCTAAAACAAGAAAGATGCAAAATGAGGGGTTGAACTAGTCCTCAACCGCCACAATGGTAGACTTACAACTAAGCGTTGCACTACATCGTAGACCCAATGTAGTTTTGTGTGCTTGTGTGTGTAATAGTGCTCTTAGTTCACCCTCGCGCCAATGATGCCAAGAGAGCGGGCAATAGCTAGATAAAAATGCAAATGTGTCAATGGAATAGAATGAACTCCCCTTCCCATATAGTGTGTATGTAGATTAGTGCCCAAAATGCGGTACCTTGATGTACTCGAAAATACCGACCTCAAATGTAAAAAATAAGATCAAACATAAAGAGGACAAGGGCACCCATAATGGATAGAAGCACTGACGCTAGTGTCCAAATTTCAGGCGCTAGTGTCTAGAGACAAGTGACGACAAATGAGTGAGAACTGACAGATAGGGATCCTTGTAACCTGACTAGAATTGTTTGTATGAGGGACAAGTGTGTAAGACAAACAAAAATAAATACCAAAAAGACAAATGGATGGACTATGGAATGGGTCATCAATGAATACTTTTCTTACACAAGATCCATATATAAAACAACATACTTGGCAATATAATAATAGTAGTAAGTGTGTGATTTTGTGTCTACAATAACCTTTGAAAGATTTTACATACCTTATTGCATTTGGATGTCTAAAAAGTTTGTATTCTTGATATTGACCTTCTTTCTCATACTAACATCCTCCTTGATCTCCTTTTGGTCTTCAAGAGTTGTCTTGTCACCTTCATTGCAATTCTTATGGTCTCCAATGAAACTAATACCGAATTTGTTACTTGAATACTTTTGATTACTCAAAATGTCCTTTAGAGCCTCAGAGCTCTTCTCAAACTTCTCAAAGTTTTTGAACTTGCTAGATGCCTACTCTAACTCTGATTTCATGGTCTTCAATTCATTTTCATATCTCGTGCAATTTTCATCCTTGGATTTGTGGCCAACTTTCATACCTTTAATCTGAGATGACATCTCTTTGATGATCTTATTATGTACACTATCCATGCTGATGATTTATTCTTTATACTTCTTGGCTTCTTTTACCATGTCACTCTTCAAAGTACATATTTTTTCCTCAAGAACTTTAACCACGATCTCAACTCTGACACTCTTTCTTCAATCAAGTTTAGCCATCTTATGCTTCTAGGATCTACTTCAAAGATGTTAAACCTTTTAAAGGACCTTGCTCTGATACCAATTTTTGGAAGAAAAATCACTGAGAGGGGGATGAATCAGTGTATTTAAAACTTTTACTTAAATTACCTTTACTTGTGTGAACCATAAGACTAACCATTCAACATTCATCAACCAATATGAGTATATTAATCATGAAACAACCATCCAAAAGAACACGAAGTAAGAGAGAACACATGAGAATAACCTATAATGTGGGAAACCATTAAGGGGAAGGAAACCCACTAATCATTTTATTAACAATAATCAAAATTTATGAAGCACCAACTTGAATTTAGAAAGCACCAACCTACAAAGAGACACCAAACCCCTAGTTTAGTGAATCACAAACTCCACAAGGAGAACCATTCCCTAATTTATCACACACCAACTCAATTTTAGAAAGAAACAACTTACAAGGAGGAATCAACCCCCTAGGTTTTTAGTGAAGCACCAACTCCAAAAGGACAACCAAACACCAACTCAGCCACCTAAGAAAGTTTTCCACATTTTCTTATTGATATCTTAACAAATGATGGGCTTATTTGCATTTATTCTCTCTTCTTCTATCTTCTTCTTGGTATTTTCTCTAACTCTGATATATCAACATCACTCAGGCCTATTAAATACCCTCCGATCCTCAACCATCAATAACTCTTCACACACAAGCTCATCTTCTCATGAAGACACTCAAACTTGCCTCATTTGCTAATTTGTTCTTCTCCTTCTTCACCTTCTCATGGACATGGACAAGATGAATTATCCAAGATGATCATCTTTAGATATTCAATTTTTATACATTCTTCATTGTCCTTAGGACCTCATACACCTCTCTCTCTAGCCTCTATAGCTCGCTCAAGCTCCCATACTTCACAACTTTACTTCTTTTGATCAACTATGGTCTTCATCAAATCTTAAAAATATTAAAGGAAAACTTACATGAATTCCTCTAGCCTTCATGATTATTATAAATCTCTACAACATCCATTGTCACCATGAAACCATCTCAAAACTAAGAATGTCCTATAACGACTACATACCCAACAAAATGCCTTCAATAGATGAAGCTTGTATAACCTTCAAACACTCAACCATGATAAATAAAAAACATTTTTAGCTACTAAATGATATCTAAAACATCACAATATGTATTAGACTCATCAAATTAGAATACAAGGGCTCAAGAACATCTCTTCACCATGTACACTCAAAATTGCCAAAACTGCCCCAAAACTAGTCATGAGAAATTGGCTTGTTTAGGCCACTTAGGGAATCAAAATTTCATATAAATCATCATATACATGTATTATAGGTCCAATAATTCCTCAAACATCCATTTATTCAGCTGGTCCTTTGCAAAACTTGATCTTGTTACAACAAAATCTTCATAAACAAGCCATTTTTAGTGGGGTCCACTAACTCATTTAAACACACAAAACCACCTGGAGATAGTTGGGAGAGTTCTATAAATGATCCAATCATAAAACTAAAAAAATAATTTACTTATGGGCCTGTACAAGCAATATATTTCCAATCAACTTCAAATTAGGGTTTTAGGAGGGTTTTTGAGTTGTTTTGGTGTTAATGATTGTTCATAAAGATGTGGACCTTAAAACCCAAAATAATGCCACAAATTATTATCTAGGACACATGCCAAAATTTATTGAATAGATTATATTCCCATGCATAATATTTATGTTCCAATGAGCATCACAAAGTTGATGTACAACTGGGAAACTCCACTTCCAAACATCCAGTTTTTACCAAAATGCCATATCTTGAAAAATACTCCAAACTAAGACCTGAAATTTTGTCCATATACCTATATAAACATTCCAAAAAACTTCCCATACTCAGATTTTCTTACTGACACTGATAAATTATTAATCTACCTCATTAGGATAGGCAAGCTCAAGAATTCTTCTAGAGCGAGACCTCAAAATTGTCTTTCATGCTTTCTTCTTCAATACACGACCTTAAAACTTCATCAAAATTCCTAGTAAAACATGTTACAACTCTAAAAAATTCTCACATTCCCATACATGCCTTGAAAATTTAGTCACACACCTCATTAAGACCTAATTTCTCCACTTTTCCTTCAAATTCTCTATCTCTGTACTCAAACTAACTCGACAACTAGATGATATCCATCATGCAAACCTTGAAAACATCATTAGGCATAATTTTACATCATTAAACATAAATGAAAACTCACAAAAACTCTCCACATCACTCTCTGGCATCAATAAGGCACAAACTCCATTTTGACATCAATGACATCACTCCAAACTCACCTTGACCAACTTGACATCAATGAAAACATTTCAACACATTGTATGATGCTTTGGGTGCTAGTAGGGTCCTAATTTGAATTCAAGAAGTCTATATATCCTTTTATGCATTAGTGTGTTTATAAAAACAATAATAGAAATATCCTCATTGTGAATTCACAACATTTAGAGTAAAGAACAAATCTAAAGCATTTATTTCCACATTAAACACTCATTATAGTGTGAAAAGTCATATATGTTAGATAATGCATTAGATTGGACCACCTATCTAAAGCATTGTATTTGTGTTTAGTGTGTTGTTTTTGTTATTATCCAATATTGAGGGATTTCATAAATATTAGAGTAGTTCTACTTTTCTTTGGTTTTGCACAAGCCCTAAAACAAAAATTCCTTACTCATTTATATACCTAGTTGCCTTGTTAAGGTTTGAAGGACAAAGATTCAAAAGGTATTTTAAAAATATGGGGTTTTTAAAGCCCTATAAATGAAAAAGAATGTCATCAAATTATATTCTACATGTGCAATAGTTTCTAAGATAATTACTTAATGGTCAAAGAAGAGTATCTTGACGGTTTTGGCAAGGTCCTTCATTTGATATGAGTTTTCTAGGTTCTCTCTAACTGATCATAATAACATGTTCATGCATGATATCACATAACTATTTTTAGAGGCTCATGTTACTAGAAGAGGATCATCTTAATGACATGCACCTACCATTGAAACCACAAGGAAATCTGAGTTGATTTGAGATAGGTGCGGTGATTCGATTCAATGGAAGGCCAATGCACAATCTTATGTGTAACATCAGTAACATGTGTGTGATCTTAAAAGTTTCAAATACAACATTATATAAGGATTTGACATTGATTAATCTAATCTATAATTATAACCATTGAGCCTACTCAATTACTTTAAGTCGTGTTCTCAACATTTAGGCCATATTTTTCATAGAGCATCGAGACGTCATATGGTCTCGCTTGTAGTTTCAAGGCATATTATAATTATTTCTACCTATAGGTCTTGCATCTATATAAGCATGTCACTACACTTGTGTTAGAGATGATTCCCGCATTGATTTAGCTGCATCAACTAGAAACCGAACTAGTTAATTAAGGGCGTTAGGATTAAAAGAAAGTTATATTTGTGCAGTTGTGAGTTGGAAATCATAGATCTACATACCTAGTTCATCAAAACATTGAATTTTACGAGATTAATTCATGTGTATGTATGGGATTTCATATTGTTAAATCAAATAAAGATATTAATGTTTATTACATATTCTATGTTTGATGCATTAATTTTTGTATATTTTGAGGGTTGCGTGGTATAAGGAATCACTTGATTGCTACCCCTAACCATGACCGCATCAAAAGAACATAACTTCCTTAACATCTATCAAGCCTCTCAATGGTGCACAATATTAAAAACAACCCACCAACTATAGTTGTAATGCTTAAAAAACAAAGCAATCCAATGTAAAGTAATGTCTAATTTATACGAGTTTTCATACTACATTAAACGCTTGATAAATAAATCAATACTTTATATATTATCTTACTTTAAATTCTCTAAAATCATATTGAGGTTCTATCTCTTACTTGTTTTATGATGTCATTATCCCGAATACACTAATGTACCTATTTATTTATATACTTTTAAAGTTCAAATTAGGACCCTAATTATTGGTGTGCAAGCCTACATATAACGAACAAGAAAACTAAAAAGAAGGCCCAAAAACCTAGGGATACGTGGAATTGGTTTTACATCAACAATGTATTACATCTAACCATGTATAACTAAATACAATCAATCCTAAAACAACAAAATCACACTTAATTGCATAAATGATTTCTAATGTAAGAATCTATAAGAGTGGGTTTTAGAATAATATTTGATTTCATAAAAATTGGAAATAATCGTCACTAACAAGCACTAAAATCAAGTTTTTTTTATGGCCAATCATATAGAATCCAAAAAACTTGCATCAAACATAGGACCTCACCAAAATCATCAAGATACTTTTTTGAGACCATCGGTATACTCTTCCAAGTCATTAAGACATGGTTTTGGAAACTATTGTGTAAGAAAATTCTGATTTTATGACTTTGTTAATCAATTCTAGAGCTTTGAAAGCCTCACATACATTTCTAAAATTCCTCATGGGTCTTTAAGAAATTGATATCCTTCTTTCAAAATCTAATAGGGCATCTAAGTCTACTAAAAGAATAACAAAAATATTTATTTTAAGACCTATGCTAAACTAGAGAAGAGCATAACTTCATTGATATTTATTAAACCACACAACACTAACAATATTAAAAAAAACACCAAGTAGGATACTTTAGCCAAATAATCTAATGTAATGCATTGTATACTCTATGTGGATTTTTGAGCTAGAATGAATACTTGATAAAGAGATAAATGTTATAGATTTATGTTCTTGCTCTAAGTTCTTTGAATTCGTAATGAGGCTCTATCTCCTTTTTTATTACAAGACAAACTGTAGGAAGCTCAAAGTAATACAAATAAATGATGAGTTGTGCAATAGAGCATTAGGGACACAAAGTAATAAACTACATAAAGGAGCATAATGAGGATAAACAATGGAAATTGCTAAAATTGGCTTAGAAACATGGATAAAAATAACAATTAAGGGCCAACTACTTTATCTTATAAAATAAGCATGTATATAATATAATAGGAAGGAGACCAAATAGAAACATACATGAAAATGACCTATAATTCAATGCCCCAATCCAACAATGTAAATTATGAGATTTTTTCCACTAAAAATCATTCATCAAGGAGGGGATGTAAAAACCAACATTTTCCTGGCTAGATATAATGGGAAATTAGCTAACTATGAAAAACTAAAAAGATTATCCCAAAGACCATAAACATACCCACCATGCTACAAGAGTGAAGAAATTGGTAAACATATCTTCCTCTCGTTGCACATTTTTATGGAAAATAAGGAGCTCTTTATTTCAAAATTTGAGATTTAATTTGGTTTATCCAAGAATCAATGGAAAAGGTAATCTTTAGTTAGACCCCCTTTAGTAAGGGCTCGATACCTAGTTTATGGAGGGTTATACCGCGTCGAATAATATGAAATTTACAAATGGAATAAACAAATGCATCTTTATGGACATCAAAACCTTAGAGAAAACAACTATGGAAGTAGATTAAAATATCAATCTTATAACTAATTAAGAATAGGATCCAAAATGGCAAGGATAAGCTACATTTTGTAACCATTGAAATTTTGTGTCCTTACCAAAGGATTATATTGATCCCACCCATTATAAAGAGGTTAAAAAATGTTGTCATGATAAATGTGTAGCATGAAAATTTCAAAAAACATTCCATGACAAACTAAGCCACATTTGAAAATCCTTCTCCCGATCAATGTAAACATATCCTCCGACCAATTCAATGACTTGTGTTACCCTCATAATGGCCAGGAGGAATGTGATAATGTGATTTTAAAGTGTTTTTAATGTTAGGGTATGTTATTCAAGTTTATTCATGAAGATATATGGATCCAAGAGAAGACAAGTGCTTAAGGCTCCAAAATGTTATTTTGGCATTTTGCACCGATGAACACCCCCAAGAACATATAGGGAAAATATAAATCATCCAAGAAGTGTGTGGTAGATAAATTCAATCATATGAGGCATTTTAGGAAATTTCTGCAAGAAAAATCAGGTTTAGGAACAAGTTATGTAACACCGGGCTAGTTGTAGCATGGTGTAAGGAAATGAAAGCAGTGAAAAAGCTAGTTGGTTTGTTCCGGATGTATCAGGAGCCTCGGAATGATTTGGAAGAAATCAGATACTTATTGGAAATATAATAATTCCTAATTCATAGTGAAAAATGTTTCAAGACATTATAATGAGTGGATTTTTTAAATTTTGGCCATGTAGTGTAGGTGAACATCTTTAATCCTCTCAAGAATCAATCATGGATTTTGGGAGTTCCAAGGAGATTTGGAAGATTATTAAAATGAAAATGTGAATATAATGGGACCTTCTACATGCTTCATAGGTTTAGTTTGAAAAAAATTAATATTTTTCTTCGGTGATAGTTGGACCTTCCAGAATCGCTCAGTGACTAGAATTGAAAAGGGGCCTGAATTTCAAAAAGAAGTAGAATAAAGGTCTAAAATTGGTGAAATGGATTCCTTGGATGTTTTAAACTCAAAATAATATATATATTTTCCTTTAAAGTCTATTCCTAGCTCTGGTGGTGAGAAAATGGATTCAAATGGCTATTTCGGGTAGTGTTTGGTGAAGGTAGGCTTCCAAAAGTGGAAAATGCGCACTTGGAGACCCATGATGTCCCTTTTTAACTTTTAAAAAGTCAAATGGGACATAGGGGACACAATAATGTGCCACCATGGTGAGAGATTCATATTTTGAATTTGTGTCACTTAAGTTGCAACTTAAAGGGTTAGAAATGTGTCTTCCACTCACAACATGACTTGGCCCCTTCCTCGTGAAAATCGGAGACCCCATGTTCACTTATGCGGGGTTGATGTCCCTTTTACCATTTTCCAAAGGGAAATGTGGGATAAACATATTCATGGAGGAGGAGAGTTTTCATCACTTAAATCACAAATTGGGTGGTTAGAACATGTTTTCAACTCACCTTTCAAAGATGGCCCCTTCCTCATGATCAAGCTACCCATGACGCATTTTTCAACCCATGTCATACTTTTGTACCATTTTTACCTTACTAAATCTAGTAAGGGACACGAGGGGTCTGAGACCCATTTAGTAAGTACGGTCACCACATGGAGGAGAGAGAGGTTTCATCACTTATGACTTTTAACTTGTGCATTATGAAAGTTCTCTCAACTTCACAACTCAAATCCCATGCCCCCTTTCATGATGATTAGAACCTAGGAATTTTTTTCAACCCTCGATGTCCCTTTTTCCCTTACTAAATGTGGTAAGAGACATTGGGACATCTGAAACCCATTTGGAAAGTTTTAACTCCACCCCTACCATGGTTAGTCAACTATGGTCAAGATTTGAATTCAAAAACAAGAAAATGGGAGGGAAAGCATGAAGGGGTGAGTTTAAAAACCAAAATTTATCCATTTTTCATGTTTCTCCATGTTTTTCATCACCCTCCATTGTTGTTATGGTTGTCAAGAAGAACCAGGCATCCACCATGGCCAAAACACCTTTTTGCTCATTGCTTGACAAACCCACCTCCGATGGCTCTAAAACTTGGACCGTAGCTTCACTATGTGAAATATTTTGAGATGAATGCTTACTTGCACCCATTAATTATTATATCATTCATTTTTATATCCTCCAAAAGTTTCCATCCATGAAAAATTTCTCCTCAAATCTATGGAGTTGTAACAATCCAAATTGCCTCAAAATCGAGAGATGGAGATCTACAGAAAAAATAAGCTTTCTAATGAGCACTTGCTTACCTCATGAATTTGAGTGTGAATAAATATATTAATGACTGTTGTATTTTTACATTATTCCATTTTTAAGAATAAAACATAGATTTGCAAGTTTAATTTTCATTTTCATGAAGATCCGGACAAGAGAAACCCCCAAAAATTAGAACAAAACATCCCGGTGTGAAGTAGAATTTTTGAAACCATTTTCACTCTGATCCGAAACTCCATGGACAATGTATATTTTTATTAATTACCTATTCAATACACTTAATAATAATAGTAATTCTGAAGTATGAATGGATTCAAGTCACTCAGTTCATTCCCCAAGAGGAAAAGTGCTCAAAAGTGACAATTTGACAAAATTGCCAAAACTAGTCACTAAGAACTTAATAAAAATAAATTTAGTGTTCAAAAATGATCAAAATGGTCATGATTTTTCTTCCTCCACATACCTCACTAATTCCAACCTTCACAGAAGACAAACTCATGCTTACAAAGGGGTGGAAAATGACATTGTGTCTCAAGCAGAAGAGGAACTCTCTCGGTCCCCAATTTTGGTCACAATGGTGCATTTTGGTCTCAATGTGCTTCTCACTTCATCAGATGAGTTGATCAAGGGATAAAATAATATTTCATCCAATATCTCACCTTCATTCATCACATGGTCATAATTTTCTTCACCTCATTTCATGGGTTTCTCTATTTCCCAAGGGTCGAGATCATTAGGTTGAATTGTGCGGCAACAATGGTCTCAAGATGCACCAAGAACTTGGCATTATGGAGGAATCTCAATGTTTCAAAGGTTTTAAGGTTTATTCAAGTAAGGGAAATAATTCCACATTCTCTTCAATGGTCAAATTATCATCACCTTTTCTTTCAATTATTCTAAAGGTGCATCATTCTAGTGAGGCCTCGAAGGTAAAAGTTTCCAAAGGATCAATCTTCATCGATGGAGCATCACAATGTTACAGAGGGTCATCATAGATCAATATTCCATCTTCATCATCATTAGATTTTATCTTCATCAAGGGTGAAGGCACCTTCATCTGTGTTTAGATCATCCTTTCTTCTCCTCTCTTCATTCTTTCTCCTCTTCTCTCCCCCTTTCTAATTCTTCATTGTATGCAATCATGGTATTTTGTCCTATTTACTTAAGTGACAATCAAATATTTGTAAAATGTAAAATTACTCTCTCAAATTATAAGAGAGGTACTTAATTTGTCTCTTCTAAGGGTAATTGAAAAGTCACAAGTGGAATAAGAATGTGAAGAGTCATGTGGGGGTAGATGAAGAATTACATTGTAAAGCTATAAATTGGGAGAGCCTCCTCACTTCAAAGGATGGTTATTCTTATTTAATAGCTCCCATATTCTCTATAGGAACAAGTGATCAAATTCCTCTATTTCCTTTGCCTATGTTTCCTCTCCATCTCAACTACACTCCATGAGCATGTACTTGTTGAATATTATGCATTGAGACTTTGTGCTTTTTGTGTTTTGTTCCTTGTTCTATGTGAATGGTGTCTTCTCATTGAAATCATGGATATATTTTGGTTTTAAGCAATAAAATCCTATGTAATATTTATTGTGCAAAACCATCCTTACTATTCTCACACACCTCTCTCTCTCTCAAGATTTTTCCTCCCTTGTAGTATCTACAAGAACTTTTCCACAAGTGTAGGGAAGTACCCCTGTGTGATCCCCAATCAAAAGGCCACCCCAAGAAATTAGAATAGTGTAAATATTTCCTATTTTCAATAAATGGAGTTTCCCCATTCAAGTAGAGGGACCTAGTCCCACACACTGTTGGTGAGAGACCCCAATTTTCCCACCTAACAAATTATTTCGCCAAGAATTTTTGACACCCACCGTGTGGGGCATATTTAACACATCTATACCCAATATTGATTCCACAAAATCCATTAAAAATATATATTCTAAAAAAAAAAATAAAATCTAAAATTCTAAAATCTCACAAAAAGAGTGAACATAAATCTTCCTTGAGTTAAATCCAAGCTTTCCCAAAAATGAGTTGAAAGAAGATATACCAGATTGAATATATTAAGAGGAATTATTGACCCTACTTTTGAAGATTTACAAAATAAAAAGAACAAGTTAGAGATAATCCATATTACTTCTCTCAATCTTCATCTCCATCTGATTCATCAAGTGGTACCCCTGAAATCCTATCCAAACTCCTACTGATACTCCTACAAATCCTCTTAATTCTCCTATCTTTCACCCACAATTGAACTTTGAATTCTTAGAAGAAGAAGAATAAAGAGAGGAAGAACTAGAAGAAGAAAGAGAAGAGGAAGAAATGACAACACAAACACCTATGCCATGGGGATAGAACACTGGTTCATTGGCTTTGACTCCACCACTTCATGAACTTCCAAAAGGGTCAAGAAAGAACTTTCCAAAATTCTATGGAGATGGAAAGAAATGACCAGATGATCATATCACAAATTTCATCACATCCTATGGAATTATTGGGGTACAACATGAAGATGTTACAATGCGGATATTCATGGAAACATTACAAGATGTCTCTATGTTTTGGTTTTATCATTTGTCATGACACTCAATTATTGATTGGGGTAATATGAAAATCAAGTTTGAAGAAATATTCAAGACTCGCAGAAGATGTTCATGCCCTCCTTTCTCAATTAACTCAAATGAAGAAAGAACTACAAGAATCCATGAGAGACTTCATGGCAAAATTCAACAAGTTGATCAACAAGATTCCCATCGTTGCTCGTCCTACTATAGATAACTTGAAAAGGTTCTTCGTGAATGCCCAATTTTCTGAAGTTAGTTTCTTTCTACGGAGAGTTCAACCAAGATATTTGGACCATGCTCAAGAAATTTCCATTGAAGTGGAAGATGACATCATATTATCAGGAAAGATCAAGAATCATTCAATGAAGGATAAGGCCCAGAATCCCAAGGATGAGAGAGTTGATTCATTGTTGCAGAAGTTGGCTAATGACTTGACAATGTTGAAGAAGGAAGTTTCTCAATGAGCATCCCACAAAAATTAGAACAAGAACCAGATTGCAGGAGCACTCAAGGTTTTCCTTAGAAGCTCCACCAGTCAATGCAATATGTGAAACTCTAGAAGAATAAGAACTTGTAGATACAAAACAAGAAAGTGAGGACAACAATGTCCTAGAGATTGAAGAAGTAGATGATGCATAAATTAGATTCCTTGAATATGTAGAAGGTGAAGAAGAATATGATGGTGATACACCTAGATTATCATGTGAAGTTTTCACCCACTCCTAATATCAGAAAGGAAATTCCTCCACTATTGCTCTAAAAAATAAGAAGGTTGAATATCCTCATGTGATGAATCTTCATAATAAAATAATCTAGAGAGGATATCCATTCCCACCTTCCATAGAGTCTGCAAAGGAGAATCCGGATCTTGTGGAAAAAAATAGGCTATCTGTTGTTCCAAGTAAGTCTCCCAATGTGACTCTTAGTTCTAATTATGTTTTTGTAAAAGTGAGTCCTTCAAAAGCTCCTAGTGTACCTAAAAAATCACACTCTACTCCTCAACCATCAATCCCCATTACAAAGTATGTTTAAAATCCAAAGGTTTACACCTCTTCCACATCCACCTCTTTTAATATCATAAAACATGTGAACAAGTCTAAAGTACAAATTTTTGAATCTGAATGTTTTCAAACTCACCCAGAACAATTTGATAAGCTTTTCTACCATATCAAAGGTAGTAGTTCAAATCCTAACACTGTGGTTCCTAGTTCCAAAGGACTACTAAAATCCACCTACTCCTCCATCCCATAATATGTTTTCTTTGAGTGCATCCAAGACTGATAAGATTGATCCATTCTATCTCTCCCTTCTCATTGAGAATACCAACTAAATACTTATATAATAAATTCAGGATCTTTCGATAATATAATGCCCATTAAAGTTTCCAATGCTCTCAAACTTACCTTGACATAGGCAAATGGTTCTTGTTTCTCTATGGATTCCAAATAAGTGCCACATATGGGGAAGATCAAGGATGGACAGGTAGCTCTTGTTGACTTTTCCGACAAGAAAGTTATGTTACCTATCTTGGTAGCAAATATTCTGACATCATTCAGAATGTTACAAAGTAGAAGTTTTTATTGGGACTTGGGAGGTAAAATCCAAATGAATTGGTCTTCTACAACCATTCTAGTTAAGGGAAAAATGGAAAAGTTTCTTTCGATAAGAAAGATGAAATACACGGTACAAAAATCAAGAGATCCAAGCTAATATCTTGTACCAAGACAACGGGAATGGAAATCATTTCATAACATCCGAAGATGAGGCTGAAATTCCTATCTTGATAGACAAAGCATTCCTTTCTAGTTTGGGTATTGATAATGATGAAGAGTGGAAAGATATTGAATTGTAAGAGAATAACCTGAATTGCAAATGATGTAGGCCACGAGGAAGATAAAGTGATTCTTGATGAGTTCCAAAATGAAAAATTAGTCAATGCATTTGTTTGTGAAGAAGAGGTGTTCTTGTTTCCATTTGAAGAAGAATATTCTCTTAGTAATTAATGTATTGCTAGAATTTCTTTCAAGCGTCTCATTGGGGATGTTATCCATGAAAAAGAGATATTGATTTGTGATGAGCCTTTAGAAAAATTTAAAGAGGAATTTGTGCAAGAAATGATCGAGAGTTATGGAAGAAATGAAAGATCCCTAGCTCAGCCTTGAACTCCTAATGCAAGCCATAAAATTGTAGGACACGTGTGAATCCAGTTCTAACTTCTTAGTTGATTAAAAAATTCATCATGATGAATTAAATGAAAATGAAAAATTTGATATATATCTTGAGACAATGATTGATGAATGTGATGATGAAAGTGAAGTTTTATCTTTTCCATTTGAAGAAGAAAATTCTCTCAATGATGAAAAGTTTAAAACAAATGTCTTTGAGTCCTTTGAAGATGAGCCTCCCATAATGAAGAAGCAGTGAAATTCAATGAGCTTTGGGATGATGAATCAATTTCTCCAAATTGTTTCCTCAAATTTCAAAATGAAGATTCTCTAAATGAATGTGAAGGTGAGATTTTGGAAGTCTCAAAGAAGGATTATGTACAAGAAATATTAAAAGTTGCGAAGGAACGGAAGATCCCGAGCTCAGTCTTGATATCTTGGCTCATGTCATGGTTGTGCAAGATAGGTATGAAGCTAATTTTGATTCTTCATTTGGTGCCCAAATGTTTCATGATGAAATAGACAAAAGGATGGACTCAATGCTTCTCATGAAAATTTTGTTAATAAGCATGAATGTGGGAAAGAGAAACACTTGGAGAATTTAAACAATCCAATCAAAAATTAGCCTTGGGGAAGTGGTGAAATGCAAAATGGGAAATCAATAATGTGGATGAACATAGAAGAGAATTTGTAATCTAAAACAATTTTCAAGATAATAAGAATAATAGAATTTTTGGGTGAAGCTCTGAGCATCAGAGTAATTATATAGGCTCACTCCTCCTAAGTACACAGACAATCATGAAAGCACCTGGATTTTATAAGAAATTGAGGACAAGAGGTTAATTCCTTGAACCGGTTAATTTTTTTGTAAAACATCATCACTCGATACTACCCATTCAGAGGAAACATCTGAAGAGAAAAATTGCTACAGTGAAAGTGAGTTGTCCCCCACATGTACCATAAGTAATTTTAGATTGTTTTTCCCTTTTTGTGGTGTGTTTCCTTTTTCATTGTGTGTTTGTTTCATGTGTTGTTCATTGTTTGTGGTTGTGTGTTGAAGTGGTGACTCTATGCCTAATTGATAAAGCTTCATTGCATATCTTTGTTGTGACTCTATAGCCCAACGGATAAGGCACTGGTCCACGTAGTGTCTTGAGATTCTAGAGTTCTTGCTTGCCTTGTCCTCACAAAGGTGTTTGATCTAGAAAAAGTGCCCAAAAATAGCCGATGTTGTCATGTTAAATGTGTAGCATGAAAAATTCAAATTATTTGCCATGACAACCTAAACCACATTTGAAAATCCTTCTCTCTCATTAATGTAAACCTATCCTCCGACCAACTCAAGCCACTTTGTGTTGCCATAATAATGGCTAGGAGGAATGCAATAATGTAATTTTCAAGTGTTTTTCATGTGCAGGGATGTTATTCAAGTTTATTCATGAAGATATTTGGATTTAAGAGAAGACAAGTGCTTCTAGAGGCTCCAAAAGGGCTATTTTAGGTAGTTTAGGAAAGTTCTATAAGAAAAATTAGGTTTAGGAGCAAGTTATGTAACACTTGGCTAGTTGTAGCATGGTGTAAATAAATGAAAGAAGTGAAAAAGCTAGTTGGCTTGTTCCAGTATATATCAGAGCCTTGAGATGATTTTGGAAGAAATCAGATACTAAACAGAAATATAAGAATTTCTAATTCATATTTCAAAAGTTTTCAAGAGATTATAACAAGTGGATTTTTAGATTTTGGCTTGGCAGTGCGGTGAAGATCTTTGATCCTAGTGAAGACTCAACTACGGATTCTGGAGTTCCAAGGAGATTTGGAAGATGATTCAAATTCCAAAGTGAATTTAAGTGGTCCCTCTACATTCTCCATAGGTTGAGTTTGAAAAAAAAAATCTTCTTCGGTGGCAATTGGACCTTCTAGAACATGTTTTCAACCCGACCTTTCAAAGGTGGCCCCCTTCTTCATGATGAAGCTACCCATGGTGAATTTTTCAACCCTCGCTATCCATTTGTCCCTTAATAATTGTGGTAAGGGACATGAGGGGGTCTGAGACCCATTTAGTAAGTATGGCCACCACATGGAGAGGAGAAGTTTCATCGCTTAAGACTTTCAACTTGTGCACTAGGAAAATTCTTTTAACTTCACAACTCAAATCCCATGCACCCCTTTCATGATGATCAGAACCTAGGTGAATTTTTCAACTCATGATGTCCCTTTGTAAATTTATAAATTTTTTAAGGGATATGGGGACATATGAAACCCATTTGGAAAGTTTTAACTCCACCCCTACCATGGTTAGTCAACTATGGTCAAGATTTGAATTCAAAAACAAGCAAATGGGAGGGAAAACATAAAGGGGTGAGTTTAAAAACCAATATGGCTCAAAAATTAGAAATTTTTAATGTTTATACACGTTTTATCACCCCATTACATTTCTTTTATAGCTGTCAAGAAGAACTAGGCATCCACCTCACCTTCAATGGCTCAAACTTGGACCAGCCTTAAACCTCACCTTCAATGGCTCTGAAAACTTGGACCGTAGCTTCCCTATGTGAATGCATTTGAGATGAATTATTAATTCCCACCATTAATTATATCATTAATTTTTTACATCCTTCCAAAATTTTCATCCATGAAAAAATTCTTCTCGGATCTATGGAGTTGTAACGATCCAAATTGCCTCAAAATCGAGAGACGAAGATCTACGAAAATCATCTTTCTAATGAGCACTTTATTACCTCATGAATTTGAGTGTGATTCAAGATATGAATGAATAAATATTTTACATTCTACCCTATACAAATAAGAAAACATATACCTAAAATTTTACTTTTTGTTTTCGCAAAGATTCAGATGAGAGAAACCCTAAAATTGGAGCAAAGCATCCTAGTGTGAAGTAGAATTTTTGGAAACCATTTTCACTTTGATCCGACACTCCATGGCCAATGTATATTTTTATTAAGTTCATATTCAAGAAAATTAATAATAATATTAAGACAAAATTATTAATGGATTCAATTCACTTAGTTCATTCCCCAAGAGGAAAAGTGCTCAAAAGTGACAATTCGACAAAATTGCCAAAACTAGTCACTCGAGAAGAACTTACTAAAAATAAAGTGTTTGGAAAATTCTCAAAATGGTCATGGTTTTTATTCCTCTGCATACCTCACTAATTCTAACATTCACGGAAGACAAAATCATGTTTCTTAAGGGGTGGACAAAGTGGCATTATGCATCAAGAACTTGGCAAGATGGAGGCATTGACCTTGCTTCCAATGGTTTGAAGGTTTTTTAAGTAAGGGAAAGAATTCATCCTTGTCTTGAGTGGTCAAATTCTCACTACCTTTCCTTTTAATAAGTCTAAAGGTGCATCATTTTGGTGAGGCCTTGAAAGGGAAAAGTTTCCAAAGGATCAATCTTCATCATGGCGGAACATCATAGTGTTATAGAGGGTCATTATGGATCAATATTCCATCTTCATCAACATCATATTTAATCTTCATCGAAGGCAGAGCAACCTTCGTCCATGCTTTCAAGCATCCTTTCTTTCCTCTCTTCATTCTTTCTCCTCTTCTCTCCCCTTTATAATTCTTCATTGTATGCAATCATTGTATTTTGTCTTATTTACTTAAGTGGCAATCAAATATTTGTAAAATGTAAAAAAATATCTCTAAAATTATAAGATAGGTAATTAATTTGTCTCTACTAAGGATAATTGAAAATTCACAAGTGGAATAGGAATGTGAAGAGCCATGTGGGGGTAGATGAAGAATTTCTTTATAAAGCTATTCTTGTTTACTAGCTCCCATATTCTCTCTAGAACAAGTGATCCAATTCCTCTATTTATTTTAGCTATGTTTTCTCTCCATCTCAACTACACTTCACGAGCATGTACTTGTTGAATATTATGCATTGAGACTTTGTGCTTTGTGTGTTTTTTTCCTTGTTCTATATGAATGGTGTCTTCTCACCGAACTAATGGATATATTCTGGTTTTAAGCAATAAAATTTTATGTAATATTTATTATGCATAACCCTCCTTACTATTCTCCTCACACATCTCTCTCTCTCAATATTTTTCCTCCCTTGTAGTATCTACAAGCACTTTGCCATAGGTGTAGGGAAGTACCCTTATGTGATCCCCGATCGAAAAGCCACCCCAATCAAACATAATTGACACCTTTTCTTTGTATAAAAACTATACAACTATATAAACATCGATTCAATGTGTGAGAGATAATTGCACTTATCATTGGAACCTTATTGTAGATAAGATCTAAGTAGTTATGAAGGAAATTTTGTTATTGTTAATAAGGTAGGGATCAATATCCCTATAAAAGTAAGAAAAACAATGATCCTTACCAAACCTTTGATATAGATAAGATATGGAAAAAGAAGGCGAGGAAGAGATGAGGAATGGTAAAATGCAATTAATTTTATTCATTTTTAAGTGTCGTGGGTATTACGTAATTTACCCATAGAAAAACTATTAGTAAATGGAAAAATGATGGGTTATAAATGAAAACTACATTATGGGTGGCAAATATAGGATAAACCCTTCACTTATAATGTAAAATATATGATCTCTAGCTTTAGCTAATATATATACAAGTTCATTGTAGCATTATAGGATATATATCTCTAATCAAACCATCCATGAAAAGGGGTATGTATGAGTAATGTGAAATGTCGAATGATATATTTTATACTAACAATCATATGCAAGTGGTGTGATGGAGACACCATTAGGGATAATAATGAGTGTGATAGGGCTAGGCACATGGTGCACACAACATGATTGGATTTAGAGGGGATAAAACTAGAAAATATAAGAAAGATCATTAGCCTAGTTAAAAGCATCCAATAGGTCAATTCCCTCCTCTACCATTTATTATCCTCTTGTTTCTTCTAATAGGTCACATATCGACACATTGTCATATTTATGAATGGATCTAAGAAGAAAGGAGATATAGATTACAAGAAGGACACATGATAGAAGTTGTCGATGTTGAGAGAAATACTCCATATATTATATAGAGAATACAAAAGGTTATGGGATGATTCGATTAAAATTTCCAAAAGAGCCTCTCATGTGTTGCACGCGGAAAACACAACATAGGTAGATTTGAAGGGGGTTCTAGTAAGACAAGATAGGGAGATGGTCGACCCATTCCAATTTCATTAATTTTAAAAATGCAGTAAGTTTTGCATTTATTTGTTATTTTAAGAATGGGGAAGTCTCTAGCATTGAATCTCTCCCCGGCCTTAGGGACCTCTTCATCTACGCAAGATTTCACCATTTGGATATTGGGAATACTATGGAATAATAGGGAATTCCAAGATTTTGGTCATTATCTTAGAGAGGGAATTATAGGGATTCATCAACCAAAACTTTTTGGTGCATCAAGTATGAGTACGTAAGATGGGTGGACATGTATTTAATGTAGGAGAAGAGGTTTTGATGGTCAATGAACTTCACGAGATCCTCCTCAAAGAAATGACTTAGAATAAAGCTTCCATATTCACCATTGTGGAGGGTCTTTTGTCCATTTAAAACACCACCTAGTTCACCACGATGCCTCTATTTTTCTCCAAATGGAAAAGATCGACATCCTTGCACAATGCTACCATATACGTGGTGGACATGAGCTTCAATATTTAGATGGCCTCTATCATATTCCACAAAAAATCAAGCACAATGAATTCAAGACATGGCTATTTTATCGATGCTCCTAATGTCTTCATTCTCCCTACTCTCTACCTTTAAAGCCTCGTATATATAAAGTTTGAATTATGTGAAAGTCCCTCACACTTATATACTTTCTCACCACACCATCCAACTTATCTTGCACCTTCTTAGTCATGTGAAATCACTTGAAAGGCTTAAAAATTTATGCCTTCAATCGATGTCTATCGAAGCCTCACACACATGGCATACACAATGCAAGTAGTTCATTGAAAACAATTATTTTGATTTAGTTTTTAAAAATTATAATATTAGAAAAAATGATAAAAACAAAAGGTGAAGACCCAAACAAATCAAATAAAAAAATAGGGATTATTAACAATTAGGGAAAAAGTTATAAAGAAACTATGTGCAAGGATTTCTAGCTTACATGAACTCCCCCTCTACAGCCTATCACGAGTCTCTCACCGATGCTTTGGTAGAAAAGAGTGTCATGATAACATGTAGGGTGTTTTGATTGTAGTTGTGATAGAGAGAAAAATCGTAGTAGAAATAAAGTTTGACGACATGGGAATTAAAGAAGAAGAATATTATTTGGTTATAGATGTCAAGGATCACTACACTAATTCCTCCTTCATCACCTTGCATATGTGTGAGTCCCTCATGCTCACCATATTTGAAGTTGTCATATTGGTATAAATATTCATAGTTTAACATGCATTACTATTTGGGAGGGGGTGCATGAGGGAAATGAAACATGAGACCTTGTTGTAAGTGATGGATTTGAAGGGGTATAAGATAAGACAGGCTAAGTGAAGAAACTGACACATGTTTGACATTATGTCTAGATAATATCACTTCCTATGTCCATCAAAAGCTACTTCATTCTCATAGGAAAGTCAATATCGAGCCATGTAATTTACTTATGTGTAATTTCTGTCGTAATAGAAAATATTACATTATTCGTGCTACTAAAATGGGAATGAAGACTCTTCGGGAGCATGTAAATTACATTAATTAAAACATATCATGTAGTATATCATTAATAAGGTACGTCATATAGAACTGCTATAACTAGCGCATTGTTTCTCTACTTTGGAAACACTTGTTGTCATAACAAAGCATATGATTATAATTAGAATGGACTAAATTTGGATAAAATTTTAAATATACTATAAATACATAAGCGGAAAATTTTTAACCCAAAGAAACAAAAATGAGACATTTCACTCCAAACCTCGCTCTAACCTAGTGCAATTACATATACAACTAACATCATAACCATCAACAAATTTCAAGTTTTGGGAATTTCTTGATGAAATACAGAGGGACCGCTCTATTGATATCTCCATGTACGTCTATTTGTAAGGTAGGATTCATGTGCAAGATTTGGAAGAATTTCATAAACAACCCTCAGTTTTATCAAGAAAGAAATTGATTAGGAATTTCTAAGGAAACATAATTTTAATTGTAGAGTGTAAAGAAAATGGATCATCTTACGTAATAATTATATATGATCCAATCCAAAACTATTGGGAAGACTCACTCTCACCATATTGAATTTTAAATACACTTTTAAACCAAATCTCATTATGTTATGATTGACCACAAGCTGCTAGTGCTTGTGATGAGGCTCTACACAACATGGGATGTTATAGGCTATGAATTTTTCTCTTCCATATCGCACCTTTGTGGGGCATACACATCTACTCATATGTGGCAAACACTTTTCTCATCCCTTTTCTACCTCACCATGTCAACAAACACCATTGTAAGTTAGAAAATTGGAGAAGAGTGTAGATGTGAAATGACATTCATGCATGATGTGCACAAAGATAGGTGGACTGGAACCTTTTTCACTATTTACTTTTAGACACGTGGAAGGGTAATTTTGTTGCCAATGAATAGGTCATTTGTTACATTGTTAAAAAAATCTCACTATGTGTTGATCGACCACAAGCTGATAGTGCTTGTGATGAGGCTTTAAAAATGAGGGATCAAATATTTTAGGTTCATATCGTAGGTTAACCGAAGAATGAAACTTCGGATACGCTGCGTAGGGAGGATTAACACAAATGTTTAAGTTCTGTACTAGATACAATGAGGGATGTTTTAGTATACTATTTTATCTCTTCCAAATGGAACCATGGGGCCTACACATCTATTCATATGCGGAAAAAGATTTTCTCCTTCCCATGTTCCACCTCACCATGTCAACAAGGATCATTATACATTAAATAGTCAAATGAGAGAATGAATGTGAAATTGCATTCATGAACAATGTGCACAAGGATGTGTGGGACCAAAACCTTCATTGTTTTTTCCCCGACATGTGGAGGGGTGTTTTCATTTCCAATGAATAGGTTAGTCATTTCACAACTACATATGGATGACTATGATTTTAAATGGTTAGAGCACATGATTGTGAGAATATTGGTTAGGCCTAGTGTATACACCATATTTTACATTTGTTAACCATTTATTTTATGCATGGGATGTTGATGCATTCTCCTCTTGAATGCGGGCTTTCAAAGATTGGGGTGTGATTGTACTTGAACATGTGGGATAGAAAACATTTGAGATATAGATCGCAACATTTAAGATATTATCTATTTATCTTTAGTCACCTTTGTCATTTTTTCCCTTTGGTCACACATTACACTCATCATGTACACCTAGCTCGTTATGTCTATTTATTTTTACTTGTTACATGATATTATCCCTACTTTTGGTCACTATGGACCTTCATAATTCACCTTAATTTACTTTATGGCCTCTATACCCCATGTTTTTCACCTCTTTACCTTAGGGTTTGTTGTCACCTGAGATTGCACCCTTATTTAATCTAATAAATTCAACACCTTGGTGAAACATGGGAATGTCCCTAAGGTGTGGGACCTTACTCCTTGGGACGTAACTCGAGAAGGACAACTTCTTATGCATATCTATACTAATGCTAACACTACTACTAAGTTAAACTACTAATTACATGGGAAAAGAGGAAGGAGGAATGCATAAAATAAAACTAAGCTAAGGAAATGATAATGGTGTCGAATGCAAAAAAGGGTCTCTCTCTGTGAGAGGAAGAACAAAACATAGGATGAGAGGGAAAATATATGCAACATATCAACCCTACACAAACCATTCCATTCCACATATTTTAGACATAGATAAATGAAAAAACATGCAAGTATAACCCACACATAATATGTCATAAATGAACATAGAGATAAGAGACACAATAAACACAAGTAGAGGGTAAATACGAGCCACAATAACAAGATTCTATTGATCAAAGAAATACATAGTCCATTACATTAGTGGGGAAGGGAACTGAGTGCATTACATGTGACTAGATATGAGGTCTCGCAACTCTTGAAAATGCGCCACTGCTTTGACATGGTGGCTTTGCAGTTGGGAGGGGATTTTTACAAATGATATTGAGTTGATTTTTATAAAGAATGAAGAGAAGATAGAGGGAAAAATCATATCACACCAGTAATGAAGAGATCCAACCACCCATCATCCACCAAGGACCAATCATGATTCAATGCTTGCAGATAGGCATGGCCGACGAGGTTGCTTGAAAGGAACTTTATCGATCATCTAAGAATGTGGAATTTGACCTACAAGATTTAATGCTAGTGATTAAGATTGGTTCACACTTTTAAATTGAGTTAGGTTTGGTTTTGTTACAATGTATGAGTTTTAGATGATCTCGCTATCTTCTTCCTATGTTTAGTGTCATATGATGTTTCTACTTTGTGATCCACAACCTTGTTTTGAATTCCATAATATTTCATGGCTTTTGGTATATTTTGAATGACTTATGGACTTGTTTCCTTTCTTCTCATGATATGTGACCATACTTTTAATTTTTGCGCCTCTTCTGTACTCACAGTGTCTTCTACTTGAGATTTATTTTTACTTCACTCTTTGTCACATTTCCACAAATTTTGAGTCCTTCACATATCACTTTGTTACACGACTTTTAAATTTTCTTATTTTGTAGACAATCACTCCTTTATTCTATGGGTTTCCTTTGATACGTGGATTCTCCTTCTTTCATGGACTTAATTTGTTATGTGGATTTTATACGTTTAATGAATTTTCTTTGTTGGGTGGACTTGACAAACTCCATGGAGCACTACATCTTCCAAACTCCATGGAACACTAAGTTCCTTCTCATTTCCACATAACACCGAGTTCTTTCTCATTTTTGGGTGTCTTTCTTGAAACCTCGTGAGTCTATCACTCAAATGAAGTTGTATAAATAACATGTGTGCTATTTTATACAACAGCTTGGTAAATTTTAGGGGATATCTTGACTGCTAGATGAACTAACCAAGAGCTTGACATATCGATTGGGCATGGATTCAAACATACATATTAAAAACTCGATCCCAAACTTTAAAACTATGCATGAATCCCCATAAAACATGAACTTGGAACTAGTTTGAGACTAGCACATCTTGTGACTCCATTGATCCAACAAACCCATTTTCCTCATCCGCAGACCATTTTCATTCTTGTATCCCCTTCTCATGAAGTTGTACAATCATGACTTCTTTCCCTCATTTGGATCCTCATTTTCAAGAGCAGTATCATTCCCCACCATCTCCTTTTTTCCAAAACTCCCCTCCAAATCAATTTTATGAACCTTATTACAATGAATATGCCTATGAACCAAACTCCATTGACCCATATGGTTATCCTATTAACCATGATATTTTTTAAGAACATGAAAATGCAAAAATGGATGTGTTTTCATTTCTAATGATGATGTCTGTCAGGATCTAGAATATGGAGGAAATAGTACAAAAGATAAAGGATAAGTTTGAAATCATGGTAGCTAAACCACCTAGTTTTATGGAGCCATATCCATGGGTGGTCCTTTACCAAGTTGGTATATCCCTCAATAGAAGCTAGAGGTAATGGTTGAATCCTTAAATCAAATGTCAGAGTTGATTGAAATAATGGAAGCTAATCAATCTAGTTATAAGGAACCTTGTCAATGGGGCAATCTTTCATTACCATCATAAAATTCTATCATTCCTTCTTTTCATTTTGCTCCATCTTAGCCTAAATTTTAAATCCTTAGCTTTCTCAAAGCTCCTATTTCTAGTCATTCTCCTTTGCAAGAAAACATTATGCCTAATCCATCATACACACCCCTACAAAATTATTCAAAATATCAATCCTTTCCCCCTCTCATATATCTAAACCCATCTTGGGATGAGCTTCATGATCAAACAAAATTAGGAGGGAATTCAACTAAAGAGCCAAACAAAGAATATCGATGCGAGAATTTCAAGGATTGGAGCTAGGAGTTTGAGGTCAAACAAGTTCTTCACCAAGAACCTATCGGTCAATCTCATTGTGGTGCATAAAAAATAATTGACATGGGCTCCATTATTGTTAACTTTGAGATATGTGTTAAAGAATGGACTGAATTTGAAAGTAGGGATGAAGGAATGAACCAACCTCTTCAAGAGCTTCATGTTGTTTTTCTTTAATAGTTTGCGATGAAGGATATAATGGATGAGCACAAGAAAAAGGAGGAAAAGTCAAAATTTGAGCTTTTGAATGTAGAAGAGATCATTGAGAGCTTCTTTCTCTCTTTTGGTGATGAATATGTTGATCTATCTTTACCCTCATTTAGAGAATCTGACTTGGAGGAAATCCTCAAGGAGAAGAAAGTAGAGGAAGAAATCAGACAAGAAGATCAATTTGAGCTTCATGTTAAGGAGAGGGATGCCTTTGAGCTCTCAAAATTCTTGTTTAAAGCTAAGAAGGAGAATGAGGATCCCAATATTGAATCAAAGTTGGTCATAGGGGAGGAAACAAATGAAGACAAGTTTGAACAACTTACAAACCCTCCCTAGAATGAGGAAAGTTTTAATGATATCTCGATTCATGGAATGGAATATGAAAGAGATGGACAAATCAAACAAATTAGTCCATTGGTTTTGAGATTTGGATCTCCAATAAGATATATAGCTATGTCAAATTCAAGAACAAAGTTTAAAAGAATGATTACCGATCGTACCAAGCCAAGAACACAGATCCGCTAATCAAACATCACAATCAATAAGATGAAAGCAATTTGCCGAATAACTTTACATAAACTCTTTGCAACAAATGAACAATAATATCATATATTATTATGGAACTCAATGAAATAAAATGAGAATGGGCCTTGCTTATATAGGAAAGGAATAACAATCCAAGAACCACAAAGGTCGTAGATAAAACCATAAATCACGGAAATAACTAGTCATCAAAGAACTAGTCAAGACCATAGATTTAGGAAAGAACTAGACATCAAGGATCTAGTCAATACCATAGATTAAGGAAAGAACTAGTCAATACCATAGATCAAGGAAAGAACTAACAACTAGATAATATCTCTCTAATATATAAATAAATAAAAAGAAATATCTACACACATAAGTGGGTGAGGATAAATACAATAAAGATAAAATAAGTACCTTGGTGAACATGAGCTAAGGTAAATACCTACTCTAACAGAGTTGTCACCATTCATATTTTCTTTAGAACATGAGGAATATTTTTAAAGTGCCAAAGGTTAGCCAAAACACCTATCCAAACCAAATGCAAAACAACTGGAGGAGGTGTTTATTATTTTTAAGGCCGATACTTTGAGTAAAAGGAAGATGCAAACATGTTTTCACTTCCACCACTTGATCTAGATGTAAAACTAATATCATGGAAACATTTTGTAAGGAAGGGAAGTTACTTTTCCTAGCCAAGATCCAACTTTGTTTAGCTTGGTTTTCTCTTGGTTAGATTAGGAGTAGTTTAGATTTAATTTTTGCAAAACAAGTTCTTCACACACTCGCATGTCTTGAGTTGGATCATGTATGATTTCTCTTTTGTACATAGTTTTGTAAGTCTCTTTGTAATTGTGTGTTAGGAATTCATAATGGTTAGTACTCACATTTGTATGGGTTAGTATAATTAGCATAATGTAAGTGTTAGTGAGAATATAATAATATTGTAATATGTGAAGTTATTTTAATAAAAAACTCACGTAAATAGGAGTTGGGTGAGAGATTTAAGGAGAGTATGTTATGAGTTGTTAGTGAGTGGTTATAGGAGAGGTTATATCTTTCCTTGTTTATAGGATATGTTTGCCTATATATTTGTGTAAGTAGTCTCGATGAAATATATGAAGAATTATTATTATTGAGATCTTTGTGTATTCGATCATATCAAAATTTCATTTGGTATCAAAGTTGGTATTTTACGAGAATTCCGAACAAAATGAGAGTCACTGTTTTTGAGAATATTTTACATTAGTTTTGCGATAGTATAGAATAACTTATCATTTTCAAGAATGATTATGGTCTAATGTAGATCCATGAGAAATATTAATTTCACCTAGAATTGTCTCACCATTGGTTAGAGTTACTTTTGGATCGGTCACGGATTTACCCTTCATCAGCATTGACGTTTTTGGTTTGCTTACTAAAGTATTTTGGGTGTAATAGTCTAGAATTGTTCTTTTAGCCAAGTCATCCCCGTGTTCTATGAACTCATGCAAATTTAAAAATTTTGTCCTCAAAATTGTGTGAAAGTTACGTTATAATATTCGGACATACGACGTAAGAGTTTGCGTAAGCTAATAGTGGCGTCAAAGCTTAAATAGTAGTTTACAAAAGGCATCTAATTCATATATGTCATTTCAAATCGCCTAAGGTCACTACCAAATTTTATGCCTACCCATAACGGAAATCCTTGATCCATGCATAGATTCCATTTGTACATATGTGACATCTATAAATGTTTCTATATGCAATCTCATTTGTTTCGATTATGCCTTGTATTGATTTTTGGCATTATAGTAACTATAGTATTCACTTTCTTATTACTCAATTTTTTTTCAATCAATCACAATTAACTATTTTTATTTCATATGGTCTTCACGTATGTGATTAGTTGATACATTTTTCTCTTTATTTTCCTTATTCCCATACAACAAAATGATGTCATAATTCATGGAACACTTCCTTATTAGTTCCTTATGGCAGAATACTATAGTTTTGAGTTCAATGAAATAATTTTTGTCAATGGACCAATGACAAATGATAATTTTTTCTAGCTTTGTCATATTCTAAAGTTATGATTAATTTTAAACATTTTTTAAATTAACATATTTATTTTTCTAGCCAATTGATTGGTGTTCAAGGGTGATGTGACTATTTTTGAGTCTTATTGCCAAAACAATTTTATAACATTTTAAGATGATAAAATTTTAAAGTGACAAGTGTCCTATCATTTATATCATATTTTGACACTATTTATGAGAATCATTAATTCAATTCAATACATGATGTGACTATTTTTTAGTCTTATTGCCAAAGCAATTTTCTAACATTTTAAAATAATAAAAAATAAATAAACATTATTAATTATACATTAGAATACAATATCCACATTCAATAATACATATTAATTATAATATAATATTATAATACATAAATAAAAACATAATTTTACAATTATTAGTATAATCATATTGATATTTTATTTAATTATTATAAATAATTATAAACACACACAATACACATAACAATATTAAATTCCATATTTAAAAATATATATAATACATTGTTCTTATTTCTTAAATGTGGCAAATTTTATTTATTAATTTTTTCACTTTCAATAGTTATCAATTTTAAATAACATTTAAATCATTTTTTAAATAGGCATAAAATCTATTAAATTTAATTTTCTTGAATTTTTACAATCAACATATCACTTAAGCAATTGCTAAAATACAATTACATCTTTGTAGCATGAATGACAGGAACTGGGCTTCGCAACTCTTGTTTTTATGGATGACTTCCCTATTTTCATGCAACACTTCAAGCAATTTTTTTATTGGAGAGCAATAAAAAATCTGCTTAAGCCTTTGCAATTTTTCTTGGGACCGCTTGACAGGTATTTGATTTTCTTGGCATGATATGCGGTTGCTCCATTAATCCCTCCTTCACCGACCTCCACGTGGAGGATTTCTAAGCCCAAACAATTTTTTATTTTAAATTCTTTAACTCTTCCACTAACTATGTTATTCTTCAACTGTTCATTCTGACTCGAGGTAAAGATTTGAGAGTGTAAAACCCACCGCGACTGTTATCTGCATCATTGGAACCGGGGATCATATCAACTGGTCCATCATGGATACCAAGACTGGAGGATCTGGATGTAACCAATACGGCTCTCAAGCAAAGGATTGTCTTCTTGGCTTCCCAGGTTTATTTTTCGTTAAAAACTGAAAAGGATAACAAATCCATCAATGCAATTAACTGCTAAAACACATCTGATAATTTTTTGAGGTTTTTCAGTCCTTTTAAATCTAAATGCTCCAGAGCTCCAAGTAGCTAAAAACTGGAAGGCAATTCCTCTAATTTAAGGCAATTTCTTAACTCCAAGTGCGTTAATGTGGTGAAATGCCCAAATGATTCTGGAAGATGCTTCAAAAAATGTTAATTATGCATACTCATTTTACTCGGTGAGGGCAATTGAAAACTTGATCTGGCTTCACACGGTCATCCGCATTGAAGACAATGATGCTCATACTGCTCTTACCAGACCTCTCTTTGGAGGTTGTTGTTAATGTTAACAAAATTGTTGCCCGGGAAATAAATGAGCAGGGCCCTTACATAGGCCTTATCATGACTGACCAGACCGAGGAAAATAATCTTCTTACTGCCAACATATTTATGTCTTTCCCTAATAATCCGTGGCTGTATTTCTCTGGTTGGTATACTATACTACACAAAAGAATTTGCACTCATATACATAAAAAAATTAATGTTATTCTTGTACCCAGCTAGAAATTCAACATCGGAAGCATCAATGGCCAAAAAAATATTTATGTCAAATGTGGAGAGCTTGGGGTAATTAACTATTAATCATTCTTGACAATTATTGACGCCAAGATTTGTGGGTATTATGCATATCATTCCAGTTTTTCTGAAGAAAACTTGGGTTCTTTTTATTTCTTTGGTTTGGCTCAGTTGAATGCAGGTGTAACCACTCAAATGCTTATAGACATTTTTTCGATAAAGTCGTGAAAATTCTCCGAGGTCTTTAAACTACACCAGGATTCATCTTCTCTAAGATGAAGACCTGATAGCCATTGCAGAAGCATTTCCTAATATGGAAATCCTAGATATCTCATATCACGTTGCTCTCAAGACACTTCACGATTTAATTATAACTGATGCAGGAATTGAAGCTCTGGCCAGAGAGCTTCACAGTTTAAAGATTATGAATGTTTCTGGGCATTATTTTCAGTCCGATGTTGCTCTGACTTCCCTATCATGGGGTTACAGAGGCTTGCAAGAGTTTATATTGTTTGCCTGTCCTCTTATAATTGATAGAGGCCTTCAAATGATTGCCACCCAATGTGTTCAACTGGCTTCTTTAACTGTCAATGGAGGCAAAATTTCACACACTGCAATAAAATCCTTTGCCAGCTCCACTAGCCTGCAATATCTTAATCTTTCTCCACTGAACATATCAGATGAATTGATGTTAAACCTAACAGAGATAATACTAAAAATCCTGATTTTAGCTCGGTGTAGGGGCATGACTTCGGCAGGAATTTTGGGTCTTGCTAGATTTTGTCCAAACCTTGTTCATCTAAATCTGGAAGGTTCCCGTTGCCTTACAGATGAAGTAATGGAGGTTATTGTACAAACGCTGTGTAATTTAAAATACATCTATCTGAAGTACTGTTCAATGCTTACTGATTCAACTTTCTTTTGGCTACTGAAGAATTGCAGGAATTTAGAATTTGAGAGGAAGAAAGATGTCAAATCGGGACAATTAAAAACTAGTGACTCATGTCTGCAGTTCATTTAATTCACTGGAAAATAGGACAAAGTAGTTATGCATACTCTTATAGATGTCAAAACAGTGAAGGCAATCCACACACTTCCTTAGGCAGAGCTCTTCCATTATCTTCAACCCATCCAGTGTCAAATTCTCTTCTTCTGCAAATTGCACGTGAACAAGAACACTGCTTAGCTGCTGCAGGTACTTGTTGCATTGCCACTCTTGTTATTCTTAAATAAATGGTCACAAATCTAAATAGAGTATTATTCCATGTTTTAAGTTTATTTATATTTCTCGAGTCATTGTTGAAATATAGTAAGGTCGTAATTTGAAAAGTAATATTTTGATTACTTTTTAAATATTTAGTTATTATCATTTTCGTCAATTTATAAATGTAAATGTTATCATTGTCATCTTGTCAAAACTAGTCGATGGAGGATATTTTCTTGTCAGTATCAAAGTATTATTGTAAAATTCAAGTTTAGAGTCATTTAATTTTTCAAGTTTATTAATTCAATTCATGTCGTCAAAATTGTTAAGTTATTGTTATTGTCCATCATTAATGATGTCTTATCAAAAAGTATGAAAAATAAAGAAATTTCCTACGGATGCATTATTGGTTGAAATTGACATCCAATATGTAAAGTGCCAAGAAAATAAAATTTGGAAAAGTTGAGAAGTTGGATATGAGACAAATGATGAACCCAAGCAAGTTCAACCTCGCAAATGTCAACGATTAATTACACGCGAGTATATCAGGTATTGGAAATTAAAATAATTCATATATCAGAGGACCGAGGCAAATGGGGATTAGAGGTCGATCAATGACCTCTTGTCAGTCATCAACGATGGGGCCGCATGAAGGTTTGGTGGCAATTTTTCAGAGTGTGTTTAATTTTAGTGTTTTCAAATGCTTGATTTCGGTGTTCATGTTGTTCCTATGTGGTGTGAATAAATGGCCATTTCACATTGGGGAACATGATACCAATATTCCATTTCCATTATGATAACATTTCCTATGCGTGTATGAGCAAAAAAATTTCTTATATTATTCCTTGTAGTGAGATGTTGATGAGAGACGATGAGAGTATTGCACCTCATGATGTGGTTGTCATCGAACCCACTTGCAAAACCATCATTTGTGGTTTGTGGTAAACCATTTGCAAACCCACCATTTTTAGTTTTTCGTGAATCATACGTAAAACCATCACTAGGGTTTGTGATTGTTTTGTGAAGATCACCAAATTACAAAAGGAGGTGCGCAGATATGAGATTGAGGTTTTCTGCATGTTCGCACTAAGGGGGAATGCTAGGAATTCATAATTGTTAGTATTCATATTTGTGCGGGTTAATATAATTATCATACTTTGTAAATGTTAAATAGAATATAATAATATTGTAATATGTGAAGTTTTTAAATAACAACTCATGTAAATAAGAGTTGGGTGAGAGATTTAAGGAGAGTACGTTATAAGTTTTTAGTAATTGGTTATAGGAGAGGTTATAACTTTCCTTGTTTATAGGATATGGTTTCCTATATATTTGCGTAAGTAGTCCTGGATAAAATATATGAAAAATTATTATTATTAAGATATTTGTGTGTTCGGATCTCACCAAAATTTCATTGTGCATAGCCTGAGATGATTCGGCTTTATGGCACCAAATCAAAAGATTTTTGTTAAAGTTCCCAAGTGTATATGTTCTTTCAAAGCTCCAAAGACCAGCTTTCAAACCAATTAGTCAAGTTTGGTGCTTCATGCAGATTCAAGGTAATTTTAAAAGTTTTGGATTAGTTTTCAAGATGTATTCTTTACTCCATGCCCAATGGATATGCCAAGCTCTTGGTTAACTCATCTAGTAGGCATATGCTCCCCGGAAGTCATCAAATTGTTGTCCAAAATAACACCCATGCTATTTTGAAAAATTTATTCAAGTTAAAGACTTAATCACTTCTTACTAGAAAGTCGCGAGCAAAGGAATGAAAAATGTAGTGTTTTACGAAAATAAAAACTCCGCGTTCGTAGAAGTTGGAAAAACTCAATGTTTAGCAGATTTTCCTAACCCACGTAACAAAGGAATATCACCGTAGAGAAATATGTTGCAGCAGAACAAAGAATAAGTACTATGTGACATCATGCGGGAAGAGAAGTGAAGTTTGGAGTGTTGGAGAAGTTTTCAAACAAGTCACATAAGGTTGAAAGACCACATATCAAAGAGAAGAAAAATGGAGTGAAGTATAAGAAAAGCCATGAAACAAAGAAATTCCATTCAACAAACTAAAATTCTTGAAACGAAGAGAATCTACGTATCAAAGGAAATCCGTAGAACGAAGGAGCGATTTTCTATGGAATAAGAAAGCTTAAAATCCGTGTAACAAAACATTATGCGAAGGACTTAGACTCTACAGAGTGAAGTAAAAGAGAAATATGAAGTAGAAGATCCATGGTATAAGAAGAGTCTCGCATAAAGTAAATTATGTTCATGGATTAGGAGAAGAAAGAAAACAAGTCCATGGATCATACGAGAGGTTGTTAAAAGTTGAGAAAGATAACAAATCATCTAAAACCTACAGATTATAATGAATTCACACCTAACTCGGTTAATAAGTACAACCTAGTCCCAACAACAAACATTAAATCCTACACATCGAAGTCCACATTCTCAAGTGATCGATGCGCCTCTCAAGCAACCTATGTTGGCCATACTTGTCTCAAGCATTGAATCATGATTGTTCTTTGGTGGGTGGCGGGTGGTTGGATCTCTTCATTACTTGCAGCGATTTGATTTGATCTTATCTCTCTCTCTCTCTCTCTCTCTCTTCTCTTATTTCTCAATAAGAAGCAAATTGTTATTATTTGTAAATAATCCACTCCTGACTATAAAGTCACCATGTCAAAACAATGGCCGAGATTTCATGAGTTTCAGACCTTTGATGTGGTCACATGTAATGCACTCGGTGCCCTCCCCTAATGATGTAATGGATTGTTTATATTTTTATCAATAAAATCTTGTTATCAGTGGCTCATATCTTTTGTTTAATTACATTTATTATGTCTCTTACCTCTTTATTTATTTTTGGTATGTCATGTTTACGTTATGTCTGCATGTATCTTCATTTCTTTGTGTTTAAATTGTGTGGAATAAAATGGTTCAGATAATGTTGATCTATAATATGTATCTTCCCTCTCATCTTGTTTTTCTTTTATATTCTTCCTCTCATAGAGAGATATCCCCTTTTATTCGACATCATCACCATTCCCTTAGCCTAGTTTCATTTCATGCAATCCTCCTTCCCATTTTCCTGTATGGATCAGTAGCTTAGCTTAGGAGTAGTATTAGCATTAGGTTAGATAAGTAAAGGAGGATGACCTTCTCCGGAGGTCTGTCCCAAAGAGAAAGGTCCCAACCCTTGGGGACATTATCACGTTTCACTAAGGTGTTGATTCTAGTATATTCAACAAGGGAGCAATCTCAAGTGATAATAGGGTTTTCCCAAGGATGACACCATCACCCATGGGAAATGACGTTAGTTATATATGTTTGACCTTTCTCCTATCATTATCATTGATATAACCAATTTATACTCATTTGATTACACCTATACTTTCTCTTGCTCACACCGCTTTGCACTTATATGTTGACTTGGAGTCTTGAAGCTTACTTCTTTTGTATTTAGGTCACCATAGTGACTTAGGAGTGGAGATCTTCTTATTGAGATTTACCCTTCTCTACCCATGGTGATTCTCTCTCAGTGTTGTTGTCTCTAGGGATGGTTATGCATCAATGGTCACACACATTGTATAGGTAGGTATTTCTAACCCTCTTTAGTCACTTATGTTGTACATGCATGTTGTATACTAGTCATTCATTGGTATAGACTATAATAGATGTATTTTTCTTTGATTTATCAGCATCAACTTATTATATTACACCCTTGGCTTGTCCACCTCTTGTTTACTCTTATTTCAAAATCTTAGTAGGATACCTATCTTTATCTTAGTTACAGGCCTTGGAAACCTATAATTATCTTAGGGTTAGGGTTATTATCCTCTATAATTATGACATTAGCACTCCTTGAGCACCTTTGTATTTATACAAAGTGTGGCCGGTCTTAGATTAGATGCCTATATTTGGTAATCCTATTAGGAACCTCTCATTTGCCCATCATACACTTCAAAGAACCCGACGTGACTCTTGTTATACTTCAAATTAGATCAAATTCACTCATATTTGTTTTTCCTATTTTTCTAAATGCCATTCGTCCTCGTGAAGAACCATACCACATGACCGATCTAATATAAACTATAATATCTCTATCCTTATGTCATCAAATCCTATATAGACCTTGTTGTATAAGTGATCCATTTAAATGCTCACTTATATTATCTCTTACACCATCGACCCCTATGTAAGACTTCTCGCATAACCAATCTAATTTAAATCTCAAGCATAATATTCCATTTTCTAAGATTCATTTGGTTCATTCTTCACCATGTCTCCTCTTAGGATATTTTTATCCAACTTAAATCCTTTCAAATTTCCTTTGGGTTGTTTCTTTATTCCTTCATCTTCCTATAAAAGCCTTAATTTTTATGCATCTCTTTCTTTCCCTTCATATTTTTACGCCATTGGCCCTCGTTTCGTATTAGGGATGATCCTTCCTAAAAATACCTCCCTCTACTTGATGCTATCAACACTGTACACTAACACAATCGATCCCATCAAAGAGGATCTCATAGCTAAAGGTAATGTATTAGAAATCACAAGGATTGAACCTAGATATTTTACTAAAAATCTTAACAATAACGAGCTCTACACACCCAAAAATAAGGAGAGATAATCAAAGTTTCCTAAGGTATGGGTCCTATGGAAAATTCAACCGTGAAACCTCCCTTAAAACCCATTGACCATAACAATCCTCCTATAGCTAAAGTTTCCCTACTCTATCCCCAAATAACCCTTTACAAAACAATAATACTAAGGCCTTTTCATTTAGGGGCCCTAATCCATAAAATAATCATAATCTCTTTATTATCAAATTGAGAAATCAAATGTCCATTATGCAATCATATACCACTTCTAGCATGTTTCAAATACAAATCCAAATTCTATAAATGGCCTCTCAACTAAATCAAATCTTAATGGATTCTAATCACGCTTCAACACCTCCTTTTCCATTGGATGCCAATGATATTCCCATCCCTCTACTTCCAATTAACAATAAGGTTCCTTTAAGCATTGAAAAATGAACCCGTAGCTCCTCACATAGCTTCTATAGACATATGGGAAAATCTCATACCATAAATTTTAACGGATCGATTGACCTAACCATTTATCTTAAATTTTTGGAATCATCTACAAAGAATGGATCCAAACCAATACCTATGTTATAACTAAACTTCTAGTAAAAACCTTTGTAGGAGATGCTTTAGAATGGTATAACCAACACCCTTCACACTCTATTATCGATCTAGAGACTTTAACCCAAGATTTAGTGAAGGAGTTTCAATAACATGATCTTCATAAAAACTCTTTAAAAAATTCATCAACTTGAAGCAATTGTCTAACAAATCTGCCCATGATTTCATCAAACTATGAAGGATTTATCTAATAAATCCAACCACCATCTTGATAACCAAACTCTTTTCCAACTCTTTCTTAAGGCTCTTGTTCCTAATTTCCAATATAATGTACGATATTTCTCTCCAACTATGTTGAAGAGGATCTTCAACAAGAAAATGGAAGGACTACCTCATGTGAGAATTCAACCAAGCACCCAAGCCTTTAAATACCCTCAAATCAATGTCCAAATCTATTAACTCCCAAGCCCTTACTAAAGGCAAGATAATCACACATTCCTCTTCAAGTAATGATATCCAAGATTTCATTTCCCATAATTCACATCATCTACCTCTATCACACTATGAGTTATTGTAACTCCTCCTTACTCCTCGTATCTTTCCTACAACTAAGAAACCAACAAATTCCTTAATCATGATCTCTTTTATTTGTGGCACACCACTATTGGCCATTCCCGTAAAGATTGTTGAGATCTCAAGAAAGTTATTTTTGGTTTCTTCCCCAAACCTCAATTTGATACTCGATGCTATCATTTAGGAATGTTATGAGAAATGTCAATCTCTTCTTTAAGCTCACAAATATTATCACTCTAAGATTGATCATAATAAGGAGTCCATGAACCATTTTTAGGCATGGTCAAGGGTCTTACGATTATAATTACTCAATTCACAATACATCAATGTGGCTAAAGTCAACTAACACTGAAACACCCAACATAAATACCCCATCTATAAACCTATAACACCTTCCCTAATAATTAAAATATCTTTGATACCTCTCATGAGTAACCTAATGATGATCCCACTCCTTCGGTTGAGCTACATCCAAATCCAGTAACATAATCCCCCATATAGCCTACACCATTTCCCTCGTATAAGGTTGCTCAAACCTATAAGCCACACCCATATATGGGGTCTCTCCCTTCTTCTCACCCAACAAAATATTGTTATGACTCTTATCTCGAAGCCACGATAGAATTTCACGATGAACTCAATTATATGAATTACAAATTTCCTCTAATGGAACTCATGCGTAGATCTCCCCAACACCGAATATTCCTCATGTAACAAATCTATCATTTGAAGGATGTTTTTGATGAGGAAGATGAATCTCATCCTACCCCATATTTCCCTAACCTTAAAATTCATAATATTGAAATGCCCATTCCTTCTCATAACACTAAAACCACACCTATTGAATTTCCTAAGAATGAAATAATTAATGATGAAGTGTTATTCCGTGTTCATGATTCTTTACTCCTTATTAATGTCATCAATCATGAAGGACAAGTGAGACGAGTATTTTGGATGAAGGCTTTGGGATCAATGTGCCCTCCTTTTCTCTCATTCAAAATCTTAGTTTCTCCAAAGTGATGACCTAAAACATACCCGATTCACTTCTCATGGGTTTGATAAAACTCGTCAAAAGCCACTTGGTTTTATTGGCTTCCCATCATGATGAGCCCCAATAATTCCTACAGCAAAGCTCATGGTTCTCAATTGTCCCCTCTTAGAATCTCTTACATTTCCGACCTTGGACACATCACATGCATACAATCACATTATTAGGGTACAAGTGCATTCATAATGATCAATGATATAGGCTCAATGCCGACCCAAATCCTTAGGACATATCCATTCATTTCCTAGATAAACCCTTTCATATTCTTAATGTAGCCGTAGTACCAAACATCCCATATCCTCAGTTTTATGACTATAGATTTGACATTTAGGTCACCCTCACATACTCAAATGATGATGAACCCAATAAACTCCAAAATATGGTTAATAAGAATCACTTGCCAACAATGTAACGCTATGAATTCCTCCAATTCTATTACCTTAGTATTGATTTCCTCCTCTCTTATAATCTTAAGAACCTCCTTGTAATGCTTTCATCATCTAGGCATCATAATTATTTCAAAAATAATGAACTCAAGATTACACACCTTTTTGTGGAATTTTCCTCACTAGGTTCCTTCAACATAATTAGGGTTATGGCTCTGTGATTATTCCTTCAAATATGACATACCCGATGGTGATCTTGTGACCCACACCACCTCCACACACTGTCATTAATGAAGAATACATCATATTTCACACTAAATTCTCTCCATATATATGTTTTTTATTATCATTGTAGCTTAGCATGAATGTATGTTTTTAACCATGATACTCACATGATCTCTCGCATCTCACAATTTTAATCATCCTTCATATGATACTAGCGAGTGAGGATGAAGAGACATTTCCCTATATCCCACCACTAATCCTCATCGATACTTGATACTCCTTGGTTCCTTTAACAAATTGACAGCTATACCACTACACATTCAAATCACCCCCACAAAATATCCTATATCATCTAAATTAGATTATTCCCAGGATAACTGTGCTCTATTTGACATAGTTGGTCCATCTGAACACTACATGGTTAATCCAATCCATCCTGAATCACCCTCTCCTGATGCTACCGACCCTATGCTACCAAAGACAACAATCCCATCAAGAAGGATGACTCTCATCCATCCCTTTGTCTAGAAGCCACTCTGGATGATAAGGTCATGGATGTAAGATAAATCAGTTTTCATCAACATCATGATGGTAAAAGACATGTAGCTCTCAAAATTTATGTTGAATATGATGGTTCACTACTTACCTTCGATAATACAAGGCCTTCCTTGAGTTATTATATGCACATGAAGATGGATTTCCTTTGTAATATCACAATCTTGGCCATTTCCATAATAAACTACCCAGACTTAGACAAATTTTTCAATATTGTCGACCTTCAATGATGATTTTTCTAAGATTCGTGAGGCTCCTTAAAACTTTGAAGATGGAAACACCATGTTCGTTTAAAACACCATCAACATCCAAATCAATGATGATCCCTCTCATATAGTCTTGTTAGGTGACTTTGCTTTCCTCATTTACATGATAAGTATGTCCTCCATATATGGAAGTCTTTACCTAGGGATACATTGACATGCCCAATATTGATCATGATGTTATAGTCCACAACATCATTACTTATCCCGACGTTGCATCCGCTCCATAAAGACTCACTAATTCCCTCCTAAAATCTATAACCTATATTATAAAGAGCTTGTAAAGCTTCTTGACACCAAATTTATTCATTCGGTTGACTATTCTGAATGGGTATCCAATATTGTCGTATTCATAAGAAATTTATGCTATCCATCTACATCTGCATCAAGTTTCTCAACCTAAACCTCATATGTCCTAAGGATAACTTCTCCTTTCCTTCCATCAACACCATCATCAATGTCGCCATAGGCTACGAGATGTTATCCCTCATGGATGAGTTCTTAAGATATGATCAAATCTAGATAGTGCCTGAAGATCAACATAAGACCACATTTAACACTAAATGGGGCACCTATTGTTATGTTAGTATACCTTTTGGAAAATGTCTCATCAACTTACCAATGAGCTATGATACACATATTTCATGATCTCATCCATAATATAGTTGAAGTCTATGTGGATGACCTTATCATCAAATATTGACGTGTAGAGGATCATTCCTAGGACCTAGACATTTACCTTTAAAGGATTTGTAAATATAGGGTTCACCTTAACCTAGGTAAAATCATATTTTGTGTTACACAATGCAAACTCCTAGGATTCCTCATCTCAAAACGTGGTATAAACTTTGACCCCACAAAGATCAAATTTTTCCTTGACATGCCTCACCCTACATCTATACCTTACATAAAAAATTTCCTAGGAAGACTGGGGAAATCTGAGAGTTTGTCCTTGAATTCACATATCATACTCATTCCATCAATAATATCCTAAAAAGGACGTAGCATTTAAATGGAACAAACACTAACAAAAGCCTTTGAAAATATGAAAGCATCTCTCCTCACTACTCCTACACTACAAATCTCATCCCTTAATCATCCATTCATTATCTACACATCATCTACTTCCATACTCATTGGGAAATGCTAGGTCAAGAGGATGAAAAAGGGAAGGATCATGTCATCTACTACATTAATCGCATTCTTTTTAACTATGAAACTTGATATACCTATTTCGAACACATTTCTCTAGTTATTTATTCTCATTGCCACCAAGCTTCATCATTACACGACCTACAAAACCACCTATGTCCTCATCCACATCGATCCCCTCCACCATTCCTTCTTCCATGCCATCCTTCCAACAGACCACATCAGTAAATGGATGACACTCTTAATAGAATTTGGCTTATGCATTATTACATAAAAAGGCTATCAAAGGTTAAGTCATTACAGATCATATCTTGGCTACTCCCATACTTATCACTAGTCCCATTTTATATTCCATTTATGATGAAAGTATATTAATCATTAAAGAAATTGATCACACTCTTACAATCAAAGACAACTACTACAACTTCACTATTGATCTCAAGGTGCAATTCATCATAGGTAATGACACTAATCCCAAATATAAACCCATACAGACCAAACCTAAAGATGAAGAAATTACTATGGATCTCCATGAAGACACTTGGACTCTCCATTTGGATAGAGTAAAATTTCTTCAAGGAGCCGACATAGGTCATGTTATTACCGATCCCTTATTAGAAAGACACTCCCTTTCTCTTTCAAACTTGAATTCAATGCCACTAACAACATGGCTTAATACGAGGCTCTTATCCTTGACATGAAAGCTTTTTCACCTTCAATGTCACATATCTTCGACCATGGGTGATTACTAACTTGTTTGTCAACAAGTTAGTGGTACGTGCATTACTAATTCCAAATCATATCATGAAACAGTCAAGGAATTATATAAAAATTAACTTATTTTACCATTGAATCTATTCCTTGAAAACATAATGCCTTAGTTGATTCACCGGCATCATTGCTTACTCAATTCTAACCTCAACTAGATCTTCCATAAGAACAATACATGGTCTAGATCAATAAAACTACTTCTACACAATCTTCTATCAAATCTTCTCTTATTTTTCACATGTATGCCATGCCACCTATCAAAATCCATGGTATATAAACACCATCCAATTCACCTAACATAAGATTTATCACCCAAAATTCAATTCTTGCAGGCATACTAGAATATTTAAGAAAGTTTAAGATATGTCATCAAAGATAATGTCCTCTATTATTACAACATTAACAATGCTCTACTCCACTATGTATTTGAGGGTTATATCCATTCTCTCCTTAAATAAGTATGTTGGGGAGCTTATGCGATGGACATTGTGGCACCTATTTCATACCCCACAAATTCCCATGTATGGGTTACTATTGCCTACCTTAGAAGGTGATGCACCCACCTTCACCAAGAAATGTAAACCTTGTCAATTCCACATTGACCTTATCCACTCTCCACTCACCGAGCTTCAATTCCTTTAAGCTCCATGTCCCTTCAATATGTTTGGATTAGATTGTAATGGTAAACTTCCTTGCTCTCAAGATAGACATATTTTCATTATTACAGCCACCGAGTATTTGACTAAGTGGGTTGAAGACATGACTCTTGCCAATTTGACCAACCTTGCCACTTAAAATTTCATCCTCAACCAAATCATCTATCACTTTATAATTCCTCACACAATCATTTCCAAAATGGCATGAATTTAAATACAACAAAATGAAATAACTATGTGTGAAATTCAAAATCAAGCACATATTCTCAACTCCTTATCATCCTCAATGTAATGGACAAGTTGATTCTTCTAGTAAAAGCCTTAATAAAATTATTTAAAAAACTATTTGAGAACCACATTATAACTAGAATTTAAAGCTCTATCCAACACTTTGAGATTAGCATGTACCATTTTTCATACGGATGCCGGGGAAACCCCATTTTCAATTGTATTTGGTTCCAAAGCAGTCCTTACACTTGAGGTGGAAATGCCCTATCCTCGCATCTCTTTACATGGAATCATCCCCGAAAAATATATTTGTGAAGCCCATTGTCATGCCCTCGATCTCCTCAATGAAAAATGTGATAATGTTGTCTATCTTAACTATAAATGTAAAAAGTGTATTTCTAAACAACATGACAAATTCATTAAACCTTGCCAATTCAAAGCCAACAACTTTATCTTGAAGTTAGATTATACCCATGAAAAATAAGGTAAATACACCCAAAATTGGTATGGTCCTTATGTTATTAAAGACATCCTAGATGCTAGTGCCTATCGTGTCAAAAAAATGAGGGCCACATCTTCAAAGAAACAACCATTGCTCATTTTCTCAAAAATTTATATGCTTGTTGTCCTCACTCATCCATCTATACATAGTTATTTTTCTAAAAATTCTATTTACATTTACTTCATCAACCTTCTATGTTCATTCTATGGTTTTCTTTCTTGCACTAATTCACTTTTATTTATTTACTTGGAGTTTTGGAGCTCACCTCTTATGCATTTAGGCCACCATAGTGAGTTAGGAGTGAAGATCTTGTTGAACTTTCCCCTTCTCCACCCATAGTGATTATCTCTTGGTGTTATTGTATTTGGGGATGATTATGCATCAACAATCCACACACTATATATGTAAGTACTTCTAACCCTCATCGGTCTCTTATTTTGTATGTGCATGTTGTATATTGGTCATTCATTGCTATAGACTAGAGTAGATGTATGTTTACTTTGATCTATTGCATTGTCTTATTATATTACACCCCTTGGCTTATCCACCTCTTGGTTACTCTTATTTATGAATCCTAGTAAGATACCCATCTTTATATTAGTTATAGGCCTTATGTAGTGCCCACATTTTTATAGCTCCAGGTTATCTCGTAGTTCCTTTATGCATAGACATGTTTTGATTGAGACTACGATAGATTGTGGACATTTTACTATGATATTTTATCCTCATGGACATTATGGCATATTGGGCGCGTGCGCGCCAATCGACTAGATTCGTATATTGATATATTTCTTATGATGTTGATGACACTAACAGGGTTATATGATAGATCTATTGGTTAGATGTTAGTCTCTTGTGGTTGATTTGATTAATGTTATAGTGTTATGGATTTAAGAATGGTAATTTTCATGCTAACCTAAGTGTATGTCATTGCAATTTTATTTGGTGGTGATTCATGGCAAACTATGTGAATAATTGTATACATTGCACTATCAATTGTTTAATAATGTTAGGACATTATAAGGTAGATTGAATTTGTGATGTGTAGATGATGTTTATTATATTGGACAGATGCGGTTAATGTGTGCAATGAGTGTGCATGTGACAGGTATATGAGAGCATGGGTTTCAGGGCAGCTACGCAATTGTGCACGAGCGGCCCACGGGATGAGTCCTAACCATGCTAAATGTTTGAGGCCTTAGAATAGGTGTATTTATTTGGGCACCATGGGTGAACCCTCAATTGTAATGTAATTATGTCTTGTAAAATTAATCATGTTTAGGGTGTGTTTTATTAAGTAAACTAGCTTAGGGGTTTAATGATCTCTTCTTAAATTAAGTGTTGGTTTTGGGAGAGTGTGTGTGTGTTGGTAGAAGGGATTGGGGACCACATGTGAACCTTGGGTGGACCCCACACCCTCTACCCTTGTGCCCAAGCATGCCAAACCCGAAATTGGGTTATTTTGGGCATTTTTAGGGACCCCTTTTGAGTTTGGGAGTTCCCTTAACATGAAAATGGGCCCTTGGACCCTACCTAATAGGTAGGGGGCTTATTTCAAGGTTTGGAGGGAGTTTCCCTCCCATTTTGCCCTCTTAGTCACCATCCATGTAAGATGGTTGGTTTGTGTGTTTTTGTTAAAAGTTGCTTCACTTTGTTTTATTTTAGTTTTTAGTATTTTGGGTGATAAGGGATAAAAGGTGAGTTTACTCTTACTTATTTGGTTGTTGGAATCTTTGACTCTTGAGAGGAGAGGGGTGACACTTGTCACCTTCCCATTGGTGAGGAAACTTTTGGGTTCCTCTTTTTATTCTTCCTCATGTGGAAGGAAGGGGTCTTCTTGGTTCATTTTTTTGAGCACTTGGAGAATTTTGGGAGCTTGGAGGTGAGCTTAGACAAAGGGAAAAGCTTAGAGTCTTGGAAAGCATTATAGAGGTAGGATACTTAACCTTTTTCTTCTTAGTTGTGCTTATCTTGTTAACTATGCTTGATCAATGGAATGGTGTGTGTGAAATGATGTGTTGTGAAGTTGTATGGTGAATGTAGTTGTTTGTTTGTTCTTGTTGTTTTCTTTGTTTTCTCTCCACCATCATTTGGATTGATGGTTTTTGGAGAATGTAGGGGAAGAGAGAGGGATTTCCCTCTCAAACCTCATGGTTGTTGGTCAAGCCATGAAGGTCCCTTCTCATCCCCTCATATGGTTTGAGGTGGGAGAAATGTTCAAATGACTTAAAATTTTCCCATTCTTGGTGAGGAAACCTTTTGGGTTTGAAAATCCTCCCAAGAAGGATTTCTATAGCAAAAAGGAGGAATAAGGAGGATGATTGATTAGGAGGTATAAGGAGTTTTGTAAGCATGTTTTGTTGGTGCTCCTATGGTTGGACACCTTTGATTTGGGCATCCTACTCCTCTTCCCCCTTGTGAGGTTGACCTTGTTATCCTCATGTTGTTGTTTTATCATTTGTAGTTTGTCTAAGTGTTAAATGGTTTTATGTCTTTCTTATGTGTTTTATCCCCCTTCATACTTGTGCACATTGTGGAAGTTTGTCCCTCTCTCCCATGGGCTTGGGGGAGGCTAGCATGGCTTCCAACCATGGGAAGGCATGTGATGATGCCTATTGGTTGGGTGGTAAACAAGCCATGTCTCTTGTTGCAGCATTCTTAGGAGCACATTCAAGGTTGGAGACTCAAGGATGAAGTTTTGTTGAAGTGGTGACTTGTTCTTTTATCCTAAAAAAATAAAAAATTCATTGTAAATATTACACCTCCTTGTATCTATGTGTTGTATGGCTGATTGTGGATAGCCTCATCTTGTAAACTTATCACTTTTGGTGATTTGGGAAAACTTGTGTTTTATGGATCTTTGTTATGTAACTTTTTTTTTACCTTGCAAAGAGGATTTGATTTATTGGACTTGAATGTGTTTAATGTCAAAAAAAAAAACTATGAAATGGCATATGTATTTTTGAAAATAAATCTGAAATTTATAAGTTAAGCATTCTTTTAAATCTGCATTTTTTATGGCACTACATTTTGGTATCAGAGCATGGTTCAAACACGCGGACTCTTGGGTAATTTCTGTTTTATTTATCCTTATTGTTTTGTTAAAAAAAAAAGGAGGTTGTTCTTGGATAAGTTATGTATAAATGTTTTCCCTAATGAGGATTTGTTGTAACCTTTATTTGAGAAGGAAAGTTGATTTATTTGAAGTAATGTTAACCTCTTAGTAGGAAACTTGCTTGCAAAATTTTAGTGATTTATACAAGAAATGAAATCAGTTTCTTTTTCTTTTTCTTTTTAATTTCCTTTCCATGTCAAAGTTTAGTAAGTTGATTTAATTTCAAAACCAGTTTTAAATTTGTCTATATTCCAAGTCTATTTTACCATTAGAAATTAGTTTACACTTTCCTTTTTGTGAAAGTTTAATGGGTGTTTTCTTTTTTTTTTAAACAATATAATAAAATCAGTTATTGTACAACTTGAACCAACATTTCCTTTATATTGTGAACCTTTTTTGCATGTCAAATATATATATATATATATATATATATATATATATATATATATATATATATATATATATATATAATGGAAGTTTAGTTTTTAAAGAAAACGTATATAGTTTTTTTTTATATATATAATAATAAAATAAAATAAAAAAAAAAAAAAAAAAAAAAAAATGGATCATGCTTTGGGGGCGAACCCCCATGCACTAAACGGACCCCCAAACCTACCCCCAACGAACCCCCTAACCCCCATGCGCCGCCAGCCCTATGGACTATGTCCGCTATCCCAACCCCCAGGACCTCTGTCCCTCCCCACACCCCGCCCCAATGCCCCTTCCCCACTTGCAAGGACCTGCCGCAAACCCTACCCCGCGCACCCCAAACCCCCACCGCACATGCTTCCCCCATGGCCGTGCCTCCACACTCGCACGACCCGCCCGCGAGCCTGAACCCCTCGGTCCTGCGATAAAAAAAAAATAATACAAAAATAAAAATAAAAATAAAAACACGCCATTCATCAAAACCGTGGCCTCACATTGCCACAAACAAAGAAAAAAAAAAAACTACACAAGTATTCAATACAAATTTTTTTTTTTTTTTTTGAATGGATCTCTACCACAAAAATAATAAGGAAACTCCATAGCTCCTCCACCTGCAATGGCAAGGAAAACTCCATGGAATCAAACCCCCATAGTCTTTCAACCTGCTCATTCAAAAGACAATACAAAACAAATGAGAAAAGAATAGAGAGGAAAAGAGACATAGAGAAATTTAGGGCACTTTTAGGGTAGATTCAAAATCAATGGCCAAGATTAGAATTGATCCTAGGGTCCTCCTTCAATCCTACCTTGCTTTAAGTCATGACATTTTAATGGGAATGTAAATTAATCTTTGGTGGGATGTGGGTAAAATTAATAAAAAGGGGGAAGATTATTTATTTTTCTAGGAGTGTAGAATTTTAATCATAACCCTAGGAAGTTTGATAGGGTAAAATAAATTAAATTATTATTAGGATAGTGTTAATTTATTTCAGAAAATTAATTATTATTATAAATTAATTATTAACGAAAAGGGGCATTGCATCTGGTGTTATAATGATAATAACAATAATAATAATAATAATATAACGCTTCCAACAACGTTTAGAAAGTTTATAAAACATTTTTTTGGGTTCAGGATGGCACCCAAGAGGGGACGATCGGCTCGAGGTTCGGGACGTAGTGCACCTATGCGAGAGCCGCCAACCCCGATTTTGGGCCTCAGATATTAGAGACCCTGTAGCAGCTGATAGGTGTCATACAGAGCGTCTTCCCCACCGCAGGTGCAAGAGAGGAGGACATTCAGTTGGGAGACAAGGAGTTGATTGGCGAGGACACACATTCAGAGCCACCTGAGCACGACATTCCGAGACGAGAGAGGTCACGCAACCCTTCCATCCTTGGCGAGAGGGTGGCCTCGTTTCATCACAGCCGATCACACAGCTTCGAGGGACCATTTGGAGATAGGTGACCTCTTTCACCTGTTAGACCACATCACCAGGATAGAGACACAGGCAGTGTGATTCGAGACCTTCTTTGCCTTTAGCCACCTACGTTTACTGGTTCGACAGCTGGCTTTGGGGCAGAGTCCTGGCTCCTTAGCTTAGATAGCTGCTTTGGCTTGCACTCTCATGAGAGCAACGTCAAAGCCAGGTTCGCCATACACCTCCTCCGAGATGCAGCAGGCATTTGGTGGAGGAATGAGGAGCGGAAGCTCCATTTGACTCGAGATACAGTGACCTGGGAGTTGTTTGAGGAGTGATTCAGGGCCCAGTATATGTCAGAGCATTTTGTACAGAAGAGGATCGACGAGTTTCACGACTTATGGAAGGGTTATGGCTCAGTGGCGCAAAGATGAGAGCCGGTTCTTGGATCTCTTGCAGTATGTAGACTACCTGCAAGATAAGAAATTACAGGTAAACAGGTTCATTTGGGGCTTGAATGTAGATATAGCAGGAGCTGTTAGGATGTTATCTCCTCCCACACTCGAGAAGGCCATTGAGAAGGCCTACTTGGCTGAGGAGAATAGGACCAAGGCTCAGGAGCACAGAGATAGAAACAAGAGCAAATTCTAGCACAGGGTTTGAAACATTTCAGAGTCAAAGAGCACGGGAGTAGTACCACCCCCTAGAGGAGGATTCTGGTCTTCTCCACCAACATCGAGAGCTCCTCCACACCCATCACAATAGACACAACATCAGGGACACCAGCATCAGAGGGGTAGACAGACTCGAGTTTTTAGTGAGGTGGATCTAGAGGTGGTTTTGCTAGAGACAGAGGCCGGGTACTCACCACTCACAACCACCTACTCATACAAGATCCGTTAGGGTTGGACCGTGTAGGTTCAGTTCACCGCAGTACAAGAGGGACTCCATTTCGTAGGGGTATAAGAGGATGTTTTATTTGTAGGGCTCTAGACCATTATGTGCGTATGTGTCCGCACAAGCCCACTACTACAGAGATATGTAGAGAGCTCTTAGATCTCGAGCAGACGGTGGGTGACGTGGGATGCGCTCATTGTGTATATGCAGCGAGTTGTGACAACCGCCAGTGCCGAGCATCGTGCCATAGTCATTGAGATGACATGTACTATCAGGGGTATTTTGTCTCAGTACTTTTTCGATTCAGGTGCTTCAGATTATTTTGTATCTCCTTCATAGTGGACCAATGTGGGCTAGTGGTGGCTAGGCAACCAGATAGTTGGCAGGTTGAGTTGGCCTCTGGGCTAAACTCACCGTGGACTCGTATGTGGAGATTTGTGTACTTGACTTAGGAGTCTTCTCCACTACGCTTGACCTCCAAGTTATTCCTTTAAGATCCTATCGTAGTGTTGGGTATGGATTGGCTTGAGGCTCATCGAGTTAAGGTGGATTGTAGAAATAAGGTCATTGAGTGTCAAGATGATCTTGGGAGTGCAGTTGTGATATCAGGGATGCAGAGGCCTATCTCCTTGTGCATGATATCAGCCAAGCAACTCAAGCAGAGCATGCGTAAGGGTTGCACTGCTTTTTTCTATCGCATCGGTGATCATTCGAGACAAGACTCTAGATCATTCACCCCTTGATGATCACACAATTTTGAGGGAATTTGCATATGTGTTTCTAGGAGAGCTTCCAGGTTTACCACCTAGTAGGGAGGTGGATTTCACCATTGACTTAGTGCCTGGATCTGCACCAGTTTCTAGGGCACCCTATCGGATGACGACTTCAGAGCTTCATGAGCTCAAGATTCAGTTAGAGGAGTTGTTAGAGAAGGGTCTCATTCACCCTAGTGTATCTCCTTGGGGAGCGCTAGTCATATTTGTGAAGAAGAAGGATGGTTCTCTCAGACTTTGTGTAGACTTCAGACAACTCAATAAGGTCACAATAAAGAACCGTTATCCGCTCCCTAGGATTGATGACTTGTTTGATCAGATGCGGGGAGCTAGAGTGTTCTCCAAAATCGATCTCAAGTCAGGGTATCATCAGTTGCACATTTCAGATGCAGACATTCATAAGACAATGTTTTGCACACGTTACGGGCATTATGAGTTCACAGTGGTTCCATTTGGTTTGACCAATGCCCAAACTGCATGCTTCATGAGCCTCATGAATGGGGTATTCGTGACATTTCGGATCGCTTTGTTTTAGTGTTCCTTGATGACATATTGATTTATTATCGTTCAAGGAGGAACATGAGGAGCATTTGAGGCGGTACTTCGGGTTTTGAGAGAGAAGAAGTTGTATGGGAACTTGGAAAATGTAGCTTCTTTCGACAGAGATTCAGATTCAAGGTCTTGGGTCATATCATATCGAGACAAGGGTATCTCCAGTAGATCCCTCTAAGATACAGAGCTATCTTGGACTAGCCAAAGACCCACATCATCCACCGAGGTGAGGAGCTTCATGGGTTTAGCAGGGTATTACCGCAGGTTTGTGCAGGACTTCTCTAGGATTGTTCACGCTATTACTTCCCTTTAGAGGAAAGGGGAGAAGTTTGAATTGGTTAGAAAAGTGTGAGCAGGCCTTCAATTTTCTTAAGGAAAGGTTAACCATGGCACCTATCTTAGCAGTTCCAGACCTGACAGAGGATTTTGTTGTTTGCACTGATGCATCACTAGAGGGTTTGGGAGCAGTTCTTATGCAGGACCGTCAGGTGATCACCTTTGAGTTGCGTAAGTTCAAAGACTACGAGCTTAACTATCCTACTCATGACTTAGAGCTTGTAGCAGTTGTTCATGTGCTTGTGCGTTGGCAACATTTCCTTTTAGGTAGACCTTTCATCTTGAGGACGAATCATTGTAGCTTACACCATATCTTCTCTCAGCCGAACCTCAATGCTTGTCAACGGCGTTGGATGGAGTTCCTATGTGAGTATGACATGGAGGTTCAATATATCAAAGGAAAAGAAAATGTTGTTGCAGATGCACTTAGTAGATGAAAGCATGTGCTCGCTTCTTTGGCACTATAGTCAGATTTGAGAGGTAGGATACTTGAGAATCTTCCAGAGGACAGGTTTTATGAGGGTGCTAAGCAGATGTTGGATTCTCAGGGTTCTTTTGAGGGTAGATATTCAGGATGCATGTTAGAGTCTGATGGTTTGCTTTGGTTCCATAGGCACATTTATGTGCCTAAGGCAGGTGATCTGTGTAGTTTCATCCTTACTGAGGCTCATCGAGCCCCATACGCAACACATCTAGGAGTGAAGAAGATGCATGCTGATTTGAGAGAGTTATATTATTGGCCGGGTCTTCATCGGGACATAGCAAATTTTGTAGCACGTTGTCTTGAGTGTCAGAGAGTCAAGGCAGAGCATTCTCATCCCGTAGGACTCTTATACCCTTACAATATTCCCGAGTGGAAATGGGATATGATCTCCGTGGATTTCATAGTAGGACTTCCTATGTCCTCTTATTGTCATGATGCCATTATGGTCACTATGGATAAGTTGACCAAGGTTGTGCATTTCTCGCCAACCAAGGTTACCTATAATGCACAGGCCATCACCAAAGTGTTCATGGAGGACATTGTTAGATTGCATGGGATTTTGAAGACGATCATCAATGACAGAGACACCATCTACACATCAGTTTTCTGGACTTCTTTTCAGGAGGCCTTGGGTACACAGATTAATTTCAGTTCGGCATATCATCCAGAGACAGATGGGCAGACAGAGAGGGTTAATCAGGTTCTTGAGGACATGTTGAGGATGTATGTGATGGACCAGCAGAAGAAGTGGGAAGATTATTTACATTTAGTTGAGTTTTCCTACAACAACAGTTATCATAGCTCCATTGGCATGGCTCCCTATCAGGATTTGTATGGACGACCTTGCAGGACACCTTTGAGCTGGGACAGACTAGATGACAGGATTATTTTAGGGCCAACTTATCTTCAGGATTTAGAGCAGCAGGTTGTTTTGATTAGACAGTGTCTTGAGCAGGCCAGAGCACGCCAAAGGTGTATGCAGACACCAAGAGGATCGATCATCACTTCTCAGTGGGTGACAAAGTCTTCTTGAGGGTTCGTCCTCATAAAAGTCCAATCTGATATGGAAAGGGTTCTAAGCTATCACCTCATTTTGTGGGGCCTTTTGATATTCTTGAGGTCATCGATCTAGTTGCCTATCGTCTAGCTTTGCCACCACGCCTTGCATGGGCCCACAATGTTTTTCATGTTTCTGTACTTCGTAGATATGTACCAGATGTTTCTCATGTTTTGGATTGGTCGGCATTATAGGTAGAGGATGGAGGGCAGTGGAGGCTGGAGCCCGTACGCATACTTGGAGCACCGGAGGTTGGCCCTTCGGGGTCGAGATTTGGACTAGGTTAGAGTGCAGTGGGACCGATATGATGAGTCATCAGCTACTGGGAGGATGCTACACCACTGAGGGCTAGATATCCCTATCTCTTCCAATGACTTCCAGGAGGAAGTCTAATTCTAGGAGAGGGGGATGTAGTGCCCACATTTTTATAGCTCCAGTTATCTATTGGTTCCTTTATGCATAGACATGTTTTGATTGAGACTCTAATAGATTTTGGACATTTTACTATGATATTTTATCCTCATGGACATTATGGCATTTTGGGCACGTAGTGCCAATTGGACTAGATTCGTATATTGATATATTTCTTATGATGTTGATGACACTAACAGGGTTATATGATAGATTTATTGGTTAGATGTTAGTCTCTTGTGGTTGATTTGATTAATGATATAGTGTTCTGGATTTAATAATGGTAATTTTCATGCTAACCTAAGTGTATGTCATTGCAATTTTATTTGGTGGTGATTCATGGCAAACTATGTGAATAATTGTATGCATTGCACTATCAATTGTTTAATAATGTTAGGACATTATAAGTTAGATTGAATTTGTGATGTGTAGATGATGTTTATTATATTGGATAGATGCGGTTAATGTGTGCAATGAGTGTGCAGGTGACAAGTATAAAGAGCATGGGTTTCAGGGCAGCTACGCAATTGTGCACGAGCGGCCCATGGGCTGAGTCCTAACCATGCTAAATGTTTGATGCCTTAGAATAGGTGTATTTATTTGGGCACCATGGGTGAACCCTCAATTGTAATGTAATTATGTCTTGTAAAATTAATCATGTTTAGAGTGTGTTTTATTAAGTAAACTAACTTAGGGGTTTAATGATCTCTTCTTAAATTAAGTGTTGGTTTTGGGAGAGTGTGTGTGTGTTGGTAGAAGGGATTGGGGACCACATGTGAACCTTGGGTGGACCCCACACCCTCTACCCTTGTGCCCAAGCATGCCAAACCCGAAATTGGGTTATTTTGGGCATTTTTAGGGACCCCTTTTGAGTTTGGGAGTTCCCTTAGCATGAAAATGGGCCCTTGGACCCTACCTAATAGGTAGGGGGCTTATTTCCAAGGTTTGGAGGGAGTTTCCCTCCCATTTTGCCCTCCTTAGTCACCATCCATGTAAGATGGTTGGTTTGTGTGTTTTTGTTAAAAGTTGCTCCACTTTGTTTTATTTTAGTTTTTAGTATTTTGGGTGATAAGGGATAAAAGGTGAGTTTACTCTTACTTATTTGGTTGTTGGAATCTTTGACTCTTGAGAGGAGAGGGGGTGACACTTGTCACCTTCCCATTGGTGAGGAAACTTTTGGGTTCCTCTTTTTATTCTTCCTCATGTGGAAGGAAGGGGTCTTCTTGGTTCATTTTTTTGGAGCACTTGGAGAATTTTGGGAGCTTGGAGGTGAGCTTGGACAAAGGGAAAAGCTTAGAGTCTTGGAAAGCATTATAGAGGTAGGATACTTAACATTTTTCTTCTTAGTTGTGCTTATCTTGTTAACTATGCTTGATCAATGGAATGGTGTGTGTGAAATGATGTGTTGTGAAGTTGTATGGTGAATGTAGTTGTTTGCTTGTTCTTGTTGTTTTCTTTGTTTTCTCTCCACCATCATTTGGATTGATGGTTTTTGGAGAATGTAGGGGAAGAGAGAGGATTTCCCTCTCAAACCTCATGGTTGTTGGTCAAGCCATGAAGGTCCCTTCTCATCCCCTCATATGGTTTGAGGTGGGAGAAAGGTTCATATGGCTTGAACCTTTCCCCATTCTTGGTGAGGAAACCCTTTTGGGTTTGAAAATCCTCCCAAGAAGGATTTCTATAGCAAAAAGGAGGAATAAGGAGGATGATTGATTAGGAGGTATAAAGAGTTTTGTAAGCATGTTTTGTTGGTGCTCCTATGGTTGGACACCTTTGATTTGGGCATCCTACTCCTTCTCTTCCCCCTTGTGAGGTTGACCTTGTTATCCTCATGTTGTTGTTTTATCATTTGTAGTTTGTCTAAGTGTTAAATGGTTTTATGTCTTTCTTATGTGTTTTATCCCCTTCATACTTGTGCACATTGTGGAAGTTTGTTCCTCTCTCCCATGGGCTTGGGGGAGGCTAACATGGCTTCCAACCATGGAAAGGCATGTGATGATGCCTATTGGTTGGGTGGTAAACAAGCCATGTCTCTTGTTGCAGCATTCTTAGGAGCACATTCAAGGTTGGAGACTCAAGGATGAAGTTTTGTTGAAGTGATGACTTGTTCTTTTATCCTAAAAATAAAATAAAAATTCATTGTAAATATTACACCTCCTTGTACCCATGTGTTGTATGGCTAATTGTGGATAGCCTCATCTTGTAAACTTATCACTTTTGGTGATTTGGGAAAACTTGTGTTTTATGGATCTTTGTTATGTAACTTTTTTTTTACCTTGCAAAGAGGATTTGATTTATTGGACTTGAATGTGTTTAATGAAAAAAAAAAAAAAACTATGAAATGGCATATGTATATTTTTTTGAAAATAAATCTGAAATTTGTAAGTTAAGCATTCTTTTAAATCTGCATTTTTTTATGGCACTACACCTTATAAACCTATAGATATCCTAGGTTTAGGGTTAATATCATATAGAATTACAACATTAACGCTCATTGAACACCTCTTCATTTGCATAGTATGGACGGTCTTAGATTGGATCCATATATTTGAGAACCTAGCCAAGAACCTCTCTTTTACCCATCATACACCTAAGATAACCAATTCTATGTGGATGACAACTGCTAAGGCCACATGTCAATGACCAAAGAAAGCAAGGCCATTCAATATTTACAAATTTTCAAAGTTGGCTTGTTGTTGCTCTACTTTGGAAACACCTAGCGATGTAAATATTATTAACAATTGTATAGAAAATGAAAAAATCAATTCCATTACTTGCACGATATTGATGAGGAAATATGCTCGCTAAATTCTAGATAATTTAATTGACATTGCTAATGTGAATTTGGCCTTGCTAAATTTTATTTATACACATTCATACCACCTCCATTATCAAATCATCATATAACACTTTCCAAAGTGGATTCCTATGTTGAATTAATCTATTCCATTCTTCTCCTATAATTCCTTTTATCCTTCCTAACAAGAACAAACCCAAATGCATTACAAATCTTCTACATGTTTGATACTACCATTGCATCTACAAAATGGTTATGAATGGATTTCCTTATCTAAATCTTGAACAAGATTCTTTAGATCACTTCACCACATCTTCTTTGAACATATTAGGAAATACATTGGGTAGCTTAGCAGGAGTGACGATGATTCTCATGATGCCACAAAGCATGTCAGGAATTTACACTTTGGGAATATTGATGGCCCACATAGATATGGGTATCAACATAGAGGTGTCTCCTCATACACATCCAAGAACCTTCAAAATAGTGTTTGTATTAAGGAAAGATTAATGTTGGCTTTGTTGATGCCATTAATGAATTATCTCTCAAAAATTTAAAGTTAACGATGTATTCTTATTTCCTAAGGGAATGCTACATTCCCTTCAAAACATTAGATGCAAACTTGTTCTTTGTGATAGATGGTCCGAGTGATTGACTATGAGAACAATTGTTGGGGCCTAAGAGAACTGATTCTATATGGACAATATTGATAAGGCTATATGTCGATGACCAACAAGGCCGAAACCATTGTATATATGCTTTTTAGAATTTACTCGCTTTGGCCTAGTTTGAAAAAAACACCTATTGACATAGTCACAAAATATTATAAATATTTAGTGTTGATATATACATTGACAATGACTAAATTTATCAACTTGTTTTTATACATGTGCTAAAACTTTCTCTACATTATTTGAAATGAAAAAATATTTAAAATCTAAATAATTATATTTTTAAAATTAACATTTTTTCATTATTTAATTAAATTTAAAATAATGGACAAATATAGCCCAAACTATTTGAAGTATGAGAGATACATTGTATGAATTATCATCATTTTTCGTATGGGGCCATTCAAGTAATTTTTGTAGGTATTTCAAATATTATTTCTCTTGAATAATATGACTGGAGAGAATTGTTGAGCCCATGAGGAGTCCATCACATGAAACCCATGACATTTGACTTGGTATGAAGTTCAAACCCCAGGGGCCAATGTTTTCATATTCACCATAATATATTGATCTTGTTGTTGCATGTCCAGACCATCAAAGCCAACCCTATGGTTAGATGAAACCACCTACATAATATTGCATTTAAATTATGTGTGAGAAATTTCACTACAACATCCCTAGGTATGTCAACATAGAGTCATCAATCAAAACCATTTTAGTGGATGCACTAATCTTATAGTCCCAAATCGATATTCCTATATTTTCATTTGAAGATTTTTTTGGTTGTGATAACATTTTCCTTTCCCTTTAGAGGTTTAAAAATCAATAAATACTAAGATTCTCAACATCACATAAGCAATCTATGGATTTGGTCCACAAGTAAATATAAGGGCGATTCTCGACTTAATTTGGATTGTAACTTGAAACTAATGGAAAATCAAATATTAGAAATAAATGCTCTTACATTTAAATATGACAAGTTATGTGTAATTGCAATAAGGAAATGATATTCAATTCATTCACATGCTAAAATTCTATAAAACATTGTAAGAGGATCAATTGACTTAGATTTTTGATGTCTCATAAGATGATTTGGATATGGAATTAGGTCAAATAAGTTGTGTTGGTTATGAGTGTGATTTTTATCCGAAACTAAATCCTGAAACCCTTCAAACACCCATGCCAAACTAGATACTAGTGTTAGGTGCTTCTTTCCTATTGGGAACTACTTGTTTAACATTATTACGAGCTTATGATTTGTTATGGTCATTTCATCTATGTGTATAAGGTATTCCTATACTTGTAGTTGTTACATAATATTTTTGCATGCACGTGTAATGATCAAAACCATAATTTTCTACACTATCACTCAAGTACACAATTAGATAACCAAAAATGGTATTGTGTATGGTTGAGTTGGAATGCTCTTCTTTGTGAAACCCCCTTTGTTTGTTTTGAGCAAATGATGCACTACCTTACCTAAATGAGGGGCTCAAACTACATGTAGCTCTCTTAGTGCTTATGTAAGTATGAATGCAAATATAGATAGCTACCCCTATGTTTTCCCTTATGCCTCAATGTAAATAACATGTTATCTAGGTATAGAATGTACCAACCTTTGTGAGTATTGAATAGTGTTACAATTGAATTCTAAAGTAGAGTGTTTATAGATAGACAATGCTAGAAAAAGACCTGATGAAGTGTCCCTTTGATAAGTAGATACTTAACAATCCTTGATTTGACTTTAAGATGCTCTTGAATTGGTTTGGTCTCCTCTTAACTTAGTTTGGAGGGATTAAAACTGTATATAGACTCGCTCCATTGATTTCTAGAATTTTAGGCTAGCTTTGGATTTAACATTTGAAAGATATTTGTTAGAGGAGATCTTGATAATGTTAGGTGAATAAATGAGAGTGATAAAATTACTTTTATATTGTTCCAAGGGATATGATTTTACATTAAGGCCGACTTAGGAATGGAAAAAAAGACAAAAAATAAAAAAATAGACCGTTTGTGCTTCCCGAGACACTCTTCGTTAAACAATGGACAAAACCATGTGATAATGTTAGAGAAAAAACCCGTTGAAGTGTCCCTTTGATAAGTAGATACTTAACAATGCTTGATTTGACTTTGAGATGTCTCCTCCTAACTTAATTTGGAGGGTTTAAAACATGTATAAAGGATGATCCATTATTTATAGAATTTTAGGCTAGCTTTGGATTTAAATTTGAAAGATATTTGTTAGAAGAGCTCTTGAGAATGTTAGGTGAGTAAATAAGAGTGTTAGAATTGATTTTATATTGTTCCAAGGGATATGATTTTACATTAAGGCCGAATTAGGAATGGGAAACAAGATAAACATAAAAAATCAGACCGTTTGTGCTTCCCAGACACTATTGTCAAGCAATGAACAAAACGTGTGACATTTTTGTCTAAAATTGGATGGTAGTGTCTCAAAGGGCTGAAAACTAGAAGTGAAGATCTGGAAGTGCTTAATAAGAGGTGTAGGATATTCATGAGTACTTAGATATCAACTCATAACATATTAATTTCTATTCTTTTATATACATTTTCTATTTGCTCTTTATTGTTGTTTAGGGAAGAGTTTTTAAAGACACACAAGATTATATATTAGGTACCTTAGTTTTGTCATTGTTTAAAGAATTTATATATTTTAACACTTTTTAATTCTAAATAGGCCAATAGGCTTATTTAATACTTGATACAAGGAGTAGGATGGAGATGTCACATGTTAAAAAACTTTGTGACACATGTTTTCTACTCTTTTCCATTCATTCTTTGCCATATACAATAGGTAAATATGTTTTCACCCATAAGTTAATAGAAAATGCAAGAAAAAATAGGTGGGAAGTCAAGAGAATGTGGTGCATTAAAAACAAAGCTTGTGAAACAAGCTACAAGAAAAATAAAATGTTATATCATGTGCCCACTTTGAATCCACCCAAGCTTTGTCTAGTGTTTTATTTCTATTTTGTATAAATGCTCAATATTTAGGTCTTTGTGTTAGCATAATGGAAAGATGGGAAATTTGTTTCTCACTTCCATTGTCATTGATTTTAGGAGATTTTTTCATTATTAATTGTATATTTGTTCTGTTTCAATAAGCTTTCTTTCATTTTGGAATTTAAGTTTAAGAGAGGGAGTAATTGCTATAACAAAAGTGGAAAACACTACTAGATATATAACTTTGTATAACGAAAATAAAGATCAACAAGCTGTTTAAGTGAGTGATCCACATTTTATGTATGAAAACAATTGAGCATGTTATTATGATTATTGTGTTATACTCAATTTCTTAGTTTATGAACACATCTTATCACTTACTTCACTTGACATAAAACATGCTCATGGTTTCTCTGTTGACTTTGGAAGAAATGTATTGCATCAACTATTGAAAATAGTCAAGGTTCAAGTTATTTTTAGTCACCAAATTAAAAGTGATATTTCTAGAGAGGGTAGCAAAATTGAAGAGACATATCACCGATTATTAAATAATTTTATTCTTAAATACTCATTTCCAAACATTATATTATTTAAAATAATGAAGAATAGATTCAAACACACACACGCACGCACGTGTCACACACACACGCACGCACGTGTCACACACACACACACACACACACACACACACACACACACACACACACACACACACACACACACACACACACACACACACACACACACACACACACACACACACACACACACACACACACACACACACACACACGATTGTGGGAATAAGAACTTGATTTGATCTTGTGGGTTGACATCTTTTGCTATTTTGAAAGCCATTTCCATTTGCACATGAACAAGTGCAAGAACCTCTAAGATTATGAGATAGTCTAATGCACCGAATGAAGTATATGTTATTGCATTCGTTGATGTCCAGAGATCCGTTATCATTGTATTCCTTTTTAATGAAATGTCAATATAATTGTTAGGGAAAAAAAAGTAAAAAGACAATAATAATAAATTCATAACTATAAGCAATAAGAATTCCATACTGCACGTCGTCCTCCAATAATAGCAATAGCTTCATCCACACATGCAAACATGGCCGTGAATGCTCCCAAGAAAAAGCCATATCGAGGAGTTTCCTTCAATGTTGTAGATATTATTGCATTCCTCGTGATTTTCTTCTCTCCATCCATTCTTAAAAATAAATAAAAATAATGTGTTAAGTGACCTCCTAATTTCTTCTAATGAATGAAGTTTTCTATTAACAAGTTTTCCACGTCTTAAAGTGTTGCTTAAATATTGGAGAAGAAAGAACATGCACTAAAATTAAATGAAATTAAATTAAATAAATAATGTTAATTATTTTAATTGGAAATATTACATAAAATCTATAAACACTAACCAAGCTTTTATATATATATACGTGTGTGTGTGTGTGTGTGTGTGTGTGTGTGTGTGTGTGTGTGTGTGTGATTGTTAGTTTTAAATGTGCAAATAAATTAATAAAATTAACAATATTAATTTTTATTGATTGGTTTTCATTCAATTTAAATATATTTTTAATAAATTTTATCATAAACAATATATCAAATAATATTTAATTATTGTTTAAACACTGAATTTATTAGTAAATTAATCGCTACGAACTATAATAGAATTTATTTTTATATAAAATATAAATTAAATTAAATTTTATCAATTCAAATTACAATACATTATAATGGATATGAAAAGACCCAACAAAATATCAAATTAAAAGAGTTACAAAGCTCCATAATAAATATCTTTCAAGATATATTGGGAGTATTTAAATGAAATAACAAATCAAGAAACTTGATTGAAGAGAAACTATACTCTTACCTCACCTCTATTAAAGCATTGATGAAATATTTAGTTATGAAGATTGACTTGATATTTCTACAATCGATTCCAGATACTTATTTCTAAGATTGGTCATCTAATCAAGAAAAATTAGTTATTATATTAATATATTGATTGTAAGATTGTAACTCCAAAATTGGAAGATCACAAACACAATAACAATTCATCTAAAACTATGGGACTGCTGCACCCATTTATGAAAAACATACTGCAACATTATCAGACAGCCTTACCCTTTAGAGGAAGAAGACAATCTTCGTTTCAATCTCACCAATATTCCAAGGAGAAGAACAAGTCCCTCAGACCAGCTCCAAGTGCAAATCCCTTTGCACCAGCACTCACAAAACGCTCTATACTTCTCCATTCCAACTTTTCTTCATCATTAAAAACTTTCCATTTCCTTCTTCTTCATCATCTTTATTCTCTGTCTTGAACATTTCAAGCTGCAACAATTTGTCTCTGACAATAATTTCATAGAATTTTTCTGCTTTCCTCTCATGACTGTAATTCTCAAAGATTTTTCTATCTCCATGTTTCCCATTCTCTGTACCCATCTTTGAATCTCAGGTCTCCATGCAGACTGTTATAACTGTTTTCTTTCTCTGTTTTTTTGGCACTATGATTGCCATTGACAAAATGTGTCACAGAAAACAAGAAATGTTAACGGAGATTTTGTAGTTACAGAGTTTGGCTGAGTTTACCATATCTCTCAGACTAAATTCCATTAAAAAAGGCTGGAAACATTGTATTCAGGAAAAAAACAAAACAAACATTGGCAAAGTTCAATTAAAAATGGCCATATAACATTGTATTTAAAAATTGTCGACGTCTTCTTTTGGTATATAAGAGTTTCATCAAGTTTCCACGTACATTTATTTTGCATAGGATATACCGTTTTCATAACTTCTATTTAATTGGTATCATCATCTCTGTGCGGAATATTTGTTACCATAACATTTGTTTTGTTTTCAACCTCATTTGTTTATATATAAATAAATAAAGAATGAATGAGAAAGATTCATTCATATTATTGTTTAAAAGTAATCATAACAGGTAATAGGCTGCAAGAAATATACATTTCCAATAAGAATGTGTAAAAGAAAAGAAAATAAAACACAATATAATAATGTGTAATAGGTTAGTTTTTGAAATATTTTCATTTTCCTTTTCCTCTCACGTTACACATATTATAAATTTATGTAAATATATATAATTGTTGATTTTGGCTTTCTCCCACTTTTATCATTTATGATCAATGTGACTTCTGCATCAAGTACATCTTTGTATAAATGTAAATTAGCTCCCTCCACACAATTGAAACTTTATTATTTTTGTCCCCAATAGTTAATTGATTGTACGATTGAGTATGGTTATTTGTTTTGCCTTCTCCTCTCTTCTTATGTCATTCTCTAATTTGATTAGCACTTGTATCAAAAGGAGGTGTAATGTCACACTCATAGTAATTCCAAACAATTCCAAGATGTATTGAAGAGGCATATCCGACCTAAGTAGTAAGGCAAAAAAATATACATATCCTGTAACCAATCAACCATTATGTTAGTGAGAGGGCTACCTCCAGTGCGGCTTTGCCCATATTGGCATAAGGATCATAATATATTATTGGAGACCAGTCAATCCAATCAAGGTAGGATTGATTTTTTGATTAAATTTGTTGATTTTTAGAGTTGTTGAAGCAATTCAAAGATCCACCGAGCCCACATTGCCAACCATGCCCGTGCCGCCATTGGTAACATTTGTAGTATCACCCGAGCTGAAAACAGAGAGCAAGTGTTGTATCTGGTCCATTTTTGCTCGTGTACACCAACTATGTGTGTGTGGGGGAACATGGAGTGGCTCACGAGTTGCCACCTATTTCATAGAGACCTTGGCAACTATAATAATGAATGCATGGGCCAATATGCACATGACACGACATGCCATGCCGCTTAGGCTATTAGGAGATAAGGTGGTTGAATAGTGACTATGGCATGGAACTACAAATGTCACATAACCGTGAGCACTTAAAAGGGAAATGTAATTGGTGCAATTTTTAGAGGTGTCATAGGAAAACATCCTCCTTGGGTCCAAAAGGGTTGTGAGATTGGTGAAAATTTTAAAGGTCAAGGCAAGCAACTATATTAATCTCGCAGCCAAGAAACCATTATCTTTGGTAATAGGGCCACTTCCATTGGGGCGTGACCCCTATTGGCATTAGGACCATGATATATTGGGGTTTATATGTCACCCTGAGCCAAACCGACCAATTAATATATGTGTTTGCTTATTTGATTGAATGTGGATTTTTAGAGTGTGTTAGTGAAAGGGTACTTCCATTGACATGTCACCCAATTCAAGGAACACATTCAAGTTTGAACCTCCAATTTAAAGAGGCTATGATAAGTGCTAAGCACCATAGTTTGGTGTTAACAAATCAAAAACATTTGTGTACAATCTCCTTCTCTCGGCTGAATTTGAAGCATCTTCATTATGAGGCACACTAATGGAGTAATGGTTAGTTGTGACCTACGGTTCCTCCAAAGTCAACAACATAGCGTAAAAAAACCCAATTCTAGAATTAACAATAAAAATATGTTTTTAAAAAGTTCCTCACCAAACACTCTTATAAATCTACATTGAAAATATGAGATTTTGTTACATAGAAAAATTATGTTTGGATGGGCACCTTTAATACTAGTACCATGGACATTACTACCTTCATATATGACTGCCTACTTTCAAAATGTAATAGATTCTATAAAAAAGGAGTTAACATTTTATTTTACTTTCTCATTAAAATTCTAATACAAGTTAACACACCTTATACAACAAAGAATAAGAAGAAGATCGTGCAATATGAAGCTACTACAAGCTCAAATGAATATGCTATTTGTAGTGGATTCTTCGTGACTTTTCTTGTCATAATTTCATAATGGAAATAAATAGACTAAAAACTGAAATAAAATAGATGAAATAAACATGTAACTAACAATAAGTACTCCCATGATTGGATTTTGTTAATCAAGTCCCATGTCATATTATATAAACAATTCACATGCCTTGTGTATACTTCCATAGTTTTTCTTAATATTAGCCATGTCGCCTTCTCACAGAGGCATTTTGTCAAAAAGAGTTCACATGCCTTTTATATACCTCCACATTTTTCATTCATATCAATTCCCAATTTTAAAGCTCCAATTTTGGCACAAGCTCAAAGGATGATTGAAAAGGTTGTGAAGTTTGAATTTGTGAATATCCTGAAATCATTGCATTATGTAATATTATGGCTTTTCAAGGCATTTTGTCAAACAATTCTCATACCTTGTATATATTTCCACATTTTCATACATATTGAAGAAGGCGCATAGAATTGAAACATCTTGAAAAAAATCTATATTATCATTTGATGGATGTCCATATCCTACTCCAAACCTTTTATATTGCCACGAGAGAGATTATGTAAATCGTATTAAAAACTACTAGTAGTTTTCTCGAGAAAGCAAGATAACATTGCATACTATTGTTTGAAATGAAATAAAATGGTTTTAGTTGCATCTAACTTAAGTTAGCAACTGATTAAGATTGAGTGTGCTAGTACTAACCCCTATTACAGTGAGGAAAATTCCTATTATGTGAAAAAACCACCATGTAATAATTTGGGAGAAGATAAATAATTAAAGACTCTTGTTAAAAGTGAGTATGATAAAGTTGACCCTTATTAAAGGGAGTATTATGTTATGACCCTTATTAAGGGAGTGCAATGTAATGACCCTTGTTAAAAGGGAGTGAATTATTAATTTAGACCCAATTAATGGGAGTGTAATAAACTATATAGTTATGAATAGGAGTATTGGTTGTCCATTACCTAGGAAAATCTTACTAAAAGGTGAACATTGATTTTTGAAAAGGATCATCACATTTTTAGATAAATTACTTGATAGATATCTCATGTGTGGAAAGGTGAAAGCCGGTAGTGGGATTTTAGAGAACATGAAATACAAAGTGTGGCCTAAACAAGGATAAATAGTACAACCTCATATGGTTCTGGCTAGGGTAAGGTATGATTTATGTGATATTTTTCCTCCATGGATAAGGGGCTATAACCCAAGGTACTTGATCTTGTACACATAAGAGATAGTCAAATTTTGATTGATCCATAGAAAAATATATGTATTTCACTCTTATAAATGACTTTGATCTCTATTATTTAAACAATTTCAATAATAACACACACACACACACACACATGTATGTGTGTGTGTGTGTGTTGGTTTAGCTATAACTCTTACCTTTACTTGTGTTTATCCTACATTCTAAATTTCATTTAAATCTTGATTGAATACAACTTATATAATTTATTTAAATTATGTAATGATTCCAATATGATTGTTGTTTCTTATTTTCATAATTCATTGTGTGCACAAATCACTCATAAAATGTTAGAAAAGTCATGCTATGTAGTTTCTAAACATAACTCGTGCAACTTATTTTTGGTTGGCTTTGTGTGGTAGATTTTGTTGATCTCACTAAAAATTTAAGCACCATCACATTTCTAAGGCTAAAATGTATAGTTGATACTTACTAGTTCACATGTCATTATAATATCATTGTTGTTATGTGGGACCTTTTCACTTATTGACTAACCGTATAATGTTTTTGCTAACAATCTAATGACTTAGTTGAGTCCCCCATATATGGACTTAACATTTGTCTAGATAACCCAAGTCTAAAGGATCACACCACATGGAAGAATTCATGAATCTCATGTACATGGACAATACTGACCTTCCCACTCCATAGTTGAGTTACCTAGTACTTGAAACTTTCCACCTTTCATGATTAAACTCCTCGCCATTACATAACCAAAGTTCAAAAATGTTGACAAGTGTCACTACTTAAGATTTTCTTGCCTCCGAAAGCCAATCTTTGTGATCCAAGCTCATATTCAATTCCATATAGCCTAATAACACGACATTATGCCACATGTATGTATCTTACATTCCATAATTTGACAACCTAATAACATGGGTTTATAACACATGTATGAGTCTTAGTATGGAGATTGATTCTCATAAAGTGATATGGAATCATTCTATTAATGATCGATTTGATCGACCCTCTATCCAATGTATGCCTTTGAAAATTTCTTTCGACTAATTTTCCCATGTTTCAAAAATGTATGCTTGAAGATATATTCATGTTGGATGCAAATAAAAATCTTGTGTTTAGGGTGTGAATCCTCTTTTTGGTCGAGGAGAGTAATAGTTATGTTTCTCCTAAAAATCCTGTGAAAAAATCGATCATGGATCGGGTTTTATCTTGAAAATCTTCATTGAATATTATCCTCTGGACCTTCGTTGCAAATTTATCCTCCACCCAAAGATATGTGACATGCTTCCATTGGTTGCTTTGAAGTGGGTACAATTTGTAAAATTTTACTATCTACGTAATAATTACAAGATGCAAAATTAACCTTAAGGCTTGAAGAATATTCTGTGAATATTTGAGTCAAAAATGCAAGAAAGAATAATTGACCCTGCTCCCAAAGAGGTATACGTGTCAAAATATGATTAGAGTGGAGAGTCGGGCCAACGATGTATTTTTGACAACGAGTTGATGAAGTGTAAAATGCAATAAAATCTCCAAAGCCCGTCAAGGACACGTGGCGTATTCTTAGCAAGGGTCAAAGAAGTGGGGCTTCGGGTCAACTTGGTAATTTTGTGCCTAATTGGGAAAATAGATAGATTTACAAAAGGTCCCGTGACTTTGTTACCTCTAAGATTTGAACACGTGTCATGATCTTAACAAAAGTCAAGGGCGGGTGCTTGGGTCAAATGTGTAAACTTGTATGCGTTTAAAAGATAGTGCAAAAGTGCAAAAAGACTCCCTGAGCCCATGAAGCATCAAATTCATCCACGTGGATGGCCCACATTCAAATAAGAAAGGCAGGATGGATGGCTAGGATGTGACACATTTATGGTTGTTGCCATTAATGCGTTTTACACGAATCAAAGCAAAATTATTTGAAGTATTCAAACACTTTGAGATTTTTATTATTGCATGCGAGGATTTGGATTCCTTAGCTATTGGAATTCATAGAGGAATGAAGTGAATCAATTGAGAAGCGTCAATTTGGAGCTAGAGGATTGAGAGTCTAGGAAGCAAGGGAAAATTACATAGAAATTTGCATGGAAAACTGGTAAGGATTACACTACATTCGTATTTCTCATTGTTTGTTCCACAATTTGCAAAGAGGTTGAAGGAAAATTTAGGGCATAGAAAAATGAATTCGTTGCCATCGGCTTTCAAGTCAAATCTGGTGTTCTAGTGACCTAGAAAAATTACGATCTGATGACTTGATGAATGCTGATTTGAACGATTTTTTTGCAAAGACTCAATAGCCCAGATAAAAATGAATTCATGGAAGAAATCGAGGCTAGTAACATTTCCCTAGCTGGTGTTATACCTCCTTCAGTAAATTGTCCCGAATTGGTAAGGCTTTGTGCTATGAACTATAATCTAGAGAAGAGGGAAGTTTTGGATGGGAGTGGTGAGCGGTGTTGTATTTAGAACTAGGCCCACCCTTGTGCCTCTTTGTGAAAGGTGGATGCTCTCTCGATCAAGGAATAGACAAAGGTCCTGATAATGTTTGCTCCATCAAAGGAGCCCGTTGACTTTGGATGAATGGAAGGTTGGAGAGTAGACTTTCCCTTGCCCTCCTTGGTGGTAGAAAGTGATGCCTTAAAACATTGAGGAGATGAAGGATCTACTTCTTCCTCATCTAAAATAACAATTGGGGGCTGAGATCTTGATTCCCCCCTCTTTCTTCTTGATGATGGTGCTGGTACTATGGATTGTTGAAGTGGCATAGGTCTTGCTCGACCCTCTTCCATAGAAATGATTCGTTTCTCTAATTCTTCTACTTTGTGAGAAATGACAGAGCCTTTGTATCAATTGAAGTCTTATCATAAATTACGTAGGACTCCTTGGGAACCTCTTTCAACACAAATTCTTCATTACACAAGAAGGGAGACTCATGTTCGCCTTCCTGTCCTGTCACAATGAGCCTCTTCTTAATCCGAACTTCTTCAATTCTTCTGGACTTTTCTGGTGTTCCCACCGAAAGATATGGTAATACATCGATTGGAAAGTTAAGAAAACATGATTGATTTTGATCAATCTTAACAGGAGTGACAGTCTAACTTTTTGATATGTCAAGGGCCCTTTCTTTATCCCTTGGGTCCACAATTTCAAACAAATCCCTAACAAAGGCTTCATCTGGGTCAAGTTAGATCAAAGATTTGATTTAAATCTTTTGAGGATATTTCCTTCAAGTTATTCGCCACAACCACCCTTGCCATTACACCAACAAAGAGCTCTACAATAATCCCTCACATTCAAAACTGGAAAAAGATGCATATTGGGGAGAAAATAGAGCTAAATTTATAATGAAAATGATGCAAATGAGTTGAACTAGACAAAATAATTTCCATTGGATGAATAGATATTTATTGCTCAACTCACATGAAGGAAGTAAAGATGAAGCGATTGGATACCAACTGAAAGGAAAGATGTTTAAACATGACAAAAATTTACACATGGAGAATTACTCAAATCAAGAGATTTGATGATCATTGTGCACATTCCAAAGCTGATGTTTGAAACTGGAGGTTGATAATGGTCACATCATAGCCATTTGAAATGTTCGAGGAGCTGCCATAAAAGTGCTTACCTGTTTTTCCAAATATAAATGTAGATAAGATAACATGGCGTCCTAGTTGTCTTGAGAGAATAAAAGAATGTGAGTCACTTGTAATACTTCCACCTGGAAACATAGAATGGAATATTTACAAAGGAATAATAGTGGATTAGACTGTGAGCTATAAAGGAGAATATTCCTTTGAAAATTTGGGATTTTTGGGGAAAACTAAAGAGTGAGTGAGTGATTGAGATTGTATAAATGTGATGAGAATACTCTTGCATAGGGGGTTAAATTTTTCTAAGCTTTAGAAAGATAAAGGAGAAAACCGATATGTACTTGTCTTAAGCCAAATTAATCTAAGATACCTGAGTTTTGTTCATTCTTTTCCAAAACCTTCAAGCTAAGATGATTGCCTTTGTACATTCATTGGAAGACAATCGAGGTCATAGGTGTTGTGTCCCCTTGTTGAAGTGTTGGAGTTTCTTGAATAGATTTGTGTGTATTCTCATGAGAAATGTTATTTTGTTTCAAGATGTGTTACTTTAAATCAATCATCTACATTTCTATTACAATCTTATACTATTAATTTCTCTAAATTACACAAAGCCTTAGCTTAGATAGTGACAATTTGGCAACTATGCACTACATTATTGATAGATATTTCTTTCATACTGTAGTAAACAATTTTAAATTCAAGTTATACTGTTTGATTTAAGATCTTTGTCAGTTCTTGAGGGTATCTGGAGCGTATGTGATCAAAAATTACCATTATTTTATTGAGAGTTTATCATGAGCTTTTGTGTTTAAATTCTTGAAGTTTGTGTGAAATATTGTATTCTTGGGCTTCCATGAATACAAACCTTTTAGTTGAAGGAGTGCTTTGGATTATGTGATCTGTATTTTGCATCAAGAACAATGGTTTACAACATTTGTTAAGGTTCATTTAAGTATTTTGTATAATCAACTTTATCCTGCTTAACTTCCCATCCATACATCAAAACCACAACCAATAACCATTTGATCCACCTGAATTACCCATGCTTGCACTGTTTATGCACAAATGCTAAGGAGATATGTTAATTTTGTCCATCCTTTATCCAAAATATGTAGAAGAAAGCTAGAAATACCACTTTGTATTTAGTAACTTGAGCCTCCTTTAGAAGATATCTACATTTTCTAGTGTGACAACTCATGAGAGTTAGATAATGTCTACATTGACCATGTCTTCTTGAGGCTACCTTTTCACATCCCTAAGAAAGAGAGTCTAAATATTGCTATTCTATCCATTTCTTTCATAAATACAGGTTACAAAATGGGTCCTCTCACCCTGGTTGCAGGCAAAACCTAAAGTAGTAGGGTAGGTCATACCCTTAGTGAGGTGTTATCCAATATTCCCCAAGTCAAAGTAAAAAAATAAATTTCCAGATCCATCCCCGACTACAAAACGAATCAAATCTTGGTCTGTCTCTCTCTAAGCATCTTCCTTAGCTCGTTGATGCTGTTTGGCTTACAGGAGGGATCAATTTGGGTACCAAAACCCTCATGGTGCCGTTACCAAGGAATTTTTTTTACAAATTCAAAGATACACCGGTCTCTGGTAATGTATTAAACATGTTTAGATGCAAATACATGATTTAGACATCATCCTTTGTCAAGCTTTACAAGAAATAGGATCAATAAGAAATTATTTTCTTGATATTTTCCTAGTCTAAGAAAAATTTCCATTAAATTTAAGCGGCTAGGGGTAAATATTGATACGAGGATGTTAAGATTTTCCAATCTTTGTTGAAATTGATCACTAAGTTTTAGTTGGCAAGATGTTTACAATGATTTTAACATCTAAGGTACAAGATCTTAGTGGTGACTCCACATTGTCTAAAATTTTTGGTAAATACTAGTGCTTCAATTTTCAAAATAGTGGAATTTGACATTAAGATCTGTAAAGTTGGAAGGAAGAAGGTCCTTCTTCAAGAAAATCTTGCTACAAAATTGTTTCCAGAGCTAGGAAGGACAAATCCAATGAAGAGACAAGTCTGGAGAGCTTTGGGTGATCAAAGGTCAGAAGAGAAAGTGGTGCCTATTGTTGAGGGTGATCAACCTTTGATAGAAGATTATTCTAGTTCTTCAGACAGTCCTTACAAAAAATTTTACACTCTAGCTGGAGAGGGTCCTTCATTTTCAACTAATAAGGGTATTCCTCATCTCCCTCCTCTATTGCTTAGAAGTAATAGGGTGTTTTGTGAGATTGAATCATTAAAGGACCAATACTTTGAAGATCATACACCATTACCTCAAAGACCTCCAATTCCCCACCATTTTAACCCACCTGTTGGAACACCTCAAAATAATATGGCTCATCCTCCACCTAGACCCCTCTTTGTTGTAAATGTTTTTGGACCTATAGATTTCCATGGTATGGTGGGTTATCCTAATGCAGTTCCACAAGAAGTGAGGAATAGGTTGCCTAAATTTCAAGGAAATAATGCTATTACTGGTGACCAACACCTTAGAATTTTTGTTAATATCATGGAGGATTTTGAGATTAAACATGAAGATGTGTATGTAAAATTGTTCATTCACACCTTAGGAGAGGATGCTCATGATTGGTATAAATCCTTACCAGACAATTCAATTGATTCATGGACTAAAATGAAAAATGCATTTAGGTCACAATATGGGGATAAGACTGATCCTATATTTCTCCTATCTAAGTTTGAAAACATAAAGAAGAATCCTAATGAACCTGTCCAAGATTTTAATACTAGATTCAACAAAAATTTGACCAGACTGCCTATAATTTTAAGGCCAAGTGATGAATCCATTCGATAAAATACTCGATGCTTTTGATAAAAAAGTTTCATATTAGGATAAGAACCCTAGGACTTTGAGACAAGCTTTCTCTATGGAAATGTAAATTGATTATAATATTAAGGAAACATGAAAACCTTCTAAGAGGGATGGTGTCAAGTTAGTAAATCCTGAAAAGCCTCAAGCTAGTAAGGGATTTTATCTGGAAGAGGTAGTTAAGACTTTAGCAGGACCAGTGAAGGAAATTTCCTACAAACTTGCTAGAGTAGAGAAGGGAATATGATAGAGTTCTCAGGGCCAAAACCAACCTCAAAGCCAAGGTACATTTGGTAATCATCCGAGAGGCTATCATAGATCGATGAGAGAGGAAAAGGGCCTATGGGATCAAGAAATAAACAACCACAACCAAGGGAAAACAATTGTACCCGATCCTTTAACTACTAGAGTTTCCATGGTAGAAGAGAACCATATTATTGAGTGGTGTGATAAATGTTTCTTACCACATTCCCCATGTGATCTTAATGAATAAAGTGAAGAGGTTGATGATGATGATACTTTTGGTGATGTGTGCATGATGGAGTGCCTTGACAATCCACAATAAGGAGCCACTTCTACCAAATTACTAAGTGCCATGACTGTGGAATGTTTTGGCGGTGCATAGATTGAGTATCTCCTTTTCCTTCTACTAGTGATCTTGGAGTTGATACGGTTCATGATTTTGATTACTTAAGGGCATTGATGATTAAGAAATATGATGGTGGAATCCCTTATGAGGAGGATAAATAGTTATTAATGAATGCAGTGGTGGCCCAAGAGAAGGAATATAATTTAAGAAACAAAACTGTTAAAATGGAAGGGCCACATGCCAAACCAAAGACTCCCTCCTCACTAATATCCCAAAGGATCCCCCCAAGAAATATGTTCCAAATAAAGGCCCAATTAATGCCAATAAAGCTATTACCCTCATCCAAGCTTAAACTGTGAAGAACCTTATTCCACAAGAGAAAACAATTACCCTTCCTATTAATACAACATTACCCAAGTACACCTCATGTGATATGGATCCTACCTTGAGTCGGATCAAAGTTACTGTACCAATTTTGAGTTTCTCAGGATCCCTGAGCATAGTAGTAGAGCATTTGAGTACTTGGGATTCAAGGAGGAAGAAATGGCCCTGGGTAAAGATGTTAATAGTGTTGATCTTCCCCCTGTAATTGCAGAATTGGAAGTGCCACAAGAATTGGAAAATTTGGGGGAATCCCCTGAGGTATATCTAGAAACTTCCCTGGTTGAGTCCCAACTTGATGTTGATCCCTTTTACACCACTTTGATCATTAAAGACAAACTTGTTCACAACTACATGTTTGATTCAGAACTTCATGTAATGTGATGCCCCTTGAAGTTATGAATGAGATAGATATTGAAGTAAAAACAACCTTTGGAAAGTGCACTGTTATGGATTCAAGGTAAGTACCAGTGATAGGGTATGTGAAGGGTTTAATAGTGCAATTGACAACTTATCCTGGTAATTTTTAACCATGAATGTAGTCATTGTGGACTTGCCTTGCTAAATGGGGTATGCTGTTGTCAAGAAATTGGGCTGCCATTTTTGGTGGAAGTGTGCAAATGGATATGTCTTATGCCACTATACCAGTAGAAGGGAGTTTGGTGAATTTTTATGGGGAGAAGAAGATTTTGCATTTGATTGAAGATCCTAATAATGCATCTTATGAAGTTTTGTTTGTTGATGTTGATAAATTTGTTGGATATGCAGACTTTGAGGAGCATATTATTAATGAAAGTAAATGTCTTGAACAAATTGGTTCCCCTTGGACCTTGATGTTTGATGCATTTGCTCAATATAGGAAATAGGGTTGGGGTTTTGCTTGTATCTCCAGGCTAAGAGATTTTTAATTTTTCCTTTAAACTAAAATTTGAATGCACAAATAATATTGCAGAGTATGAGGCATTACTTTTGGGTTTGAGGATTGCTTGGAGATATGGTATAAAAGACATAGTTGTTAAAGGAGACTCTGAGTTAGTGGTCAAAAAAGTTAGAAAATATTATGCTACAAAAAATCAAAGGATGTTGTATGGTATTTTATTGAGATGTTTAACTCCTTTAACATATTGTATCATGACGTAACTTAGAATGTTTGCAATGCTTAGGTTGGAAATGCTTGGATCTAAGTTTGAAAATTACAATCTGTTTCTCCTTATTGTGATTGTGATATTGAATTATTGTTAAGGAAATTTGTGCTGATAATGTGAAACATTGGAAAGTATTTGAAGATGATGCCCGTGTTTAGAGGTTTTACAAAATGAAGGAGAATTTACTAATCGGTGCATGGGTTGGGAACCAATAGTCTCTATTTTTGATGATAAAGAAACATTGTTTGGCAAGGATATCATTAAGTTAAAAACCAATACCATTCCCGAGAGGATTGGTTTCTTTAGAATCAAATTTTGATAATATGATAGGGTGGTTCATAGACACATATCTACTTCAAGGGATGTTGAAGAATTCAATTTGGGAACTACAGAAAAGCCCAGGAAAGTTTGTATAGGGAGTAATTTGAGTAAGGAGGAAAAACAATCCTATGTTGAATTGCTGAAAAAATATCAGGACTACTTAGCATGGTCTTACTCAGAATTGAAAGCATATAGGGAAGATTTATTTCAACATGAAATACCTTTAGAACCTAATGCTAAACCATTTAGGAAAAATATAGGCCTATTAATCCACTACTCTCCCTTAATATGCATGAAGAATTAGAAAATTTAAGGGATGGAGAGTTCATACAACCCACAAGATACTCTTCATGGGTGGAAAAAATTAGTGCCAGTAAGAAAGAAAAATGGAGATATAAGGTTGTGTGTGGATTTCAGAATTTGAATAAAGCCTCAATTAAAGAAAACTATCCATTTCCTAATATGGATAACATGCTACAATTGGTCACTAGATCTGAGTTGCTTTCTACATTGGATGGATTCTCAAGGTACAACTAGGTAGTTGTGAAGCAATAAGAAAGAATTAAAACTACTTTTACCACTCCTTGGGGTACTTATGTCTATGTAAGAATGCCATTTGGTTTGATGAATGCTGGGGCTACTTTCCAAAGAGCCATGGATGTTGCATTCTTAGGCTACATCAATGATTTTATTGTAGTTTATCAGGATGATGTGACAATATTTTATAGAAAGAGAAGTGACCATTTGAAACATGTGGAGAAGATGTTGATAAGATGTAGAGAATATGACATCTCATTGAATCCTAAAAAGTGCCATTTTGGAGTTTAAAAGAAAAATTGTTAGGGCACATTGTGTCAAAAGAAGGGGTTATGATTGATCCTGAGAGGGTGGAAGTAATTGGTAAAGTTCCTATCCCTAAAAATAAGAAAATAATTTATTCTTTCTTTGGTCAAATAAATTTTATCAGGAGATTCATTTCTAATTTTGTTGAAATGACTATTCCCATTACAAACATGCTAAAGAAGGATTGGATTATCCACTGGGAAGAAGGAGCTCTTTAAGCCTTCACTGGAATAAAAGAAACATTGAAGAATGCCCCAATACTGGCAGCCCCTGATTATAAAAAGGATTTTCAGATATTTTCGTTTGCATCTGAAAACACTATTGTATCGTGTTATTACAAAAGGATGAAGAAGGAAATGAAAGGCCTATTTCTTTTTTCATTAAGGTCTTTCAAGCTGTTGAATTAAATATACCATCATGGAGAATCAAAATTTTTCTTTGGTGAGAGCCATTAAAATTTTTAGGCCCTATATCTTGAGTTCCAAGATTGTAGCATATGTTCCCATACTATGGTCAAGGATATCTTATCGAGATGTGATTTTCTAAAAACGATGTCGTTGGAAGAACAAGCTATAAGAGTATGATATGGATATACAAACCACGAAGTTGGTTAGAGGTTTGGGCCTTGCAAAGCTGATGGTAGAGAGTAACTTGCATGTTATGGAAATTAACGAAATTGAGTAAAGAACCATGGATGTTCAAGAAAAAATGATCAACTCTACATGGTATAAAGACATAATATTTTACCTCAGGAATTTGGAGTGTCCTGGTCATTTGGACAAAAATCGAGAAGAACACTCAAATTGACTTCCCAAAAATATATCATAACTAATTATGGGTTGGATTAGAAGAATCTTGAGGGGCTCCTTTTGAGATGTATCTTAGAGGAAAAAGCTCCCAAACTCATTTCCGAATTCCATGGGGAAGTATGTGGAGCCCAATTTGCTGGAAGAGTGATTGCTCACAAGATCTTGAGGGCAGGATACTAGTGGCCCACACTTTTCAAATATGTAGCCTTGTTGGTTAGGAAGTGTGAAAGTTGTCAGAGGTTTTCAGGAAAGATGAAAGCTTCGAGTGCTCTACCCTTGCAACCAATGTTAATGGAGATTTATTAGAGTTTCCTAGTAATGGCGGGCATTTAAAAACTTCTGGATTAATCACAATCAACGTACACATTTTTATACAAAGTGTATAGTCCTTTTGGTTTTTTGTTTTTTTGTTTTTGTTTTTATTTCCATTTTTGTTTTCCTAGTCTACAATGCCCAAATGCCTTGGTATCTCGGTGTGTTTTTTGTGATGTTCGGTTTGGTTTGGTTTGACCCTATGTGTTATGTTTTAGGCATTTGGTCTGCATTTTATGTTTGGATTTATATGGGTTTTATGGCACCCATAGGGTGCCCATCCCCGAGTGGAAGCTGGTTTTAGTGCTCGATTTGATCTCACCCTCTATCCTAAAAGCAACAATAACTATATTGTACCAAGCCAAGAACTCAGATGCTAATCAAACACCATGATTAATAAGAAGAAAGTAATTCACCGTAATAACTTCACCGAAACCTTTGCAAATAAGTGAATAGTAATATCATATATTATTATGGAACTCAATGAAATATAATGCTTTGATGGGCCTTACTTATATAGGCAAGGAATAACAATCTAAGAACTAGTCAAGGTCATAGATCAAGCCATAAATCAAGGAAAGAACTAGTCATCAAAGAAATAGTCAAGACCATAGATTTAGGAGAGAACTAGAAATCAAGGATCTTGTCAATACCATAGATCAAGGAAAGAACTATACCTAATAACTAAATAATATCCCCCTAATATCTAAATAAATAAGAAGAAATATCCACACACATAAGTGGGGAGGATACATACAATAAAGGTAAATAAAGTACCTAGGTGAACATGAGCTAAGGTAAATACCTACTCTAACACGCCCCTCAAGTGAAGCTAGGGGCCAAAATAGAAGTGGTATGTCCACAATATGAGTCCTGACAACTAGGCCTAATGAGGTACTCATGTATAATATATCCATGAATAAATATCAAACCAAAAGAAAGAAATAATATTGCTACAAGGAAAGAGAAAGTAGAAGAAGAAGGAGGAGGAATATACTCTCACGAACACCCCCAAGACCAACTTCCAAAACCCCAAGCATGCCACTCAACTCAAGGTAGCGAGGTAATGCAAAATGCTTCGTAAAGATGTCCGCAACCCGATGCTTTGAGTCGAATGTATTCCAAGTAAAGAACTCCATCCTAAATATACTCTTGACGAATGAAGTGGATGTGTATTTCAATATGCTTGGTCCACTTGGTACTCAATCTGGGTTAAGAAATGTGAATTAAACTTTGGTTGTAACACCAAAGTATACTCAATGAATCCTATGGGAATCATCTCTATCAATAATATTTGAAGCTAAAGAATTTGCTTTGACTCGTTGTAACTCACCGCCATGTTCTCTACCTATGAAGATGAAAGTGAAATATCCTGTTTCTTTTTACGTGCCCAAACAAATGGAGAATAACCAAGACAAAAAATATAGCCAGTAATCAAACGCTTGTTATCAATAGAACCTTCCCAATCTGAATCTATATATCCAACCAACTGAGTAGAACCCCTAGTGTAGTGTAGGCCAACATGGGAAGTTCCATGTAAATAGCGTAAAATCCTTTTAGCAACGTGTCAATGAATACTATGAGGAGAATGTGTAAAATGAGATACAAGTCGTCTCGCTAATGAAATATCAGGGCAAGTATGGGTCAAGTACATGAGACTTCCAACCAACTACCTATAAAAAGTAGGATCAAAAAGTGGAGTGGTACATGTGGAAGTAAGAGTAACCCCAGACTGAAAAGGATATGGACTTGGATTGCAATCAACTATATCAAAGTGTTGAAGAAGATCATGGGTGCACTTTTGTTGAATCAAATGAATCCCTGAATTTGTTTGAGAAATCTACAAACCAAGGAAATAATGCAATAACCCAAGATCTGTCATGTCATACTGTGTAGAAAAATCCCTCTGAATAATATGAATGTGGGAAGAAGAGCTGCTAATAAGTAGCAGATCATCAACATACAAGAAAATTATCACAATATCTTCACCAACATGCTAGAGATACACTTTGTATGATTGGAGTGGCAAGGAAAAAAACCAATAGATAGAAGAAAAGAATCCATCTTCTTATACCAAGCCTCGAGGGCTTGTTTGAGAATGTAGAGAGACCTTTGGAGCCTATAAAGAAGAGAAGAATCCTGAACAAATCTAGCAGGTTACTCCATGTATATTTCCTCTTGTAAATATCTATGTAAGAAGGCACTCTTCATGTCCATATGGTATATGGGCCACCCCTGTGATGCAACAATAGCATGTACAAGGGCGTATATAATCCATCTTGGCAACACGTGTAAAAGTCTCGAGTAATCAATACCTTCAACTTGTGAAAAACCCTTTGCAACAAGACGAGCCTTATACTTGTCAATGGACCCATAAACGACATATTTGGTTCCGTATACCCACTTACATCTAACCATATTTTTTCCTTTAGGAAGAGATACCAAATCCCAAGTATGATTCTTCATCAAAGAAGAATACTCAACTATTATCGATCATTCCACTTATGTATCCCACGAGCCTTTTAAAAGACTATGGATCCTCGAAACTATCGACACAAAAGTCTAGAACACATGGAATGTGCATGATGATTCCTAGTGGGTAGAAGATCCCGTATGAAAGGTGTTACCTCGAAAACCGTAGCATGTACGAGCCCACTTAGGAATAGTGATAACATCGGTGGAAATATGATCGTCAATGGCATCTATAACCTCCTCATCAACCTACTCAAAGAAAGGATCCTCAAGATGAGATGATGAAGAAGGACGCATGGAAGAAGATGAAGAATCATGAGGAATGAAGCGCTTATCAAAATGAACATGTGTTCAAAAAATAATGTTATGAGTATCAAAATCTAGAATTTGATAAGCTCTCATGTCCTCACAATACCCTACAAAGATAAAGGGTTTTCTCTTCTTATCTAAATCTTTCCTTTTCTTCTTTGTCACAAAGGCCCAAACATGGCTCCCAAAGACTCGAAAAAATGAGACATCTGGCTTAGTGTTGGAACAAGCTTCCTCTAGAGTCAAATTCTCAAGTGCTCTGTGTGGTGTGCGATTTTGAATGTAGTTAGCACAATTAACTACTTTTACCCATGATTATAGGATGTAAATCTATAGAATGCATCATACAGATTAGCCATTTCCTTCAAATTTCTATTCTTCAGTTCTACTAAGACATTCTGTTTTGGAGTATGAGGAACAAAATTTTGGTGAATAATGCCTTGAATTGCCAAAAATTAGAAAATTCATTGCTGAAGTACTCCCCCCATTATCACTGCGAAGGTTCTTTATGCAACTAGAAGATTATTTCTTGACCAAATCCTTGAAGAATTTGAAGTGTGAAAAACATCACTTTTGTACTTGAGAAAATAAACCCAAGTACACCTTGAGAAATTATCAATAAAAGTAAGTGCATACTTATTTCTATTGAAAGAGGGGGTAGGAAAAACCATCAAGTCACTATGCACAAGCTCAAGTGGTGAAGAAACTCTCTTGGAAAAATTATTAGGAAATGGATCTTGGTGTTGTTTCCTAATGCATAACCAAAGAAAACTCCCTCAAGACAAGAAACTCTAGGAATACCATCTACCATACCATGAGTTCTCAACTCCTTCAAATATCTATAATTGAGATGTCCAAATCTTTCATGCCAAAGCTTACTCTCTAAATCTGCATGAGAAACCAATCTTATCCCTATAGAGGAAGTGTCATCAAAACCCTCAAAGTGATATAGTCTAGAATTATGATCAACAATACCTTGAGAAACAAGTGAATGAGGCTCCAACAAAGTTTGTACTTCTACCCCATGTGGTGTAAAAGTCACTATTTTCCCTTGACCAGAATGAAAAATTTGATATACAGAAAGTAAATTTGTAGTGATGTTAGGAACATATAGTGCATCTTGGATACTACCACCATCAAGTTGTATATCACCTTTTCCTTTAACAAAAAGAAAGGAAGAATCTCCAACCTCAATTTTGGAAGTAGAACTCAAACCTAGAGAAACAAAAGACTCCTTGGAAGAAGTCATATGATGAGAAGCACCAGAATCTATAACCCAACCGTGCATCTGTAAGTGGTAACTAAGATATCCCAACAAAATTAAGTGCTTTGTCATGTTGATTAGAAGGAGGTGGAGTGGAGATAGAAATTTTGTGTTTCTTGACTGCATCCTCTAAGGCTTGCATTCACTTATAACACCTATGTTCTTCATGACCACTACCCCCATAAAAAGAGAATGAAAGACTAGACTTATTCTTGGATTTAGAAGACTCCTTGGGTTTAGAGTTGTTTTCTTTGGGTTTAGGATCATTTTGAGATGGAAAAGGGGTGGATTTGGTTTTACTTTTTGGTTTTCCCTTGCCCTTAGGATTAGATGCAACTAATGCCTTTTGAGAGGTGGAAGACTCAAGGTTAGACATTTTGAATGTGTCACCTAAGGCATCCATGATAGAGAAAAAGGTAGAAGTAAAAATTTGGAATGGTCCTCTCAACTTGGATAGAATCAAGTAAACACACTCTTCATCCTTCTTATCTCTTCCACTCCCCTTCAACTGTGTCAACAAATGCTTAAACTTGGTAAGATAGTCTATAATTGTTAGAAAATCTTTAGGATTAAAAGAGGTGATCTCAATTTCAAGTCGAATGGCTCTCATATGATCCACCTTACCAAATAAATTCTCTAATTTCTCCCATATTTTGAAAGGAGAGTCACATTTTTCCAAATGAAACAAAAGATTGTCACTTACATAAGTTCCTATCAAACCCATACACTCATCAAATTTTCACTGGTACTAAAATTTCTCATATTATCTAGTGAACATTGGTTGTTATGAAGAAGTTAAAGCCCACAATCCTTTCTTTGCTGAAGTATTGTTTCCATGTGTGGTAATTATGTGTTGTTAATGGCTCAATATGATCTAATGCAGAAGTAGATAAAGACAACATCCTAAAAAATCACCAAAAGAAATGTAAGAACCAAGCAATGCAATACTACCCCCAAGCAATGCAACAAGAGCCCCCAAATTTTGGCACTTTATAATGAGTGCATGTTACAATATGACACTTTATAATTATAGAGAAATTCTCAAAAATACAAGCTTTTCAATATTATGCTCTACTATTTATTTTAGTTGGCACTAAAACATAATAAATAGGAAGCACAAGTCGTAAGCCCTCATATGACCATACCATATGACCAAGGGCTAAGGATTTTAGTGGGTGAGCAACAAAATATGGACAAATCCCGAATATATGAATATACATAAAAATGTAACTTACAGATGGATATCAACAACAATCTCTTGCTTTGATACCATAAAAGAAGCGATAAACAGATCATACCAAGCCAAGAACTCAAATGCTAATCAAACACCATGATCAATAAGATGAAAAAATTTTTGCACGAATAACTTTACCAAAACCTTTGCAAACAAATGAGCAACAATATCATATATTATTATGGAACTCAATGAAATATAATGAGAATGGGCGTTGCTTATATAGGCGAGGAATAACAATTTAAGAAATATCCACACACATAAGTGGGTGAGGATAAATAAAATAAAGGTAAATAAAGGACCAAGGTGAACTTGAGATAAGGTAAATACCTACTCTAACATATCCAACGTATGCCTTCAAATATCTATTTTTGACTGATTTTCCCATGTTTCAAAAACATATGCTCAAAGATGTAGTAATGTTGGATGTAAATAAAAATCTTGTGTTTAGGGTGTGAATCCTCTTTTGCGGTCAAGGAGAGTAATAGTCATGTTGCTCTTAAAAATCCCTATGAAAAAATTGATCATGGATCGGGTTTTATCTTGAAAATATTCATTGAATATTATCCTCTGGACATTCGTTGCAAATTTATCCTCCACCCGAAGATACGTGGCACACTTCCATTAGTTGCTTTGTAGCAGGTACAATTTGTAAAATTTTACTATCTATGTAATAATTACAAGATGCAAAATGAACCTTAAGGCACGAAGAATATTCCTGCAAATATTTGAGTCAAAAAATGAAAAAATAATAATTGACCCCGCTCCTAAAGAGGTATACGTGTCGAAAGATGATTGGAGTGGAGATTCGGGCCATGATGTATTTTTGATGATGAGTTGATGAAGTGTAAAAATGCAATAAAATCTCCAAAGCCCATCAAGGACACGTGGCGTATTCTCACAGGGGTTCAAAAAAGTGGGTCTTTGGGTCAACTTGGTAATTTTGTGCGTAATTGGGAAAATAGAAAGATGTATAAAAGGGTCCCGTGGCTTTGTTATCTCTATGATTTGAACACGCGTCATGATCTTAACAAAAGTCAAGGGCAGGTGCTCGGGTCAAATGTGTAAAACTGTATGCGTCTAAAAGATAGTGCAAAAGTGCAAAAAGACTCCCTTAGCTCACAAAGAATCACATTCACCCATGTGGATGGTCCACATTTAAATAAGAAAGGCAGGATGGATGGATAGGATGTGACACATTTATGGCTATCACCATTAATATGTTTTTGCATGAATCAAATAAAATGGTTCAAGTGTTCAAACACTTTGATATTTTTACTATTGCATGCAAGGATTTGGATGCCATAGCTATTAGAAATCATAGAGAAATGAAGTGAAATCAACCAAGAAGCGTAAATTTGGAGCTAGAGGATTGAGAGTCTAGGAAGCGGGAAAATTGCACAGACATTTACACGAGAAAATTGGTAAGGATTACATTGCATTCATATTTCTCATTGCTTGTTCCGTAATTTGCAAAGAGGTAGAAGGGAAAAGTTAGGGAATAGAAAAATGAAGTCGTTGCCATCAGGTTTTCAAGTCACATCTGGTATTACCAGTGACTTAGATAAAATTACAGATACGGACTTGATGAATGCTGATTTGAACAATTTTTACAAAGACTCAATAGCCCAGATAAAAATGAATTCATGGAATAAATCGAGGCTAGTAACATTGCGTTAGTTGGTGCTATACCTCCTTCAAGATCATCATCTGAATTGGTAAGGATTTGTGCTTTATGAACTATAATCTAGAGAAGAGGGAAGTTTTGGATGGGAGTGGTGAGGAAGTGTTGTCTTTAACACCCCGAGATTTAAGGATAATGATGAGATTACCAGTACTAAAAACACCAAGTAACCTTAAGCACTGTGACCCTTGGACCTAGTGGAGTAAGATATTTAGAACTAGGCTCACCCTTGTTCCTCCTTGTGAAAGGTGGATTCTCTCTTGGTAGAGGAACATGCAAAGGTCCTAATAATGTTTTCTCCATCAAAGGAGCCCACTACATTGGATGAATGGAAGATTAGAGAGAAGACTTTCCCTTTCCCTCCTTGGTGGTAGAAAGTGATGCCTTAAAACATTGAGGAGATGAAGGATCTACTTCTTCCTTATCTAAAATAACAATTTGGGCTTGAGAGCTTGATTCCCCCTTCTTTCTTCTTGATGGTGGTACTGGTACTGTGTATTGTTGAAGTGGCACAGTCTTTCTCGACCCTCTTCCAGATAAATGATTCATTGCTCCAATTATTCTACTTTGTGAGAAATGGCAGGAAATTTATCAATTTAAGTCTTATAATAAAGTACGTAGGAATCCTTGGGAACCTCTTTCAGCATAAATTATTCAATACACAAGAAGAGAGACCCATGTTCAATCATCCTTGTCACAACAAGCCTCTTCTTAATCCAAAACTTCTTCAATTCTTCTGGACTTTTCTGGTGTTCCCACCGAAAGAGATGATAATACATCGATTGGAAAGCTGAGAAAACAAGATTAATTATGATCAATATTAATAGGAGTGAGATTCGAACTTCTCAATATGTCAAGGGCCCTTTGTTATCCCCTAGGTCTGCAATTTCAAACAAAGCCTTGAAAAAGGCTTCATCTAGGCCAATTAGATCGAAGATTTGATTTAAATCTTCTAAGGATATTTCCTTCAAGTTATTTACCATAGCCACCCTCACCATTGCACCAAAAATCTCTACGATAATCCCTCACGTTCAAAACTGGAAAAAATGATGCATATTGGGGAGAAAATAGAGCTAAATTTATAATGAAAATGACTTAAATGAGTTAAATCGACAAAATCATTACCAATGGATGAATAGAAATTTCTTGCTCAACTCACATGAAGGAAGTAAAGATGAAGTGATTAGCTACCAACTGAAAGGAAATATGTTTGAACGTGACAAAAAGTTGCACATGGAGAATTGCTCAAATGAAGGGATTTGATGATCATTGTGCACATTCTGAAGGTGATGTTTGAAATTGGAGGCTGATAATGGTCACATCATAGCCATTTGAAATGATCGAGGAACTGTCATAAATGTGCTTACGTGTTTTGCCAAATATAAATGTAGATAAGATAAAGTGGTGTCCCAATTGTCCTAAGAGAATCAAAGAACATGAGTCACTTGTAATACTTCCACCTGACAACATAAAATGGAATATTTGCAAAGGAATAATAGTGGATTAGACTGCGAGATATAAAGGAGAATATTCCTTGGAAAATTTGGGATTTTTGGGGAGAAAACTAAAGAGTGAGTGAGTGATTGAGATTGTATAAATGCAATGAGAATACTCTTGCATAGGGGGGTTAAAGTCTTCTAAATTTTAGAGACAAAAATGAGAAAACCGATATGTACTGTCTTAAAATGAATTAATCTGAGATACACGAGTTTTTGTTCATTCTTTTCCCAAACCTTCATGCTAAGATGATTGCACTATACAGTCATTGGTAGACACTGAGGTCATAGGTGTTGTGTCCCCTTGTTGAAGTGTTGGAGTTTCTTGAATAGATTCGTGTGTATTCTCATGAGCAATGTTATTTTGTTTCAAGATGTATTACTTTAAATCAATCATCTACATTTGTATTGCAATCTTATCTTTGTTAATTTCTCTGAATTACACAAAGCCTTAGCTTAGATAGTGACAATTTGACAACTACAACTATATTATTGATAGATATTTCTTTCATACTATAGTAAAAAAATTTAAATTCAAGTTGTATTTGTTTGATTTAAGATCTTTGTCAGTTCTTGAGGGTATTTGGAGTGTATGTTATCGAAATTACCATTATTTTATTGAGAGTTTATCATGATATTTTGTGTTTAAATTTCTGAAGATTGTGTGAAATATTATCTTCCATGGATACAAACCTTCTAGTTTAAGGAGTGCTTTGGATCATGTGATTTGTATTTTTCATTAATAACAATGATTTATAATATTTGTTAAGGTTCATTTAAGTATTTTATATAATCAACTTTATCCCGCTTAACTTCTCATCCATATATCAAAACCACAACCAATAACCATCTGATCCACCCGAATTACCCATGCTTGCATTGTTTATGCACAAATGCTAAGGAGATCTGTTAATTTTTTCCACCCTTTATCCAAAATATGCAGAAGCAAGATGGAAATACCACTATCTTTAGTAACCTGAGCCTCCTTTAGAAGACATCTAGCATTTTCTAGTGTGACAACTCGTGAGAGTTAGATAATGTTTGCATTGACCATGTCTTCTCGAGGCTATACTTTCACATCCCTAAGAAAGTGAGTCTAAATATTGTTATTCTATCCATTTATTTCATAAATACAGAGTTACAAAATGGGTCCTCTCACCCTGGTTGCATGTAGAACCTAAAGTAGTAGGATACCCTTAGTGAGGTGTTATCCAATATTCCCCAAGTAAAACTAAAAAAATATTTCCGAGATCCATCTCCAGCTACAAAATGACTCAAAGCTTGGCTTGTATCTCTCTAAGCATCCTTCTTAACTCATTGATGCTGCTTGGCTTACAGGGAGGGATCAATTTGGGTACCGACACATTCCACATATACGATAAAATTAGAGACACTTTTTGGATAACATGTACCTTTTTTAAAACTATGTACATCTATGACTATTAAGCACCATGACCATCTCTCTCAAGTCATCTATATATAGTTGTGTTTCAAGTATTAATGTTTATATATTAACTTAATCTAGTTGATGTGGGATTAAACCCTTGAAAAATTATTTGTTGCCAAACTTTCTTCACTCTTCGAATGGAAAACTCAACCTACTTGCAAATACTAACTTATTCCACTATTGTTCTAAACACCTATAATGCTAGAGACCTCATAGTTATTATTATTGATCCAAAATGTTGAGCCTAGTATTTAGGGGAAAAGTTATGTTACAATGCTTATGTTAATGAAAACTTTAAAAATATTTCACTTCATGGCCTATTGATAACTTGTAGAACCATCACCACTTTCACCCTATTGGTGCTAGATAAATCACATGAATTGATGCTTTGATTTCATATTTTTGTTAAATGAATTAATTGAATTCAACAATCCAAAGTGATGCTTTATTCCTAAGCATAACCTAACCCCATGTTATGAATGTTCCTACAAAAAAATAGTTATCATAAACATATGTCTTAGGGTCCCAATGGAAATTCCAACCCCATTTATGTAGAGATTTATTCTAGGTACAATTATGCCACTTTGAAAATTATTGATGTAAGAGAACCAACACCATGATTAGTGACCAAGATAGGATTGCTAGAGTGAGAAGGAACCCTATAATAGCAATCATATGAGCACTTGAAATAGACTAAAAAAACCAAATATTTCAATTCGAAGGGTCTCTACCGATAATGCTAGTATTTGAGGATGATGTTATTGGAACATGAATAATCCTAATTTCTCATGGCTTGGAGCTCCTAACGTTTAGAGTTACTACCACATAAGCATCAAGTCGGAGACTTTAATAGTATGTTGGCCTAAAATTCTTGTGGTTGTAAAGTAATGAATGACTTTTACTTCCATCTCCACATTTTTGGGTGTCACCACAACATAGCCACCGCCAAATTATACACCAAGGAATGGGCTTGTGTATATTTTGAAAAAACATGCTCAATAACTTCTACTTTGAAAATGACATGAGAGGGGTGAATTACAAGGTATGTAGGAGGTATTTCTAGGTCATTTTATTAGGCTCAAACAAGAACATGTCCACACAAAAATACAAAGTATAGTGTTGTCCTAATTTAGAAGTTTATGACAGCACGATAAAGAGGAGAACCACCAAAATTATGTGGCTGAGAAGGTTGAAGCTTGAAGGGAGATTTGTGTGGATATGTAAGTTATCTCACTACAAGATTTGGACCATTTTAAGTTTCTTAAGTCACATGTGTAAAATTTTGAACCCTAAAGTCAAAATTAAATGTTATATGACTTTACATTGTGACACATTAGGGTGTCTTTACAAAATTTAGATGTTAGAGTGACATTAGTGGGGACAATAATGGTGTCTTAAATGGTGACTTATTTTTTGTATTTGAGTTATGAAATTAAGGGGACATTATAGGGGATGTTAGGATGACGTTAAACATGACTTATTTCTTAACTTTGATGCTTGTATTAAAGGTATAACCTTTTGTGTCTTTAATTACATCTCATTTCCCAATTTTGACATGTCTTATTTTGGAATTTAATGACATATTTATTAAATTTACAAATTAAGTCAAAGATAAATTTAAAAATGCTAAAATTGTGTATTTATATGTAATTATGTAACACCCTATCATAAAACTTTAATGTGACGCCTAGTGTAATACCTAGCACAAAACCATAATAAACTAACCTATCACAACACCCGATATGAAACTCTATTATGACACATCAATGCGACACCCTAATATGAAACCCTAGCACAACATGTGTAGACACCCTAAAAATACATACCTATTTCTAGCCTATTCTTGGATTATTCATATCCTATTTACATCCCTTTAGAGTTAACTAAGTTAATTCCATCCCTTTAGAATTAAGTAGATTAATCCTAAGCATGATTCTACTATACTTATGGAATTAATTAAATTAATTCCCACACCCTTTAGCTAATTTAATTAAATGGTTAATTACTTTCTCACACCTCATAACTAATTAAATTAGTTTTTAAAATTAGAAAATAAATCTATTTTCCTATTCATTCTCCACCTAGACTCCACTCCACTATCCTAGTCACTTCACTCCCACTCGCTTCTAGAATCCTACAAAGGTGGGGGCAATAAAATGCACATACAACCTCTTTCTTAGATGAAATCTTACTACCAACCAAATAATGATTTCCCTTGAAAGCTACAACTACATATATTAAATCCACTTGTTATTTCAGGAAATGCATTCATGATCCTAGAAGTCATTTAAAATTTGATCCACTTTTCATGACATCTTCATTAGCTATAAAAACATGGCATAGCCTTTCGCAATAATCCTCTTTGGAAATATTTGGAAGCTTTGTGTAATTATAACTAAAAATCTGCCAAAATTGTTATTCAACTTGGTATTCCCTATGTCCAAATATACTCGTAGCATAACCATTCTTCATTTTGGAGATCAATTTAAGAACATCCATAATCCAATTGTTTAAGGATTTTACAAGTTTAAATACTTCCACAATCCTATCATCAAAGTTTGAAAGAGAAACTTGGAGGAAGATATGTTGTCATGTTTTCTTATCTTCCACTTCTGAGTTTTTTTGTGCTTACATTCTAACCTTTTAGCCCACTTCTATCTTAGAATTAAATTTTCTAAGAGTTACATTATTAAATATTTCAATGCCCTCTTCCATCTTAGTAGTCACTTTGTTAAGGATTGAGTTATCTTGATCTTTATTTACAATATCTTCCATCGTAACATTTACTTTACTTAGGGTTGCACAATCAATCACAAGTCTCTTCCATCTTAACATTCACTTTTCTAAGGGTTGAGAAATCAATCACAAGTCTCTTCCATCTTAACATTCACTTTGTTAAGGGTCGAGAAAACAATCTCAAGTCTCTTCCATCTTAGCATTCACTTTGCTAAGGGTCGAGCAATCAAACCTTTCAACCTCTTCCATCTTAGTATTCACTTTGCTAAGGGTTGAGTAACTCATCTTGTATTTTCTTTTGTTCCTCCCCTCTTTCAGAAATGGTGGGAACAAGACACCATTGAAAGAAAAGATCGAAATCCTTTCCATTTTAGCTTTGAAGAAGAGGATGAAGACCCTTCCATAGAAGAACATGAACACTTTGAAGGGATATTGCAAAAAATTAAAGACAAAATTTTACTTCGTCTCTTCAAAATGGGAGAAAAATACCTCCAAATTTTGACAATGACATTTTAAAAACTTACAAGGTCATCCCAAACCAAAAATAATATAAAACCCAAATGAAATAACCATGATTAATATGGACCAATTAAAACGAATGCTTGATGAAAAGGTAAATCTAGTGCTTCATCCCCCAAGTCAAATCAAGCCCTGATTGATCAAATCAATGCAATGATAGCCATGCAACTGGTTCTAATGGCCTCTAAATTCACCAACATGAGTCAAAAAGACACAAAGACAAAGGGTGAAAAAAATCTAAGACACATAATGAACTAGAAAATGAGAAAAATAATTCAAAACTTGACAATATCCCACAAACTAATTCATCATTTTCTCAAGAATGGAAAATGACAAAGGTACAATTTTGGGCATGAAAAAACAAGTAAACCATTAAAATTTGATGACTTGTGTCCTTACCATTTTTATAAGGACATCATGTGCATACCCTTCCCAAGATCCTACAGAACCCCCAAATTTAACAAATACAAGGGCAAAAAAATCCATGAGAGCATATTAAAGAGTTCTTCATGACATGCAAGGAAGTGACATACAATGATATATTTCTCTTGCACCTCTTTCCTAAGAGTTTAGGAGGGAGAGCTTTGGATTGGTTCCTACATCTCCCAAAGGTATCAATTACTACTTTTGTAGACCTCTTGGAGAAGTTCGTCAAACATTTCTCCTTTAACCTCGACTCAGAAATAACAATGATGGATTTGTACAATGTAAAATTATGAATCAATGAAAGTTTTACACAATTCTTATAGTGGTGGAGAGGAATTGTAAGAAAATTCCCATGTTCCATTCCAGAAAATAGTTAGTGAGTATGTTTATACCAAACCTTAACAATGAATTGTCATCTCAAATGCAGATGCATTGCCTTAAAATTTTGAGGAGGTTATAGAGAAAAGAACTCAAATAAAAAATCCCTTATTGCGAAAAGGATTAATCAAGCCCCATTACAAGGATAACAATCACACCAATAACAAAAACAATCATCAAGAGAAATATGTAAGTCAATTGCAACCAAAATGTCATTAATGATGGTATAATAGAAAACCATAATGTGCACAACATATATAATAGTTAATAAAAACAAACCATCACTATTCCACATAAAAAGGCCCCCTTTTCGTGATAAAAATGACAACAATTTACAACATTGGGAGAGACCCTTTCAAGTGTCTTACAGAAACTAGAAAGTGCCAATATGGTCACCTACCCTATCACAAAACCCTTTGTTGAAGGGGAACCTAAGCCATCTTGGTATAAACCCAATACATATTGTGATTTTCATCGCATTGATGGTCATCAAATAGAAAAATGTGCATAAATTTTCCATTACATCCAAGACCTCATTGATAATAGAGACATAGCGGTCGAAGACCCACCACTAAATAAAACACCCAATGATAATTTAAAGGTATTTTCAAATCCATTCCCCAAACATGGTACAAATGGAAAAACTCCGAATAGGGTCAATCTTCGAACAATATTGATTTCAATTCCATCATATCATTTGTCGAAGACACTACTCCATGCAAAGTCAAACGTTAGTTTACACCCCTTAGAGAAAGTCTCTCTAGTGCCTTTTATCAATTAGTAAAGGCTAAGATGATAAAATATCCAATCACAATACTCTTCTTTAAAGGGGAACCCAATCCTAAGCGGTATTAAAAAATAGAATATTGTGAATACTATCATATTGAAGGACACTCTATGGATAATTGTTAAAATTTCTTCTATTATGTCCAAGACTTAATTGACGATGAATTCATCGAAATATAAATCGAAAACAAAGCTATCAAACTTGAAAAAATATCAACTACCTCAACTACCTCAACTTCCAATGATGAGGTAAATGTTTTCCAAAACCTTTTAAATGATGAAACTCAATGAGATCAAGACAACAAGGGTCAAGGATCTATAAACCAAAACCAATCAATCTCCCTCCGGATGCTCTTCCATTAGTGCAATTGGAAATTGAAAGTGTTTTAGAAAACTATCTTCAAACGTCAAATGTGAACTTGAACTTTCTTCAAGACTCCTTTCCCATCCATGATACAAATGAAGACTCTAAAGAAGAGGGTCAATCATCAAGCACCGTTGAGCTTGATTTATACTTTCGATGTTATATCCTATGCCTGACATCCCTAGTCTTATTTTCGAGGCACAACAACGAAAATTTTTGCACACTTGAAACAACACAACCTTCTATGTCTCAGTAATACTATTATCCAATTTTTTCCTTGACAAAATTGGTTAATTTGAGAGAATATGGACTTAGACAGTTTAATGGAGCTTGAAAGAATAAATTGGAGAAAAACAAGTATTTTTATGCTTTGGGGCAGTTACAGTTTTTTTAATATATTCCTTTCATTCCCTCTAGGCTTAAAAGATCCAAAGACTTTGAAAAATTTGGAGAAAAATGGAAAAAGGAGTCATTTGTAGTGTATTGCAGGTTTCTGGGTCTTAGATGGAAGTAGTTCCTTGGGGCAGAGAGTTATCTCCAAGGGTCTATCGACCACATTGCAAAGGAGTTTGAGTTCAAAGTGTATTCCGGTGAGGGGAGTGCGGGAAGAAGCGGTTCCATGGGCTTAAGGGTTCCCGCATCTAATGTCGGGCCATAAAGCAAAGTGATTTAGTGTTATATGGGTAAAGTGGGAGAAATTGGAATGCAAGTAACTAGTTCCTCGTGGGTATGAGTTCCTTGAAAAGTGTTTTGAGCCACAACAAAGGTGTGGTGGGGAGATAGTGGAATGCGAGATTCGGGGGTGGTGTAGAATAAGCAAGTGTGTTAGGACGGTTCCCTAGAATGAAGAGTTCCCCATACGAGCCTATAGGCCGATCAACAAAGCAACAAGTGGTGAAAGAGTTAGTTAATGTTGTGGGTCGAAATGATGCGAAGGAACCTGGTGTGGATGAACTAAGGAATGGAAGAACTAGTTCCACCGAGGAAATTATTCCCGCAATGAGGGCCAAGCCAATGGACAAAGGGTGGAGGAGTTAAACAAAGTTGGGGTAGAGTGTGATGCGAGATGAGGAGTGTTATGAGAGAACCAAACATGGGTGGAATGGCTCCATAGTTCCACCTATGAGCTGATAAACCCGATCAAAAACAAACGCAAGACCATTGCGGTAAAAGTGAACCCTTGGAGAACTGAGAGAATAGTTCCATCTCTAAGTTAGTTCCCGAAAACCTGATTTATCTACACCCCAAAGGAGAAAATCATTTAAATGTGAACTGTTCATCCAACATGAGAACTCGTGTTCCTCCTTGACCCCCTAGATCCTCATGGGCATAAATTTTTCCCAAATTATCCAAATTTGAAAAAAAATATATCGTTGGAAAGGTCTCTTTGGAATTAGGTGATGTTAGGTGGGTGAAAAGGAAGAAAACATCTCCAACATTAAAAGATGTGGCTCTAAGTTGTTCAACCACCAATTTTAATGAGGTATGGTGGCAATTTCTTCTTCCACAAGAAAGGTATAATGGAGGAATGTCCTTGGTAGGATGCACATTCCCCTTTTTAGAAAATTAATACATCTTGGTGGGCGGAGGAAGAAATTTGATTTTTTATTCCTTCTCTCTTTCTCTCTCTCTCTCTCTCTCTCTCTCTCTCTCTCTCTCTCTCTCTTCTATATATTGAAAAAAATATATCTCATTTATGGGGAGGGGTGTTCTAAAATGTAATGGAACTTTGTCAAGATTATTCTAGAGTAGTTGTGAGTTGTAGACCTCAGATTTTAACATCTACACGGTGATACTTTCCTTACACCTCCATTGTAATCTATTGTGCATCTTCTTAAAGCAATAAAATTCATGTTTTGTGGCTCTTATCTTCCCTAGTTTGTCTTGTATTGCATTTCCTTTCCTTTCATTGCATTTGTAGGTATATTGTGCATATCTCATTCTCCTTGTAGGGTTTAAATCTATTGTGCTCCATGGAAATTATGATTTAAATGTTGTTTTGGACTGTGGTACTCATGTCTTCCCTCTCCTCCTTCATTTTTCTCCCATTTTCACTCATTGGAATATCTCCACCCCTTTTCTTGGTGCTATCACCTCTCTTTTAGCCTAAGATCTCCATTTTCATGCACTCTCTTTGCATGGTCCCTTGGTTTGTTAGAATAGGATTATATAGCTGCATTTCCCTTCTCAGGAGTAGTTTTAGCATTAGGAATAGGTAGAGGAACTGAATTTCTTTGGAGGTCTGTCTCATAGTGCAAGTCCCACAACTTGGAGACAATCCCATGTTTTCTCAAATTCTAGGTTGTCTATGTCTCAAGGTAGGGTGCAATTTTTAGCTCCAAAAAATACCTCAAATGATCAATCCTAAAATTAAACATATTTCACAACAATTATCCGCTATAGAATCTTCTTGTGTTTTACATAACATTATTAAATACTCAACAATGATTCATGTGTGTCAAGACATCCATATGCATGCACTCCATGAGGTGTGTATTCTTAGGGGTATCCTCACACAACCATTTCAAGATTTAATTACAAATATATCATCAAATAAATTAATCCAATGCCTAAAAGGAGTAACATTGAATATTTTCTCTCTACAACCTACAAGATGCCTTATATTCCCATCTATGGATCAATCCTTCGCTCCTCACATCATTCCATTCATGGATGAAGGCCATATTGATGTAAAGAATATTTTAAAGTGCCAATCATATAAATCTTATATTCCACCTACCTTGGAAATCATTTACAAAGGTATTGGGGAATATGAATTCCACCATATGCTTTGTATAAAAAAATTGCCTCTAACATCACATATGTTTTTGATCTCATAAAAACTTATCCAATCACATACCCACTGATTTTTTCCTCATCCACCCAAGTCTCCTACGTCGACTATTCAAATTTTCTTCATGTTGACTTGGACATCGTCCGCCCAATTCTCGTACATCAGGACTCATCGAATATTTTGATTCACTCCATTGTCTTGGACCTCATCTCGCTCAAGTCTCATACATTAGGACTCATTGAATATTTCAATTCACTTCATTGACTTGGACCTCATCTGCCCAAGTTTCTTAAATCAAGAATCATCAAATCGTGGATACTTGAATTTCCTTCTATCTAATCCATTGACTTGGACCTCATCCACCCAAGTCTCGTAACTCATGACCATTCAACTTTCCTAAACATGGACTTATTCCATGATGATAAGTCCATTACAAATCCTCATCCGCAAAAAACTCAAAAAAATCAAAAAGCATAAAAAGAGAATAAAAATCCATATCAAACCCATCATCAATGTACTATATGAAAATAAAAAATGTAGAAGCAAAAACATCTTATCCATAAGTACTCTCCACACTAGGGAAGGCCGCTTGCACGGTCAATTCATTTAACAAACAATTTTAATTGTTTCATCCATTGGCATATATCTTAATCATGACATCATCATCTCTTCACATTCTTTACATATACAACACATGTTAATATTTTTCATATTAGGCATTGTGTGTCTCATCCCTATTATGGTTTCTACCATTCCAAATATTTTTACCTACGATTTTTTCTAGAAGCTTACTGATGACAAATCCTCCTTTCAAATAAGTTCTCTCTTTAACAGAAAGCACTAGAATTATTTACTTGGATTTTTTAACTGTCCATCTTTGTCTAAGGTGTTGAACCCTTGCATCCTATTAGTTGCATGAGGCTGAGATTTGGGGGCAAAATGGTCCTTCCCAACAAGCAAAATATTAACATACAAGGAAAAATAAATCTAAAATACAATATATATATATATATATATATATATCATTACACCTTTCGTCCTTCACAGTCTTTAGTGATGAGCCCATATTTCATACTTGTAGTACGATACTAGGAAAGGAGGCATGTATCCTTACCTACATTTTTTCTTTGTGTTGAGACCTTGCCTCTTACTGTGGCATGGGGCAATATGTAGGGGCTCAATTAAAAAAAAAGCTGAACAAAATAAAGCCTTCAAAAATATGCATCAAAATTTCTTAATCATACACATCCCAAGAAGTTTCTCATGTTAAGAGAGATAAAAATTCCTTCAACCGAATCTTTTCAATCAATAGGCCACAATAGATCTAAGTCTAGTCAAAACCTATAAAGTGAAATCATCTTAGAATCAGTCAAGTAATCTTGACTGGAGATGAGTCACATTTTCCTAAATGGATCATTGTTACACCTTGTGTCTTGGCATCCTTCATCTTCATTTTCATATCATTATTCTCATTATTCTTATGTCCTTCTTGGCTCTCGGTGTTGAGCCCTCACATCTTACTAGTTGCATCGAGTCAAGAGTAGAGTCCAACATCCTACCACCCTATCATCTACAATCTATTCTACCAATGAAATTAAATGCTTATAATTGTTTGAACATGAGTTTAGACAGTGCACCCTTTACCGAGTCAAAAATATAAAAACATTCAAATATGTTTAAAAATCCAAAAACATTAAAATATGTTCAAAATACAAAAACATTCAAATATGTTTAAAAATCCAAAAAAATCCAAATATGTTCGGATAACTCAACAACAATATAAAACCTACAAAAATCAAAACTTACAAATATAAAAAAATAAAACATTCAAAAAATATTTGACAAAATCTTAGCAACTGAATAACACATTTCAACAATATCGCTATTTGACGACACTCCTACTGATCGTTCTTGATCATCTTATGATAATCAAACTTCAATGAGATTTGAAAAGAGTGTCTTTGGAGTATCTAAGCTTACTTTTCTCCTTGGGCCAACCCAATCCCCTTAAATTTCTAAGATATCACTTGGGGGCATTCATATCTTTGTTTATTCTTCATTGTGGAACACTTTAGGGGAATATTCACATGTCGTTATTATTAGTTGTGTTACATTGTTAATGTTAGATGTTAATCTTGTGTAAGTAGTCTTGTTAGCATCTTGGTTTGTCTATAATCTTGGTGCGTTTGTATTATTGTATGCATAAGGGTTTGTTTTGCAATCTTGTCATTGTTTTACAATTTATTTTGTGTATGATTTTAATCATGGTGTTAATTAACATATGCCATAATAAAATTGAGTCAAAAAAATATAAAAATTCAAACACACACATGTGAAACTCACAACTTACAAAATCACAAAAAATCCAAATAATCAAAAAATCCTAAAAATTACAAAATTTTCAAAAAATCTAACAAATCAACATATATAAATGAAATCAAACATTTCATTCCTACACTAATTATTGTTCCAATCATATTACAACCATCACAATTAATCTTTTCCCTTACATGTCAGAATCATAGCTCTGGGCAACTTAAATCTCTTATTTCCCTCACGTGTATCCTCGTTTAGGGAAATTTTGGCTCTCATTCTCTCCAATGCATTTTTAGCATCCGTGCTTGGGGAAATGACCCTTTTCAATCTCAAATTACACTTCAATAGATCTAATAAGAGTGTCATGAGGAGTATCTAATATTACTCCACTCTTTGGTCCAAACCACTCCCTCTGCATATATTGTTTCTTAGGGGCATTAACGTCTTCTCAAATATAATCATGGGAACACACTAGGGGCACAAGCTTTAATTGTCTTTATTTCAAAGTTGTGTTGCATTGTTGTTATTTCGGACTAATTACACATATTTTGTTATCGTCCCGGATCTTTTATAGCCACAATGCATACTTTTATGATGTATATTGAGATTGTTTTCTCTTGTTTTACTTTAGACCAATTACAAGTAATACATTAACATATTGGTTCATTTATAGCCATGGTGTCTTCATCCACCGTATATATTGGGGTTGTTTTCCTTTTTCACTTTTGTTTGTTGTTATTGTTGTTGTTGTTGTTGTTGTTGTGTGTGTGTGTGTGTGTGTGTGTGTGTGTGTGTGTGTGTGTGTGTGTGTGTGTGTGTGTTTGTTTATGCACATAATGAGTTACACATCACGATTCTTTCATAATCACGGTGATAAATCTATTGTGCAATAAAAAAATAAGGTTTCTCTAACTTTCACTCTCTAAATGAAATATCATGCTATGATCACAATCCCTCCCATATTCCTTCAAAATACTTTCTTTCTTCCTATCAAATGGTTTTCCACCACTTTTTGTGTCACCCATCCGCTTGAGGGGGCATTCCCTTAACATCTACACTCACTGGGGCATCTCAATGTTCCATCGCATCCACACTTGCTAAGGCATATCAATATTCCATCACATCCACTCGTTGGGGTATCTCAATGTTCCATCACATCCACACTCATTGGGGCATCTAATTACTTCACCGAATTTCCTGTCTTCTACTCATTGATCTACATGTGTCTACTATCTTTAAAATGATATTACTTCGTAATAACACTTTAAAGAGGGGAAAATGTAGACACCCTAAAATAAATACATATTTCTAGCCTATTCTTGGATTATTCATATCCTATTTGTATCCCTTCCAAGTTAACTAAGCTAATTCCATCCCTTTAGAATTAAGTAAATTAATCCTAAACACGATTCTACTATACTTATAGAATTAATTAAAGTAATCCCCACCCTTAGCTAATTTAATTACACATTTATTTAATTAAATGGTTAATTATTCTCTCACACTTCATAACTAATTAAATTAGTTATTAAAATTAGAAAATAAATCTATTTTCTTATTCATTCTCCACTTGGACTCCACTCCACTATCCTAGTCACTCCAATCCCACTCCATGTATAAAATCCTACAAAGGTGGGGGCAATAAAATTGCACGTACACCCTATTTCTCAAATGAAATATTACTACTAACCAATTAGTCATTGCCCCTTCAAAGTTGTAACTGCATAGACCAAATCCACTTGCTATTTCAAGAAAAAAATTCATGATCATGGAATTCATTGAAACTTTGATCCACTTTTCATGTCCTGTCCCTTAGCTATAAATATAGGCCACAACGTTTGCAATAATCCTCTATGGAAATCCTTGGAAGATTTGTGCAATTGCAACTAAACTTTGCCAACATTGGTATTCAACTTTGCATTCCATATGTCCAAATATAATTGTAGCATAACAAATTATTCATTTCAGATATAAATTGAAGAGTATCCACATTCCAATTGTTCAAGGATTTTACAAGTTTTAATACTTCCACAATTTTATCATTGAGGTTTGTAAGAGAACCTTGGAGGAAGGTTTGCTCCTGTGTTTATTTCTCTTCTATTTCCATTGAGTTTTTCATGCTTACAACACACTACTACATCACCCTAATGTGACACCATAGTACAACAATAATATGATATCTTTATATTACACCCTAATATGATGCCTATTGTCATGCTAAATGTCTAGCATGCAAAATTGAAATTTTTAGTCATGACAACTAAGCCCCCACTTGAAGTTTCCTCTCTCGGTCACTGTAAACCCTTCCTTTGGTTAGTCTATCCTCAATTTCATCCTCATTTTGTCTTAGAGGAATGTGATAATAATATTTTCAAGTGTGTTTAATGTGCAGGGATGTATGCCTAAGGTGATTGAAGAAGTCACTGAGTTTCAAGGAGAAACAACTATCTTCAGAGGCCTAGAAAGGGTAATTTCTAGCCATTTGCAACTGGTGAACACTATCAAAATATGATAGAGAAGACTTGAGACATTTGGGAGTTGTTTCAGAGAGAGAAATGAAGTGATACAAAGTAGGTTAGGGGAACTATGTGGAAGAAATTGATGATTGGATCAATATGTGCAAGATCGGGTCATTTTGGGCACAAGGAATGAAGGCTCCAACGGTGAAATATAACTTGTATGGATGATTCTAGGAGTCCTAGGAGTTGGAAGGAAAAAATTAATTAACAGAAATATATTATAACCCTCTAAGTGACAGATACATCACTTTTGTTCCAAGATCTAAAAATCTTCTGTGATAATCCAGGACACCGCAACTGACCCTTCATGTCAAGAATGAAATAGGCCCTAAAAAAATTCATAAAGAATTGTCTCTTGATAATTGGTAGGATTATTTCAAAATTTTCTTTGGAATTAAAATCATATAAGGTTTGACCCTAAAAAACTCTTCCATGCTCTCGGGGTAGAAAAAGCATTCCCAGTGTCCTAATTTGCACTTAGCGGGTGACATCAACATTTCAAAATGGATTGGTCATAATTTTTCACCCTTGGTGTCCCCTTGGATTATAATTGAGGTGAAAATTAAATAAGGGGGACACCAAATTGTGACCCCCCATCATTTCAAGATTTTTCATCACTTAAAACATGAGTTGAGGTGTTAAGTGGAGCATATAGAGGAGTTAAGTTGTTAGGCCCCCTTCCCATGATGGATTGAACCCTTGAAACATTTAAAAGAATGTTTTGTCCCCTTTTATTTTATCCAATTTTTAAGGGGGACACCAAACTTTACCCCCACATGTTGGTTCTTTCCTTACAACTCACAACTTACCACTTTTACTCCTAGAATCAACCTAAACTTGCAAGTGACTTAACTACATGTCCCCTCTTCATGATTAGACCCCCACGAATAATTTTATCAGTATTTATAACCCCTTGGATTGAATCATGTGAAAATGAGGATGAAAAAGTGTTCCCCATCTAACCACTCATCCTTGGTCACATCAAAACCCATTCCTAGTTCCCGATGACAATTTCTAGCTCCTTAATATTATTCTCATTTGAACCAGTAAGCCGCCACTTGTCACCATATATTTGAAATCATTATTTTATTTCTCTTGTATCCCACTTTCACCTCTTTTACCTATGTAACTCCATGTCAACCATCTTTTAACCATAGTTAAGGTATTTGGTTAAGCAATGAGTTAAAATTTATAAAGGAAAATGAGTAACTCCTCCTCTTAACACTTAATCATTTTCAAAATTTAAATTTTTTGTGTTATTCCCTCAAAAACCTCCATTATTTAATAGGTATGCTTCTAATTTATCCAAAAATATCAAGCTTCCAAACTATTTTTTTTCTCATTTCTACAAAATTGTGCACTCGATTTCCACCAAAAGTTTCCAGCACAATCCTTCCAAAAACACCTTCAAGCTGATTATAAGAGAATTTCCATTGATGATATATGTAATTTTCATCATCCATTCAAAACTTACATCCTTGTAGTTTAATTTTCAATTCTATGGGGTTCGGCAAATGAAAAACCTCAAAAACTAGAGCAAAAGGTCCTAAAGCAAAACCTAAAGATTTGAAAACAATTTCATTTCAATCGACACCTATAATACCTCCTTCCAAAAATAGTAAGTGTACAAGATTTTATGTGTCCAAATATAGAACATTTACAAAAATTGTAAACTCTCAACATTCATGTTCTCCAAACAAACAAAAACCATTAAAAGGTGAAAACTGTAATAACTTACTAAAAATAGCCATCCTAGTTAAGACCTGATACAAATAAAAAGTCTTGTAATCAGGCTCAAATAACTTGTATCAACCCACATTCCACCTATATCACTGATTTTTTACACAATTACAAGGCTAGGAAAATTATTTCATGTCTCAAACAAGGAAAAAAATCCCTCACAAACTCTCAAAAACCGGTCTCGGGGTGAAGTGTAGGAAATTGGATGATTCAATCCATCCCAACAATCACTGAAAAGTGGTATTAATGGTTGAATCACTGAGAAAGTTGTCAAACAGGTAAATTATGAAGCTTCAGTAAGTCATGAGAAGAAAGGTGATGATATCCACATTTCAACTCGACATTTTTCTCAAACCTTTTTCCAAGAGGAGAGACATCATGTGAATCACACCATGGAAAAGAACAGTTAAAATGAACCAATATGTGTAATATATTTGTATTTGAACCAAAATCATTAGGAAATAAGGGATAAAATATGCGGAATAATCCCTCACAGTAATCGCAACAAGAGAAACTAATATGTTGAAATTATTACAGATCTCAAATAAAAGTGTAGAATAAAATAACACAACACAAAGAGACAAAGATTTAACGTGGCTCACCCAATTTGGGCTACGTCCACCAAGAATCACTTGCTCGATTTTATTACAAGCCACCATTCTCTCAACACAATACCTAGATCTGTTTGGAGCTATGATAAAAAAACTCTACATAGTTCACAATCGAATTCAAAACACATCTTCAATGTTACATAATATCTACCATATGCACAAAACCATATAAATAGACAACTGCTTAAGCAGTTTTACAAAACCGTGGGTATCAAAACCATGGGCCAAAACCATCCCATAAACCTATGGGTCAAAAAACCCACCCATATGAGAAAATCACGTTTCCCGATATATCGGGCACGTTTTAAGGCCCAATTTTTTTGGGGGCTATGCCCTCAAACCCCTACTACCAGGGGCTGCAACCCCCAAAACCCCCACTTAGGGCCCACCTGCCCCGAACCCCGGTGAGACAATTATGGAAAGTGTACAATACTCTTAGTGTACAGTCTTCAACACTTCCTCACATGAAAACAGGATCCACAACCTAACAATCTCCCACTTGGAGACTAGTTTTCCTCTGAGAAAGCTTCTCAACCCTTCACTAGTTTCCGTGAAGACCAACCAAAGCTGAACATAGCTTCAGTTTTTCCCTTGTGACCACCTTGGTCATCATGTCTGCAGGATTCTAACTGGTATGAATCTTCTCCAGCTTCAACTTCTCTTCCTCCAAAGTTTTCCTGATGAAATGGTACCTTAACTGTATATGCTTCATCCTAGAGTGGAAAGTAGAGTTCTTAGCTAGGTGTATAGCACTCTGACTATCACTATGCAACTTTCCTTCCTCCTGCTTATGCCCCAACTCCTCAAGCAATTGTTGTAACTAAATCATTTCTTTGCTTTCCTCTGTGGCAGCAACATACTCAGCCTCTGTGGTTGACAAAGCCACTAGCTTCTGTAGTCGTGAAATCCATCTCACTTTTGTCCCACTTACAAAGGTAAACATAACCTATCGTGCTCCTCCCGTTGTATACATCTCTAGCCATATTTGAATCTACATAACCACAAAGTGGTGTCTCGATCCACCGTAGCACAAAATTCTCCCCATGGTCCCTCTCAAATACCGAAGGATCCAATTTATTGCTCCGCCAGGTGATCTTTGCTTGATCACTCATAAATCTACTCACCGCTCACACCGCATGGGCAATATTAGGCCTGGTGCATACCATGACATACATCAAACTGCCAATCGCTGATGAGTAAGGTACCTTGGACATCTAGTTTCTCTCCTACTCTGTCTTGGGACATTTCTCCTTTGATAACTTGAAATGGCCTACCAAAGGAGTCCCAACCGTTTTAGCATCCCGCATATTAAACTTCTCCAAGACTTTCTTAATGTAATCTTCCTGAGATAAATTCAACTTCCGTTCCTTCCTATCTCGAGATATCCTCATACCAAGGATTTGTTTAGATGCCCCCAAATCCTTCATAACAAAGGATTCACTTAGCTGCTTCTTCAATACTTTTATTTCTTGCATGTTTTCACCTACAACTAATATGTCATCCACATATAGACACATGATAATATAATTGTCATCCTCAAATTTCTTTGTATACATGCAATGGTCAGAATGACATCTAATATAACCTTGCTCCATCATGAAGCTATCAAATTTCTTATACCATTGACGTGGAGCTTGTTTGAAGCCATACAAGCTCTTCTTCGTTTACACACCATCTCCTCTTTACCTTTGACCTCATAGCCCTCTGGTTGCTGCATATATAGTTCCTCCTCCAAATCACCATGGAGAAATGCAGTTTTTACATCAAGTTGCTCTAAGTGCAAGTCTTCTACTACAACTATTCCAAGAACAGTTCTAATAGAAGTCATTTTTACTATAGGAGAAAAATCTCATCAAAATCTATACCTTTTTTCTGATGCAAACCCCTTGACCACCAACCAAGCCTTGTATCTTTTCTTGCCTCCTTCTTCCTCTTTGACTCTAAATACCTAATTTTTATGTAATGATCTTTTTCCTTCAGGTAGCTTCACCAAATCCCATGTCTGGTTCTCCATGAGAGCCTGATGCTCCTCATCCATGGCTTGCTCCCACTTCTTCCTGACATCTACCTGCATTGCTTCATCAAAGCTCTCTGGCTCTCCACTATCAAGTGAGTAACAAATAATAAAGAGAAGGAGAAAAATCTTCGTGTTCTCTTCTTACCCTAGAAGACCTCCTCAACATAGGAGTTTGGGGTTCTGTTGAGGAGGTTCCTAAACCGATTCACGTGTCACTTTTCCATCCGGAAGATCCTCTCTTTCCGCTGCATATTCTTTCTTGGATTCTTCCTGTTTTCCTGAACTCAGCTGCTTATACATGAATTTCTCATTAAAGACCACATCCCTAGATTGAATGATTTTCTTGTCCTTAATACTCCAACATTTATATCCAAAGTCATCACCACCATAACCAATGAAAGTACATTTTTCTGATTTAGCCTCTAGATTGGTCCTATCATCCTTGTCTATATGAAAAAACACCTCACATCCAAAGACTCTAAGAAATGAATAGTCAAATTTCTTACCATACCAAGCCTCCTCGGTATGCCTCCATCCAAGGCACTTGAGGGTCCTCTGTTTATCAAGTACATAGTTTTGCTCACCGCTTCGCCCAAAAATAAAGAGGCAATCTTGCATGTAACCTCATGCTCCTAAACACTCCATTATTGTTCTATTCATCCTTTCTCGACACCCTATTCTCTCAAGCAGTAGAGTTCCCCGAACCGTATTTTCCTATGGATTCCATTCTTAGAATAGTAATCATCAAATTCATTACTGCAATACTCCCCTCCATTAGCTAACCCGAGGCATTTTAGCTTAAGACCTGTTTCATTCTCCACCAAGGATTTCCATTTAACAAAAGTGTCAAATACATCGATATTTTTTTCTAATACAATAAACCCAAACTTTCCTTCTTGCATTATCAATAAAAGTAATATAATAACTTGAACCCCAAGAGATGATACCCGAGCCGACCCCCACACATTAGAGTGCACCACTGTAACTTACTCTCTTTCTTTTAGTACGTCCAACCTTGAGAAACATTACTCACTTATGTTTCCCATATATGTAGTCCTCACAGAACTCCAAACATGTTTTTGTATATTTGGGAAAATCCTTCTTTATGATCTCCATGCCCTTATGGCTCATATGACCGAGCCTATAGTGCCATAATGTTGTATCTACTTCAAGCCACAAGATTACAAAAATAGTGCTATAAGTGATTAAATACAAGGTTCCAACCTTATTACCTCTTGCACCACAAGAGCACCTTTGTAACCTTCCAAGAGTCTGCTTGTAAATATCATAGTACAACCATCACTTCCCAACTGCCCTACCGATATAAAATTTCATCTTAATGTAGGCACATGTCTGACATCCTTCAATAGCCAAGTATTCTCATTCTGCATCTTAACTTGAATAGAACCTTTTCCAACTATGTTGCAAGGCTCATCATCACCAAGAAAAACATGCCCAAAATCTCCTTGAACATAATCAACAAAATAATGCCTATGTGGAGTAGCATGGAAAGAAGCCCCTGAATCTAAAACCCAAGATTTAGTAATATTGTGCAAAGAAAGAATCAAAGCATCCTGACATACATTACCCGTTGCCACATTTGCCTCCTTGTTTTCTTCTTGTTGTTTCTTCTTGTCCCGAAGCTCCCAACAAAGGCTTTTTACATGCCCGGACTTTCCACAATGCCAAAGATACTATCCTCGCTGGATTTTGACCTTGCTCGATCCTTTGATTTTCCATGGCTTCCTCTATTCTTCTGTCTCCCTCTCTAGTTTCCACTCACAAAGCATTCCCCAAGTAGAAGATTCACAGAGCTTTTTCTTCGCATTTCCTCGCTTAGAATCACCCATACAACATCCTCAAACTTCAACTTTGAGTTAGCTAGAATCGAGTTGCTTACCACCATTACCAGGCTATTCCAACTCTCAGGTAAAAAGCACAGAACTAATAAAGCCCTAACTTCTTCATCAAATTCTATTGTAACCGAAGCTAGCATATTTACAACCGTATTAAAATCATTTAAATGATCTGCTACTAAACCATTCTCAGATATCTTCATATTAAACAACATTTTCATTAAAAATATCTTATTAGAGGCAAAGGGTTTTTCATACAACTTCCCTAATGCATCCATTAGTTCTTTTGTAGTCTTTTCATTTGAAACATTAAATAATACCAAGATGCAAGACACAACAGATTGTCCCAAGTGCCTTCCTATCTAGAAAATCCCATTCTGAATCCATCATGCTTGAGGGTTTGTTCACCTTCTCAAACAACATAATATAAAGATCCTTCTGATAAAGCTAATCTTCCATTTGCATCTTCCAAAGACTGAAATTATACCCGTTGAATTTATCAACCCTAGATCTTCCATCATCTACCATAGCTCCCACTTAAGATAAAACTTTCCTTGCGATTCAAAACTTCAACAAACCAAACTAGGCTCTGATACCAATTGTTAGGAAATAAGGGATAAAATATGTTGAATAATCCCTCACATAATCGCAATAGTAGAAACTAATATGCAGAAATTATTACAAATCTCAAATAAAAGTGCAAAATAAAATAACACAAGACAAAGAGACAACGTATTTTACGTGGTTCACCCAATTTGGGCTACATCCACCAAGAATCACTTGCTCATATTTTATTACAAGCCACCGCTCTCTCAATACAATACCTAGATCTGTTTGGAGCTATGCTCAACAAACTCTACATAATTCACACCCAAATTCAAAACACATCTGTAATGTTACATAATATCTACCATATGCACAAAACCATATAAATAGACAATTGCTTAAGTAATTTTACAAAACCGTGGGTATCAAAACCATTGGCCAAAACCGTCCCATAAACCTATGGGTCAAAAAATCCACCCATATGAGATAATCACGTTTCCCAATATATCGAGCACGTTTTAAGGCCTAATTTTTTTTTGAGGGCTGCACTCAAACCCCGCCAGGCCCGCCCGACCCTGAACCCTAGCAAGACAACTGTGGAAAGTGTACAATACTCTTAGTGTATAGTATTCAACAAATCCTCACATGAAAACAGGCTCCACAACCTAACAAAATCTACTAAGGTATGAAAGGTCATCATGTTTTTTAAAATTAGGTAGTAATCCCAAGTCCACATAGTGCAATGTCTTACAATTTTTTTCTAAACACTCATTCAATGCCTTGAGTGTGTCCACATCTCACGAAGAAGGAGGCTATGACCACAACATTTCGATCCAATAAGAGGTGAGAAGTGAAGGATTTCATTATGGGATAAATCCTTCTATATGGAGGATACGACCTATTTCAATGAGGGGCATATGAGCAAGAAGGTTTCTAGGCATCCCGAGTATTTTTCTATTAAAAAAGAGGCATCTTTATCACAAAGGTGAATTTTGGATCCAAGGAGGAAGGGGATCATCTCCATGTCCTAACTTTGACCTCATGTTAAAATAAGATCATCATATTTGTAGGAACGGGAAGTCATCTTAATCTCAAAAAGTGTAAGACACTTACATGTGATTTGAACATGTTGCCTTTTTACTTCCCTTCAAGTGCTATGTGCGATGACACCTCATTAAGTCAACATTGAATGCATGCGCAACTACCAGTGTCACTCCTTTGGTTTTCTTGTCAAGATGTTAACATGCAGATTCATGATTATATTTAACCAAGTACTCATTTAAACATACTATGCCATTTCATGAACTCAATTTAGAAACACATGTAATAAGGAAAAAATGATTATAGATGAATTATAGATAAGATCAATTGCATAAACTCTCTATACTCAGTTACATCAATGATCATAATCTAACCATAATTGTCCATTAATCATTAGAAACAACTACATATTAAGAAGTTGGTACATAATGTCTAGTACACAGAGTCATACACGCAACGGTAACATAGTAACATGACAATAATACCTAACATGAGATGATACAATAACCAAAGATATATAACGAAGTATTTATAGGGGTGGGGAATTTCCCTTCACTGCCCATGCACGTCCTAATAATAGGCATTCTAAAAAATAGACTACATGCATGCTTTTCCATAACAACTAATAATAGATCATCCTATAAATAACTTGCTTGAATCCTATTATTAGCCTCCATGCATGTGCTTGATCTACATGTTCATTCTCCAAAAATAGCCATTGCTTGCTCACCAAGGTAGCCTCCTTTTATCCTTTGCATGGTGAACACTCCAAGTATATATTTAGCCTACCTCCTAAAAGGGGCTAAGTACTTACTCATTCTAATTGTATGCATAGTACTATGTGTAACCTTGTTTCCATCTCTGCATACCCTCTTGTGCGCTATCTAATCTCCTATGCATGCACATTATTACATGTCATCTTTTTTCCTTCTTGGTACTTAGTCAATTATCACAACCAACAAAACACTTATTCAATTCCTTGTAAGGTGTCCACATCTTATAAGAGGAAGTAGTTGCAATCTCAATATTACAATTCAACAGGTGGTTGAGTGTGAGAAACTTAATTCATGATCCTTCAGTATATATTCTTTGTCTACAAGAGCTTCTCATTCTCTCGGATCATCACTTCTCTCTCTCTTCTCTCTCCCTTTGCTTCTCTCTCTAACATTATATTTCTTCATTGGGAATGTATGTTTTCACTCTTTCTTCTTATTCGGGTAAGTGAATTAATATTGCATTGTGAAATTCCCTTTTCAAAAACAAGAAAAGGAATTATTCTATTCCTAAGGGAATGTGAAAAGTCACAAGTGGTGGTGAGATGAAGAGTCATGTGGTGGGAGATGAAAATAAAAATTTTAAGATATAAATTGGATGGTTTTTCCATTCCAAGGGTTGGAAATTGTTGGTTGTTGTTGCTAGTTGTTGGGACTTTTATCACTACTAATACAAGTAATAAAGCTACATTTCTTCTATCTCCTTGCCTATGTTATTCTACCCTCTCTCTCTCTACCCTCAAACTTTGCAAGCATTGTAATCTTGTACAACCAAGAAGGAACTTTGTGTCCTTGACTAATGAATCTATAGAAATTCATGTCTCTAATTTATTAGTCAAGTTGTTTCTTACTTTGTTGTGTTCTTCTATTGAATTTGGACCTTGTCTTGTTACTTGTTGGTGAGAATTTACTAGTTCCTACTCACAACATCAACCCCCTTTCCATTTTTATCCTACTCCTCTTTACCTCTCTTCAAAGAAAATTCCTCCCTTATACATTGTATAAACACTATTCCATAGGTTTCATGGAGTATTCCTGTGTGATCCTTAACCTAACGACCACCCCATAGTTTTATTTAGTTTGCATTCAATAATGGGAGCCTCTCCATACCTAAGAAGGAGGGGCTTAACCCCGTGACCGTTGGTGAAAACTAATAATATGCACTGCGATAAATTATTTCACCAACAATACCCTAAGTATGAAACCCTAATACAACACCTTGTTATGAAACCATTATTATATGACACCCTAGCAAAACACCCTAATACGACACCCTAATGTGACACCTTAGCATGATACCTTGATGAAATAACCAAATTTGATACCCTAATACAACAACCTAAACACTAATGACACACCCCAATTAATGCAAGTGCAGCCCCTAAACAACAAATGTGATAACCTAAGTGACGAGATAAAGACAAATATGACACCCAAAATAAAAACTTCAACACCCTAAACAATAATGTGACTCCTTAAAAACTAATGTGGAACCCTAAATATAAATGTGACACCCTTAACACCAATGTGATAGCCTAAACAAAAATGATACACTCTACACACCCATGTGAAACCCTAGTATGACACCCTAATTATGTGACATCATAGCTAGTAAGATGATGTAACGTGACAACCTAACACAAAACCCTAATTTAACACCTTATCACGAACCCTAATGTGACACCTTAAGGCCACACCCTATTAATTGAACACCCTAATGTGGTACTAGAATATGAGACCCTAATCAAGTCATATTGAGTCCCAAACCACATTAATTTTTCACAAATAGCCTAATACAAAAACCCAATTATTTCAATAACCTTACAAGTGAATGATTGTGTGGGGCACTCAAATATAACATATTGAGCCCCATTAACACTAGTGCAACACCCTATTGTTATTAAAGTGCACAATGCAACCAATCAAGCATTTGGTTGCACAAGTCACCAAAGTAGGACATATCAAGTATCCTAAACACTGATGTGACACCATAATATCATTAGAGGTATTGATATGTCATATTGAAGTGCCTTGTGCAGCCAATATACCCCATAAACACAAACAAGACACCTAAATATCATAAGAGGGCTTGATATGTCCTATTTGAGCACTCGTGTGCTACCAATCAAGTGATTGATAACATGAGATACTCGAATATGATATATTGAGTCCCCTAAACACCAACAAGATAATCTAATATCATTAATATGCTTGATATGACCTATTTTATATCATTATAGGGCTTGATTTCATTACCAAGTGATTGATTGCACATGACAGTAAAATAAGACATATTGAGCCCATAAACACTAACATATGGACCTAATTTGATCTAATATTAATCAATTTCCTCTAATTTAATATAATTTAACCTAACTAACCCTATTTTTGTAAATTTACCTAATTTCTTGTAATTGGACCTAATTTGAGGTATTTGACCTAGTTTCCCCGATTTGACCTAAAATCTCTAATTTGGCATTATTTGACATAGTTTCCTCTAATTTGCTGTAATTTCCCTAATTTGATATAATTTATCCAAAAGTGACATAATTTCCCCTAATTTCCATTAACATTTTGATTTAACAAAAATAGATTTATTAAACCCTATTACAGAGTAACTGATGTAAACTATGATATACAATTTCTAAGTACAATATGACACAAGAAAATAAGAAAGTAAGTATGAAACCCTAAGAAAAGAAGGAGAGAGAACTTAACTAATTTCCGCGCTATCTAGAACATATATAAATGGAGAAAAGTGTTGAATAGGTTGGGAAGAGTGTTATAAATGTTGTTTGTAAATTCTAGATTGCAGGAATGAGGTCGAACACGAGCGTCCACGACAGATAGGGGCACCTAGGTGCTAAAGACCTCTTCTCGGGAGTGATCCAAAAATTATCAAGTTTTTATTCACTTGATCTCGGACCCCTATAGGCTTATTTTATTTGCCGATAATTTTCTCCTTTTAAGTAATCAATTTAAAATTAATGCAAGCATATAATGACAAAATTGCACAATGATTGATTACGGAGTTCAACAATTGCCTACGTCTCCGAGTTCTTATCAAACTGTTCCACTAGTCAAAATTTGTAAGTTACAATAGTACTTTCAAAATAAAACCTAATGGAAACTATTAAGAACTTGCTTAGAAGAATATCTAGACCTTCGATAAGGGTGAAAGATAGCACCCGACTTCCACCTTCCTGGCGTATTCGGCAAGCTTTGTGTACCCAGCTCCACTGTTTGGAATCCTTCGGATCTCGATCAACCTTCCAGATGCTTTGTAACGTCCTATGACACTCCGGTCGATACTCCAGGATTCACAATAATTTGGTGTGGTGCTATGGGCCGGCTAGGTAGTATTAAAAAAATCCTAGTCATAATAATTTTAATTTACTATTGCCTAAAAAATAATAGGTCAATAATAATTAAAATAATAATGCCTAAATAAATTAGGACTTCACACAACTATGCCGTTGACATGACATCTAACTCTCCTCTTGGCTCGATCTCCACCTTTCAAGCTCTAGGAATGAGCTTCCAAGTTGTGTGTTTTAATAAAGAGGGGTCCCCTATTTATATTAAAATAGGCCCTAAAATTTAGTGGAAGGACCTTATAGGCCAACTCACTACTCAACCTAACCAACTCACTTTGTTATCCCCTCCAAGTTCATGGGTTCAACCCTTCCCATCATGTTTTTCCGCACCATTTGGGTGAGATCCCACATTCTTTGTGCGAAGGGGGGTTAATGTTTTTATTGTGCTCGTCACCCTATTCCCTTGTGGCCTCGATCACACATTACCCTTCATACTTGGTTTGGGTGTTGTTCTCCGTCGAGTTATGTGGGTTCCGTTGGTTCGTTGGAGGACTATGTTGGCCGCTCCATGTGGCGAGTTCTGCATGAGTTGTGGGGTTCGGTTGGGTCTGCCACCGTGTTGTAGGCCAAGTCGTGGACTATGCATTGTCATCCTCCCTATGTTGGCCAAGTCATGTGGTATCTCCAACCGAGCCATGTGGCAAATTAATATGCAATCAACTCGGTATGAAAAGGTAACTCACCGAGTTAGTGGAAATAATACCGAGTATAATAAACTTGGTCAATTCTCAATATTACAAATTGAAACAACATAGTAACATGGTGAATAATATAAAATTTGACCATATAAGACTATGATATTCAAAATGAAATATGGCTAATTGGTGGCAAGCCATGTGGTGGCTTATGGACCCACCACATTGGCGATAACAAACTAGTCCACACAGCGGCCGGGATCCTCCGTTAAAAAAGTTGAGCCTCTTGTCGCAACCACCAATTTTTATGCTTGTCAAAGATCGGAGGTCAAAACCAACAAACGAATCCCTTTTCCTTTTTACCATGTGTCGCAATGCCATTGGTCCAATATTGACCTATTGACTAGAGTTGACTTTCCCATTGACTGAACTTTGACCGGACATAACTAGAGCTCCCAATGTCCGTTTTCATGTTCTCATAGTCATCGGAAAGCTTTGAAAAAGATATTTTGCACTAAAAAAATTAGGGATGTCTAAGGAAATTTTGATATAAAAATTATCCCCCGATCAAGGATCCTATGACTATGAAAATGGTCAGAACCTAATCTTTACTATGTCGCGCAAGTGTCACAAATATTCCTTGTTGATTTCCTATGTGTCATTCTTTGATCGTTGAGGGTACTTGTAACTTGCAAAATAGATATCACCTACAAAATACCACAAACCACATCAAATAAAAAAAAGAAATATGTAGAATGGGGAGTCAAATTGAACCCGATGGTAACCCCAAGAGTGAACTTACGATCGAGAGATGTACTACATCTCATACTCCATGTAGTTATGGTGAGTGTGTGTAGAAATTGTGCCATAGGTTTTCCTTGTGCAAGTTACACTTTATAGCAAGATGTAGCTAAATGTAGAAAAATAGTAGAATGTGTGGATGAAAAAATGAACTTCCCCTTCCTATGCTGTGTATGTAGAGTTGATGCAGTCCTTGTCCCTTGAATGGATGCTTTAGAGTGCTTTATGTGCCTTTTGGATGCAAGCTTAGGTGATGATAGTAATGTTTAGTGCTTGGTCCTTAATTTTGAGCACATAGCTATGTATTTATATGATTCCCTTGTTTGAATTTTGTAGTTGAAAAATGAAAGGCCGACTCATAAGTGAAAAAGATTCCCAAAAGATAAAAGAGACCCAAATGGAGCGAGTAAGGTGGAAAAGGGTCGGGGGGTGCCCTAAGGGGATAGGGGCACCTAAGCGTGCATATCCTAGTTTGGGTGTTGGTGTTTGAAGCCATAAAATATATATAAGTAAAATACCCACCGAGATGTAGGGTGTGTAAGAACAAAGAGAAAACAAGACACACAACAACGAGGCTAAGGATAGTAAATCAATCACTAGTTTTCTTACTTAGGAATCATATGAATGCTAGTATGTTTTTTAGACCTAGAAATGTACCCAAGTACGTGATTTAGTGTCTAGATTTTCCCCACTTTATGTTGTTGAATGAATACTCTATAACATATAGTAGATAGAAGATTCATACATGATAACCATGTAGAGTGTGCGGCGAAAAGCGTGTCAAGTGGGCAAGTGAAGTGTGGAATGATGTAAAACTAAAAGTGTGAGAACTAAGAAAGGAAAGTGACCTTAGGGGGTGAAGCATATGTGTCTTTGTGTTGTACCTACCATTGTATCTTGTTGTTTCTACTTATTGTAAGTGTAGACACCTATAGTTTGATCAAAGCAATCTTATTCTTAATATTGCACTAACTATTCTACTCCTCGTAAATTGATGACACCTCATCAATTAGGCCTATCTAACTCTCCTTTTACGAAATCCTTTTTGTCATAGTCCTCTTATAACCGACTAATCAGGCTAATATTGCCTGCTATTAGCCGAACTCTCTTTTAATCTCCTTCTAAACCTCTTCTACTAGCTTCCTAGGTTATCAATCCATTTCATTGGATTGAATAGTCCTCTCACAACTCTCTCAGACTCCTAATTCCTCACTAATCAAGATTAATTAGCCTAAACCTAGATTAACTAGCCTAAGGCATGTTTAACCTCTTCTAAACCTAGTCAAATCTTACTTTGACCAAGTGATTTTTGGCTTATTCATTTTTCCCACATGCACCAAAAGTCTTCCATTCTTGGAAATAGAAAACTATAAATACCCCACTACCCCTAGACCATTTCTAAGAACACTTCCTCCTTTCTAGCATAAACTATAGTATTTTGTTTAGGATTAAGAGCTTTCTTCATTGTTTATTGAGCTAATTACTTTGCTTTTCTATTTCCACTCAAGCTTTGGGTAAATGGGAAGAACCATATGGATTTTTAGCCATTAATGGTGAGCTCCCATTCTCATAATCACAAATTGATTGCTTAGAATCTTTATTAGGTTCATTTACAAAGCTTTCAAGAATAGAGGATAACTAGACATGTTAGGTTTGCTTGTTTACTTCAAGATTAATGCATGCAAAGTAATGAATCCTTTCTTATTTCTTATCATGATGGTCCATTGATTTGTTTGTTTAAAGATTTGGGGTTTCTTAAGTGTTCTTACCCCATTTTCATAGCTTTTACAACTTTTCCTTGTTCACATTTGGCACGCCCGGTGGGACTTACTCCATAGTCCTTTAGAAGTTGTTTTTGAGCTTTTCATTTCCATATCTAACCATTTTCATGATTTTTAGGGTTAAATAGCTTGTTTTCTAACAGATTTCTAACTTTAGGTGGGCTAAATCTCCCTTTTGCATGAGTATTTAATGGGTTCAAGATAGAAATAGGTTTTAATGATGAAAAACTAACCTGTTTTCTTTTTTGAATTTTTTATTTTCATGAGTTTTTGTGGTTCTATAGGGGTACGCATAGGCATCCTGAACCAGAGCGTATCCATTGTTAAAGACACATATCTATCATCCCGACCGTTCACCCTCTCGCTTGCATTTTGATTGTAGCCCATTGTACAAAGGTGCACGTACCTATAATTATTCATGCATAGGAATAATCTCACATGCATATCCGCCTCTCAGGATGCATAGGCATTATTCAAATAATGTTTTGACCTCATCCTTTTATCTACACGCGTGCACTGCCTATTGAGGTGCACATCCGCTAAATCCCACACATATTCACTATTTTGCCCACATAGGAATAAAGCCACACACTAATTTCTATTGCCACATGTATCCGCCATTTTGAGTGTGTATCCATTTATAGGTGCGTGTACCCGTCATTTTGGGCGCGTAGGTGTCACTATCAAAAATCAAAATTTTGTTGTAGGTTCTAGAGTCAAGTTTTTGGGTTTTTCTAACAATTTGCAGGTTTCTAATAGTGGTTTGCAAGTTCTTTTGATCTTATTTTAGCCTAACTTAGTTAAGTGTTTGCATTTTTGTGTTTGTAGGGGTCTTTTGAAGCACATATGCTCTTCCCTCGCACCTTCTAGGTGATCTTGGGAACCAAAAATGTTTCAAAAACCTTCTCTTTGCTTTCCAAACACTTTAATTTAAGTTTATAAAGGATTAACTTTCAAAGTTGGCTAAAAGGAACTCTTTTTCGCAATTACTTAAATATTTTCCATTTCTTACCACATTTGAGTAGGATAGTGTGTTGTGTATGCTCTTTCCTTGCATCTTAGGATGATATGGGAAATCAAAAGCAACATCTTATCCTCTTTATATGATGTTATTGAAAATTACTAATCTTGGTGTAGGACCAAAATCGATTGTCAAAGACCGGAGGCTAAAACAAATACTAACGTGTTTGAATCATGTTACCAAAAGGTGTGCTACGCAAAACCACACTAAATTTAAAAAGATAAAAAACACACACCACATTCATCACATTGTATTTGCAGGTTCGGAAAAGGGTACATCCTTATCTTCTTAACTAGAACATAACCCCTTTGGCATAACGCCTTAATCTATAACAATGGGGGTTCTAGAAACCCTAAAGTAGTCCACCATTGAGTAACCTCATGGACGATAAAGGAAGTGCTTTGCACACCCAATTGACTAGATTTTATGTTGTGAGTTAGAATCAAAGTTACCGTATATAACGGCCCCCGAGTGAGAATACGTGTGAACACATTCATTTCTCATCATATTCGAAGGGGGTAAAGTAAAACCGAGATACTCCTTGGGAAACCTTGGAAAATTGAGCTTGAGTTGAGAGAACTACCTAGGAAATCCATATCTTCTTGGAGCCCACTTTGCTAGTCCAAAACATCATGTCTTGTAAACTCTCATGAAGTGACGACTTACTTGAACTCTAAACCTTGTTTTTTGAACAAGGAAAAGAGTCCACTTAAGTTGAAACTAAGTGTCACTCATCACAAGATTTATAACATATTACTTAGCTTAGTTTCTTTCTCGCCTTAGGACAAGGTGAAACTCTACCCAAGTAATCGCTTAGTTCATTTCCACCCATTTGATCTATACCTTTGCATTCTTGTTGCCCATTTGAGGAAAAAGAAGGCATCTCGTGGAGTGTTATCATAGATTGTGTTTGCCACTTTTTTATCCATTTACACTCATCCATGTTTACGGCTGAGTTGTTAAATGTCTAAAGTGTGTGGGTACATTCTTACATCTTTGATAACCACTTGATCTTGATTTCAAGATCATATTCATAGCTAGGTTTGGTTTCATCATTTTTCCCTTTGAGTTGTTATTCTGCCCGCATTCTAGCCATACAATTATGACACTTACATCTTGTTTTCATTTATGATAACTTGGTATAAGTTTCCATATTGTATCGTTATCTTTGCTCACATGATTAATAACTTCTTGTTATACTTATACTTACTTTTGATTCCAACATCATTTAAGGATTTGAGAGTGTTGATATTACATTGTTTATATCGTAATAACATCATCTTGATACTAATATCTCACTTGTTCCAAGATTGGTTAACATGTCAAGGTAGTGTTGTTACACTATTCACATTTGTAACTTCCATTGTCAAAAACTTAGATTTTTTGCATCTAAACTAGTCATAGTATATCTTGTGGAGAGATCGTCAATACAAATTTAGTGCTTAGGTCTTGTTTATATTTGAAATCAACCTAGGTGGTGATAGGGTATTGTCACTATCTATTTTGCACCTATCTTTGGAACTGTAGCTTAGGGTATAGTGTTCTATAAACAATTTGAGTGTTTTGAGTGATTTACTTGTGGGTTTACATGATTATTCCTAGTATACAAGTAGTTGCATAGTTTTTTACTTAGGACACTTTGAGACATTGAGATTCTAGATGAATCATACCAAATACACCTAGGTTTATTACAACTTAGATACACTTAGACAAAACCTAGTGCCACATAGACTAGTGATGCCAAAAATCACAAAAATGGTGTCTAAATGAGATGAACATGACTTAGAGGTAAATCCTTTTAGTTCAACATACCCATTCAGTGGTCATAACTTAGGACCCCTCTTTTCATAGGTTAAAGACACTGAACCATTAGTTGACCATAGTGGAGAGGATTCTGATTCATCTGAAGACCAAAACAAACTAGATCTAGCTCACTTTGATGAGCTCCTATACTACAATAGAGACCAAGTACTCGCAAGAGTCCTTGAATTAGGAGCTAAACTACCACAAGAGCATGAAGCAGAAATTAAAACCATCAACCATAAAGTAGAAGATCCACTACGACCATCCCTCATTGACATGGACAATCCTTTTAATGCAGGGTATGCTTCCACTTCGGGTGCGCGTAACAAAAATGTTGAAAGTGAACCACTAAAACCAATAGATGGTTCGAGGAGACCTTACTTTAAGGCTTCACATAAAGTCAAAATTGAACATGATTGCAAAGACTCACCTCCTCCTAGATTTGATGAAAAGATGATCCCTTAATTGAAGAGGAGATCATTCAATGAAAAATATTAAAACTTAGTCAAAAACTAGCAACCTTAGGTTCCTCAAGCAGGAATACACATAAGGATAAACTCAAGACTAAATTAGGTGAATTTCACATTGACCCATATGATGACACAACATTCAAAGTTGCTAAAGTGAATAGACCACTATCCCCACAAAAGATAAACTCATCCAACAAGAGTTATAATCAATGAAAAACATGCTTACCACTCTACAAGAGAGTAATGTAGGGCACAACAGAAAGTATCTATATGAAGAGCTATGTCCCTACCCCTTTGATAAAGACATGTTACGACAACCATTCCCAAAACACTTTGATATCCCTAAATTTGACAAATACAAAAGCAAAGGTGATCCTCGTGATCACGTCAAAGACTTCTACATGGCTTTCCAGGAAGTCACTTACAATGATAAATTTTTGATATGTCTGTTTCCTTGTAGCCTAGGAGCATAGGCATTGGAATGGTTTTTCAAGTATACCTAAGGGATCAATCACGACGTGGCCCACACTAGCTGAAAAGTTTGTGTGACATTACTCTTTCAATATGGAGAATGAAATTACCATGAACAACCTTTGCAATGCTAAAAAAACCCAATGAGACCTTCGTGGGATTCTTATAGCGATGGCATAGATTGGTGAGTCGTTTCCCTTGTGTCCTTCTAGAAAAAAATGGTAAGCATATTCATCCCCAACTTGAACCTAAAATAGCCTTCCACTTACAGATGCATTACAGCACTAACTTCGAAGAAGTTATAGAGAAAGGAAGTCAGATTGAGAAGGATCTCATTGCAAAGGGGACACTCAAACATGTTACAAATGAAAAACATGATTCAAAACCATTATAAAAACCAAAGTTATTTAATAAGAACAAGCATGTCATTGATCACGACATCACAAAGCTCTAAGAGAGCCCAGGATGTACAGAGTGGCCCGCTATTAAAGATTTCACAAGGGCCTCACCCAAAGGCACACACGAAATGTACATTTACACCTCTAACTGAATAATTGTCCACTATACTTAAACAATTAGACGCTATAAATATGGTGCAATATCTAACTGCAATGGTACTATATCCATCTAATCTAGGTTTTTTTAAAGTGCATGAATAGTGCAATTTTTATCGTTTCAAAGGAAACAAAACTAATAGATGCCTGAGATTAGGACATTTCATACAAGACCTCATTAAAGAAGGTAAGATTGTAGTAGATTCACCATCTGATTCAGGACAAGGTCCTAACGAGAAGATGGGTATATTCAAAGAACCCTTTCCCAATCATGAGGATAAGAAGAATAAGAATCCAGATCGTGGGCAGACCTCTAATGACTATAGAATTGTTGCCTACATCTATCCAACAAACGATAATCCATTTGACTCCCTTATAGGTTGTGTCCATTCATCTGATGAAAAAGTGAACACCATTAGGATCTTAGGAAATAGTTGTGTTGTAGGCACACAACGTGCTCATTTGGTGATACCGGATCCCCTACCCATTCCTCAGGAAGGCCAATACAACTTGATAGAACAATTAGAGAAAACCCCAACTAGAATTTCAATCCTATATCTCCTCAATATTTCCACAGCTCATAAAAATATATTGTATAAAATTCTTCAGAGTTCAGGGGTCTCCATAGATGTAGATTGCACCCACCTTCAAGCGATGGTTTCTAGCCTTGATTCCAACATCCATATTTACTTTGATCAAAATTTATTACCACATAATGATCTTAAACACAAATTACCGTTATATATAGAATTCATTGTTACTCATCGCAAAATCAAAAGAGTGCTTGTGGATGGTGGGTCTGGTCTAAATATTTGTACATTAAAACTGGTTAAGTAGCTAGGCCATTCAGAAATAGATCTGGGTGCTAAAACTATTACCATCACAACCTATAATAATGAAGAGCAAAAATTGGCAGAAACTATAGCTATTCCAATGGAAGTAGGGACAATGTATCATGATATGACATTCCATGTTCTTAACTTGGATATTCCTTACAACATGCTCTTGGGACGCCCATGGATTCATGTCATACAAGCCATTCGCTCTACATTTCATTAGTGAATCAATTTTTTCCATGGAGGACAGATGATCACCATTCTAGGAGATCAAGAACTATTCACATACTGTAGAGCACTACACAATTTCTCTCATGTAGCATATGAATGTCCTTCAGCAGATATTGTTGTCCCATTGTGAACAAAATCTATAAAAGAACACATAGATATAGATACACTTATTCCCTGTAATCAAAACTTTCCTACGTTGGTGAAACCCTTTACGTCATGCGAGGAAATGTCAAAAGTATGGCCTATATGAACAATTCACTCTTCAACAATCCTTGTTAGTATCAAACCTCTCAAAGTGTCACCCTAGACATGTGGTAAACCATATTTTTCAGTTCAAGAGCACTCGGGATAGATGCCCTAACCATTTGAGAACTTTATTCCTAATGGCCTCTTATCCAAGGAGAATATGTTTATTACACCCACCAGGTGGATACCTGAAGGCACTATGACATCATGTCATCAAGCTCCGTAATATGTCAAAGGCCACCGCATGATGTATGTCATGGGCTATAATGGATTTGGATGCGGCATAAATGCACAAGGAAGGCTAGAACCTATTCCTATTCCTTGCTTTAAATCAAACAAGCATGGCCTTGGTATCAGGCCTCATGATGATCCACCTTCCGAGATAGACGCTACCTCTTCTAAACATGAGGATAGCTCATCTCATTCAGACAGTGATGTAGATTCCTAGTGTAGCCTATATGAGGATCTTGCCTCCACCAACCTATTTCAAAATTCAGCTATCTTCACCTTATCCAGATCCAATTCCCAAGCCAATTATCAAGTTACCCTAGTATATCCTAAACTCATAGATTGGGATCAACAACTTCATGTGCTAATTGATTTCTTTGAGAATGATGAAGCATTTACAGAATTCATGGGACTCAGGGATACTATTCCAAATGGGGATCACAAGAAAGGTTTCTCTATCAAACTAGGATACCTGCACATACTTTGGGAAGAAGCAGATATGTGTGGTCGCTTGAATAAAAATATCATAAGCAAGGGAAAAAGTACTTCTGAAAATCCTTGCGGAAAAACAAGCATAAGTCCCATAGTGAAAACCTCTTTGAGGTGCTAGTGGAAAAAAAAATGAAGAAATCATAGAAAAAGTGGTGTACCCATTCAAAGATAATGAGACACCTGTAGAGGTTGATCTTACTCTTCCCCTAATCCTACACGGATGGAAGATGCATGTAATATGTCCATTGAATAAAAAATCGGTGTTAATATGAATAAAAATATCATAAGCAAGGGTGAAAGTACTTCTGAAAATCCTTGTGGGAAAAACAAGCATAAGTCCCATAGTGAAAACCTCTTTGAGGTGCTAGTGGAAAAAAAAATGAAGAAATCATAGAAAAGTGGTGTACACATTAAAAGATAACAAGACACCATTAGAAGTTGATCTTACTCTTCCCCCTAATCCTACATGGACGGAAGATGCATCTAATATGTCCGTTGAATAAACAATCAGTGTTAATATTGGTTCAGAAGAAGATCCTAGAATGTTAAAGCTGGGAGATTTAGTCTCGACACAAGAACAAAAAGTTCTTTGTGGCATTGTTATGAAAATATACAGACATATTAGCATGGTCATACACAAATATGCCCTATTTGGATCCAAAATTGGTTGTACACAACCTTGTTGTGCACCCAGATGCCAAACCCATCAAGCAGAAGTTAAGAAAGATGCATCCAAAGATTGCACTACTTGTTAAAGAGTAAATGGAAAAGTTATTAGAAAAAATATTCATCAAACCCATCGACTATTAAGATTGCATATCCAATATAGTCCCAATTCAAAAGAAGCTTGTCGGTATTAGAATATACAATGAAATTCCATGACATCAACAAAGCATGTCCCAAAGATGACTTCCCTCTACCTAACATCGACATGATTATCGACTCAATTACCGGTTATGAAATGTTATCCTTAATGGATGGCTTTTCAGGTTATAACTAAATTAGGATCGCAGAGGAAGATCAACACAAGAATGCTTTCATCACTCCTTAGGGGAAATTTTTCTATAAGGTCATGCCTTTCGGGCTCAAGAACACCGAGGCTACATATCAACATGCAATGACAGTCATCTTCCATGACATGATGAATGACATCATGGAAGATTACGTTGACGATATCTTAGCAAAATAAAAACCGTGAGAAGAGTACTCTGAAGTGCCGAGACACATTTTCCAAAGCATCTCCAAGATTATAAAATTTGTTTGAATCCCGAGATAGTGCGTCTTCAACATATTATCGGGATAAATCCTAGAGAGGGATAGAGGTATATATCACTAAATTTGCAGCTATCATAGAGATGCCTCCACATACGAACCTTAAACAACTAAGAATTCTACAAGGAAAATTCAGAAATCTGATGTTTATTTCACACTTGTGGATAAGTGTCATCCTTTTACACATCTACTAAGAAAGATGTTACCTTCAACTGGGACCAAATTTTCAAAAGGCGTTTGAATTTCTTAAGAAATATCTAATCAACCCACTTGTTCTCATGCCGCCTACCCCAGTGCAAACCCCTCCTACTATATATTTCAGCCACTCATTTTGCTATTGGTGCACTACTTTCCCAATACGACCTTAACCACAAAGAAAGGGTGGTTTATTACCTCAGTTGCACCTTAATTTCCTACGAGTTGAATTATTCGCATATTGATTAGGCTGTATGGCGTAGTATTCACTTTCTAGAATATTTTCCATTACCTTATCAATAAAAAAACCAAGTTAATATCCAAATTTGACCCTCTCAAGTACCTTTTATCCAAACCCACCTTACAGGACGAATGGATAATTGGATCATTCTCCTTAGTGAATTTTACATTGATTTCGTTAACCAAAAATATTTGAAAGGACATGTATTAGAAGATCAGTTGGTTGAAGCTCCCCTACCAGGAATGGAACCATTGTGTCTAGATCTTCCAAATGCATCTATGATGTATGTCAAGGAATGCATCATATGGCACATGCACTTTGATGGGTCATTCACATTTCATGGATCAGGAGTAGGAGTGGTACTCATCACTCCCACAGGAGAAGTTATTCCATGAGCATTCCGTTTGGGATTCCCTTGTACAAATAACATTACAGAGTATGAAGTGCTCATCATTAGCCTTAAGTTAGCTATCACTTGGAATATTCAACAGCTACAAGTCATTGGTGACTCCCAACTAATCATTAAACAAGTTAATGATGAATATAAGGTCAAAGATGAAAAGCTTGTTCCATACAAGAAATTGGTGGAAACTTTGAAAGAATACTTTGTGCAGATTGTCTTTGAGCAAAGGTCAAGATCGTCAACCGATCCACGAGTGCCATGGCTACTATTAGATCTCTAATGTATATTTTGCCTCAAGAAAATAAAATGCCATTCTTTGTGGAGCACTTACGAGTACCCGCATATGACATGCTAAAATCTTGTTTGGCATGTGAAGTTGTTGGTCCATTCTCACCTTGGTACAACTCCATATTTAATTATTTATAAGATGACACATTTCCCCCAAACATCACCCATATTGAGAACAAATCCCTTATCTATCGTATATCCCAAAGATACCCTCCTGAGAGGCACCCTCTATCGTCATGACTATAACAGAATCTACTACATTGTTTGGATGTTACCAAGTCATTCCATGCTATTAAAGAAGTGCATGGAGGTATTTTTGGAGCACATACTAGTGGCATGGTCCTAGCTAAGAAAATATTGAGAGTAGGCTATAATTGTCTTACCATTAAAGCCCATTGTTGCAAATTCATCAAGAAGTGTGAGCTATGTCAAAATATGGTAACTTGATACATGCGCCAAAGCCACAAGCTTTGTAGGCCATCATGACTCCTTAGCCATTTTCTAAATGGGGACTTGATCTCCTAGGGAATATTACTCCAACTTCCTCTAACGGCCATACTCACATTATCACCACCACTAAGTACTTTACAAAATGGGTAGAGGTTATGCCTCTCACTTACATAATCGGTGCACATATATCAAAGTTCATAATGAATCACCTCATCCGCTGTTATGGCATCCCCTCCACAATTATCGCAGATAATGGTAAGTACTTCAAGAATAAAATAGTCAAAGCACTATGTCAACGCTTTCAAATCCAACTCAAGTATTCCACCCCTATTACCCTAAATGTAATGGACAAGCGAAAGCCACCAATAAGAATATTGTACAAATCATAGAGAACATGGTTAATAAAATTGGTCGTGCGTGGAATTTACAAATCCATCCCGCCCTCTGGCGTATCGTACCTCCATTTTTACCCCTACTGTGTGCTACCCCATATTCACTAGTATATGGCACCAAAGCAATCATACCCCTAGAAATTGAGCTTCCTTCCCTGAGAATATCTCTCATGGACTATCTAGATAAAGACAAAGACTCTGGGTTGCTCGACCGACAGAGTTGGAACTACCGGATGAAAGGTGTATAAGAGTGCTCAATCATTTAAAGGTCTATTATAACCGGGTCTCATGGGATTACAATAAATGGATCATACCTTATGAATTTGATGTAGGTGATCTCATTTTGAAAGAAAACTAGAAAAACACTATTAAAGATAGAGAGAAGAAGGAAAGTTTGAAGTAAACTAGTTAGGACCTTATGTGGTCATTGCAAAGTATGGATCGTAGATTATAAATTGGTCCATTTAGATAGAGAAGGGATCCTAGAGCCCATGAATTTCATGCACCTTAAGTGGTTCTACGTTTAAGCATGGGTGATATGTCAGAAAAGAACTAAAAATCAGAAAAGAAAGAAAAACAAGCAAAAAAAAAAAAATAAAATAAAAAGTAAAAAGAAAACATGTCGTCCAAGTGTGAAAACCATGCAATTGTGGCGCCTTGGGCGGGTCCTTGGGTGAAAACCAATTTTCGGCGCTTAAGGAGGATTTTCTATTCATAAGCTACTCTCACATCTAGATGAGTAACTATCACTTCTATCTAGGATTAGTTCCTCTCTCAGGTCTAGGAATCCTATTGAACCTATCTTGCAAAATCGTGATTTGGCTCATCTATTCTTGTCTCTACATGAAGGAATTACCTTTGTATATTCCCATCTAATGTTGGGGGCACCTTTACATCTAAACTTCTTGAACATACACGCATGACGTTCTGCTTTTGTATATTCCCATCTCACGCTAGGGCATCCACACTTATTTGTCCTTTGTCACAATGCTTTCCAAAATGACCTTAGAAAAACATAAAACATTTAGAAAACAAAGCTAGACAAGAATAACATTGTCTTAAGGAAACCCCAAAAACAATGTGAACAATAGCCTTGAAAACTTATCCTTCGAGATAAAAAAAACATTAGAAAATATATCAATGTTGTCCCACAAAACAAAGTAGTAGTTTGATTACTTTTAGTTTTCAGTTTGTACAATTTTGATTGCAATGTCTTTTCATGTTGTGTGATTTAAAATGTGGTTCATTTGCTTACCTTAGATTAAATATCATTTGATTTATTGTGTGTTGCATTGAGTTCATTTTAGGCTTTCATACTTGTAAATATTGGTGTGTTTTCATCATCTATTATATGCATTTATTAGGATTCATTTACTTACTTAGATTAAGTACCAATTTAATCTGTTGTTAAGAATGCTTGAGTTCATTTTTAGTTACATATCGTTGTGTTGTTTTGTATGTGTATATTTGTTTAGTTTTGTTAACTTTTGCTTGTGTGTTTTTTTCATGCACATTTGTTTGTTATCACATCTATCATCTATCATATCATCACATATAACATCATCTATACATCATATATCAATAAAAATGCTAAGTTTTACATCAAGCATGTATACTAAGATAATCATCACATATCGTATCATCAATGGGGCAAGAGGGATTATGCATGATCACAAATCTATCCCCAGAACCAATATCATAAATATCATCCCGTACACTAAAAATTAAAAAAACATCTCATGTACAAAACATATGATATCATCTAAGGATATATCATAAATATAAAAACATGTGATACATCATCAACATCCATCATGATACATACATAAGAAAAGAAATCATACAACATCATGATATAATCATCATCCATAAATCATCATCATAAGTCATATAAAAACATGGCAAGTATAACATCGAATGTCCATATACATGTATATAATGTTTGTCTCAAAAATATATACATCATTGATACAAAATATTCCATCAAGGGCATGAATAAAAATAAGCCTTCATAAGAGGCATACATCAAAGGTACATATATCTGTTAGTATACAAAAGATAAAGAGAATCATCCATGACTCTCACCCTCTCCTGGGATGGTTGGCCTATGGCTTGGAGGAGGAGGATGCTACTTATGAGATGGCCCACCGGTGAGCCCGCCACACTCTATCAGTACTGTGAGGCATTGCACTAATCTCACCGATTGAGAGGTCCTCTAAAACCTAGACCTAGACCTACTCACATCCAATTGATCAAATGGTGTAATTCTCAACTCCTCAGAACCTGTCTTATAATATGTGGCCTTCTATGTTGGGGTTAAACCATATAACAGTGTTGCACAAATCTATAATTAGATAAAGCATACAAGCAATGAATGCAGAAATAAACCGAAAGATAAAATAAATAAGAGAAAGATAACACCAGATTTAACGTGGTTCACCCAATGTGGGCTACGTCCACCAAGAAATGGCCAATATTATTATTTAGTGCTTTATAGAGGAAATACAATGAAGATCTGTTGTCTTCCAACACCTCACAGGGATGTTCAATGTTTTTCCCTCACTCAACTACTCTTTCTTTCTCACCAAGAAAACTAACATGCAAAACAATTACTATTTTATTCTCTCATACCCTCATACAATGCATACATGCATATATATCTATTCTGGGAAACTAACTATGCTTTTACAATCAATAAATCATCTTTAAAGCAAGAGATTTATTCTAATTCTTGTTTAAAGAACAAAGCACCATCACACAAGTGATTGATGTTGGTTCTTACCTAGCCGATGTCGATCACTCACTTCTTAACCGATGTTAGTTTCCCCTTGATCGGTGTCATCACTTTATCAAAACCAAAGTAACATGTAAAAGAAAGCTTCTTGTGAAGTAATTAAGCTCCACACTCAACAATATCCCACTTGGAGATTAATTGCTGCATTGTATTGTGCATCACCATCCTTGGTTCCTTTTCCTTGGCCCATTTCTTCCTCTTCAAGTCTCAAACTCGAAGACCAACAGAAGTGGAGTGAAGCTCCAACTTCTCCCTTACCAATGGCTTCATTAGCATATCTGCAGGTTCTCATCCATATGGATTTTCTCTAACTTCATCTGCCCATCCTCCAAAGACATGTTGTATGAAGTGATATGTCAAATGAATGTGTTTCGTTCTTGAATGAAATGATGAGTTCTTTTCCGCATGGATCATGCTATGAATATCATTATATGATCCATAATCCTCTTACTCCTCACCCAACTCTTTCATGAACCTGCTCATCTATATCATCTCCTTGCTAGCTTTTGTAGCTAAAACATACTCTTCCTTTGTAGTAGACAAAGCCACAACCTTATGTAATCTTGAAATCTAGCTAATTGTCATTCCAATCTAGTGGTACTCCTCCTACCATACAAATCTCCACCTTATCTCGAATCAACATATTCGTGTAAAGAAGTATCTGACCCTCTATAGCATGAATCTATGTTGGATGTCCCTTTCAAATACTTGAGAATCCATTGGATTGATTTCTAATGTTCTTTACCTGGATTATCCATAAATCTGCTCACAACTCCCACTACACCGTGCAATGTCCGGTCTAGTACAACACTACGGCATACATAAGACTTCTTATTGTTGAAGCATAGGGAACACATGCCATGTACTCAACCTCCTCATGTGATGAAGGACATTGATCTTTGCTCAATTTGAAGTGTCTAACCATAGGTGTACTAACAGGTTTTGAATTTTGCATGTTAAACCTTTCCAACACCTTATTGATATAAGCTTCCTGAGACAAATACAACCTCTTTTTTTTTCCTATCTCGGTGAATTTTCATGCCAAGGATTTTATTTGCAGCTCCCAAATCCTTCATTGCAAATGTGTGAGCTAAAATTTCTTTAAGTTTACAATTGTCCTGCATACTAGATCCTACAATCAACATATCATCCAAATACAATAACAAAATAAAATTTCTCCCATTTTAAAACTTATTAAAATAAACACAATGGTCAAATTCACATCTCATATAACCATGCTCATGCATAAAACTGTCAAATCTCAAATACCATTGCCTTGGAGCTTGCTTGAGCCCATATAGGATCTTTTTCAATTTGCACACAAGTTTCTCCTTACCCTTGACTTCATAACCAAGTGGCTACTACATATAAATCTCTTCCTCCAAATCACCATGAAGAAAATCCATCTTAACATCAAGTTGTTCTAAATGCAAATATTCTGTTGCAACCAAACTTAGAACAATACAAATATAAGTCATCTTAACTATATGAGAAAAAATCTCATCAAAGTCAATACTTGATTTCTATGCAAATCCCTTTACCACAAGCCTCGCCTTGTACCTTTTCAGTCCACATTATTCTTCTTTGATTCTGTAAACCCATTTGTTCTATAGAGTTTTCTTACATGTTGGAAACTTGACCAAATCCCATGTTTGATTTTATTCCAAGGAGTCCATCTCCTCATCTATGTCATGCTCTTAGTGCTTGTGGGTATCTACTTGCATTACTTCTTCAAATATTTCTGGTTCACCACTATCAGTCAATAATAAATAAGACAAGGAAGGTGAAAATCTCTCTGGATGTCTACTTACCCTTTGTGACCTTCTCATTGAGATTTGGGGTGTCTGGGTTCATTCTATGCTTGTTACACATTCATGTTAATATCTCACAATGATCGATGCCGGTCACACCATGTAACCGAATCACCACCCTCTCTGTCTGTCTAGTGATTGCAATTTCCTTACCGATATTGGTTTGAGGAGTACTGATGCCGCTTTAACTTGTTGTGTGTTCTCAACCCGATCATGTCTCGCCAATTTCGGTTAGCTTTGACCAACATTAGTTTATGTAGAACCAACGTCGGTGTCTGTGGATGTTTGTTTTAGGTCTAAAAGTTGATTTTCCTTCAAAATATCCTCAACCTGTTCATGTTTAGGCACCAAAACCTGATCCTTGTACATTATTTTTTCATTCTAATCAACATCATGACTCCTAACAATCTTATAATATTCTAAATCCCAAAATCAATATCCGAAATCACCAAAGCCATAACCAATGAAAGTACATCTCTTAGATTTAGCATCCAACTTCTTCCTATTTTCCCTATCAACATGCACAAAATCTTTTGAGCCAAAAACTCTAAGAAAATAAAAATCTACCTCTTTTCCAGACCAAGATTCTTCTAGTATTCCACCATCCAGTGTTGTTGAAGGCCCATAGTTGATCAAGTACACTGTTGTATCCACTGCTTCTACCCAAAACTTCAAAGGAAAATGGCATGTATCCTCATGCTTCTAACACATTCCATGATTATCCTGTTCATTCTTTCTGCAACTCCATTCTCCTGTGGAGTTCTAGGAACCGTTCTTTCTCTTCATATTCCATTCACTGAAAAATACTAATTGAAAGCCTTGCTATAAAGACTCACCACCATTGTAAGATCTAAGTAACTTTAATTTAAATTTTGTTTCATTTTATATAAGGGATTTCCACCTTTTAAAATTTTCAAAAACATCAAATTTACACTTAATACAATAAATTCATACCTTACTTGTGGCATCATCAATGAAAGTTACATAATATTGGGATCCTCCAATGGAAGCTACCTGAGCTAGTCCCCACACATCTGAGTGTACAAGCTCCAATTTTTGCTTCTTCTTTGTTGACCCAACCTTGAAAAATATCACTCTCTTTTGCTTTCCAAATATGCAATGCTCAAAAATTCAAGATCTAACTGTTTCAAATCTGATAACTTACCCTTAGCCTTTAAGATTTGCATTCCTTTTTCACTCATATGGCCTAGCTGATTATGCCACATGGTTGCATCTAAATTTGTAGTAGATAGCACAAAAAAGGAATCAATAACATAGGTAGACAGATATAAAGTTCCTACCTTCTTACCTCTTTCCACAACAAGAGATCCCTTGGTAACCTTCCAAGAGTCGGCTATGAATGTAACCACACATCCAGATTCACCTAGTTTCCTTGTATATATTAGATTTCTCTTTAGGCTTGGCACATGCCTCACATCCTTCAATACCCATGGATTTCCATTCTGCAACTTTAGATGAAGATCACCTTTACCAGTAATATTTCATAGCTCATTATCTCCTAAATAAACTTGTCAAAAATCACCTTGAACATAATTTCTAAAATAACCCTTATTAAGGGTAGCATGGAAAGAAGCTCTAGAATCTAAAACCCAAGATTTTAATATATTATTCAAGGAGAGAATAAGGGCATGTTTCTTTACCTCACTTGCAATGTTGGCCTCTTTACCTTTTTCTGATGTATTCTCTTTGTTTTCCTTAGACCTACACTCCTTTACGTGCCCTCTCTTTCCACAATTCCATCAAAGTAAATATTTGTACCTGGATCTAAATCTACCATGTCTTGACTTTGATCTCTTATTCTTCTTGCTCTTTAATGATCTCTCCTTATATCTTCCCTACTTTCTATAGTTAAATCATTTCTAGATGATGCTTCTCCCGAGCTTTTCTTGTGCATTTCCTCACTAACGATTAGACTAACCACATCATCAAATTTCAAACATTTAGAAGTAGTCATTGTATTACTAACAACCATTACCAAGTTATCCCAACTATCTCAAAAGAAAATAATAATAAAATTGCTTTCACTTCATCATCAAACGGAATTTCTACCGATTTTAATTGATTTACAATAGACCGGAAATCATTCAAATGATTAGATACAGATCCACCTTCTTGCATCTTAGAATTAAATTTTTTTCATCAAATAAACCTTATTCGAAGCACTAGGAGTTTCATAAAAATTTGCTAAATATTTCATCAACTCTACCGTGGTTTTTGCATCTGTAAAATTTGAAGCCACCAATGTTGTTAGGCTCAATCTTATAGATCCCATAGCCTTTCTGTCAAGAACCTTCCATTCTTCATCAGTCATCATGTTCAGTTGTCCATGCTCATCCAATGGTAAGTATATATCTTTCTGATACAAATAATCCTCCACCTGCATCTTCCATAGTTGATAATTACGACCATCAAATTTCTCTACTCGGTATTTACTATATTCTGCCATTTCTATGCTCCCACTCAATAAAAAAACCTCTCGTGAGTAGATCCTGTCAACACACAAAACCTCCAAACAAAGCTTTGATACCAATTGTTGGGGTTAAACCATATAATAGTGTTGCACATATCTATAATAAGTTAGAGCATACAAGCAATGAATTTGGAACTAAACTGGAAGATAAAATAAACAAAAGAAAGATAACACTGGATTTAACGTGGTTAACCCAGTATAGGCTACGTCCACCAAGAAATGGCGAATATTATTATTTAGTGATTTATAGAGGAAATACAATGAAGATTTGTTGTCTTCCAACACCTCACAGGATGTTCAATGCTTTTCCCTCACTCAGCTACTCTTTCTTGCTCACCAAGAAAACTAACATGCAAAATAATTGTTATTTTCTTCTCTCATACCCTCATACAATGCATACATACATATATATCTATTTTGGGAAACTAACTATGCTTTTACAATCAATAAATCATCTTTAAAGCAATATATTTATTATAATTCTCATTTAAAGAACAAAGCACAAATCACACAGTGTGACCGATGTTGGTTCCTTCCTGACCGATGCTGGCCACTTCTTAACCGATGTCCATTACCTCCCCGACCAATGTCGGTTTCCCCGACCGATGTCGATCACTATCAAAACTAGTAACATATAAAAGAAAGCTTCTTGTGAAGCAATTAAGCTCCACACTCAACATTATTATACAATTCCTCACCACTAGCTCTCATAACATCTAATAAAATCTAGGTCATCCCACATGCCATAGATGTTTGTTTTAGAGCATCAAGCTCTCCAAGAACCCATGCCACATCCATCCAAGCCTATGTCGATAATAGTAAGCCGATCTCTATCCAAAGTCATAGTCTTCTCCTGGTCTCGTGCTTGATCTCTCTCTATGTAAGGGCTTGAACATCAACCTCGGTCCTGGTCCCTCTAAACTACTAGCTATTGTACATGTGCCTAGAATTTGCTATAATAATATCATAATATGTGTACTCTTAGGACCTAGCTATTGAATCTCATGAAACTAGGAGGCACCATCTCCACTTCCTCCCTAAATATCCTGGGCCTTAGCTTGATCTCTCTCTAAGGTCGAACCTATACCTATGCCCTAGTCTCGGTCCCGCTTTACAGCTGACTACTTGTAATCGTGCTTTGCTGATCTCTCTCGGTCGTGATCTAGATATGTACAACTACGACATGTTGTAGAATCGCTGTAATGCAATTATCTTCCCTCCATCTCCACCATTGTCTCCTCCACCACCATGTGGTAGACTAGGAGGAGGACCTTTTTGTGGAGTATGTTGTCTAGAACATGCTGCCATGGAGCATGAGGAGGAGGACCCTGCTGAATCTGCCTCAAAGGAATAAGAACCCCAACTGGTATACCAACTGAAGGTAATCAGTACTTGTGGAGATAGGGGTGCATGCATCTATCTTAGCCTAGGCCTCTGTTCCTGTGGCTGACATGGTGGAGGACCTTGCCCCCACCCCCATCATGACACTAACCATTAAAGGGATCATCATCATCATCTCCATCCTCATCCTCATCATCACTATCAAGTGGCCCCTCTGGAGGTGGCCTAACTCCTGCATCCCAGGATGCCCGTGGAATGGTCAATCGACGAGGTAACACTATCAAATACCACAGTCCATACTCAACTATACATCCAGGATCCATAACTTGTATCAATGGTACCCATAGTACTGGCATCATATGTTCATAGCTAGCCCTGGCCCTATCCATATGAATATGAGGACCCATATCGTATACCTCCTAGGCTCTGCGTGCATACCACATATCATGTTGTGGAACATCTTGAGTGATACGAAACTACCTCTGACATCTATCCACTCAATAAAACCCTCTGATGTAGTGTCAGCTCCCAAACATAAAATGATATGCCATGGCCACGTTAAGCTATAATCCATCCTTTAGCCACTGAAAGTGTCTATAGGGCCTCCATAATATCTGCCCTTACCTGCGGATCATCAAACTCTCGATGGTAATGATAGGTATCTCCCACGTTTCACCGAACATCGTCTCCGACCAGAACCCAACCCATACCAGATGGCTCCTATAGATCATGAGCTCGTAACACATTAGTGGGATAGTCGATGGCTATGTGATCCTAGACCCATATTTGTAGTAACCAGTCGGGCTTACCATCTTTTGACGGTAGTAGGTGATAAGGTGAATATCCCAATACAAATGCACCAATATACACTGGCCCCAACAATACCTCTCACCATCAACTAATCCATGTACTACTTTGATGAGACCCAAAGGGAATGTAGCACCGATCTTGTTAGTGAGAAAATTCCACTGACAAAGGCCATTAGATAGATTACCACCGATCTAACTTCTGTCTCACTATACATTGATGCATTCGAACGGTCATACCTTGATGAGGTATATCCTCCACTTCGAATAGCTCAAATAGAAAAGCTATGATATCAGTCTCATGACTCATATAATCAATGATCTAACCCTAGATCGGCACCTGCAATATCCTCCATACATCCTCTAGCATGATAGTAATCTCGTTGGTCGGGAGCCGAAAACACTGACTCTCACTATGCCACCTCTCAGCTAAGGTTGTGAGGAGGCCATGATCCAGAGTAATTTGTGGCATACTAGCCATGTGATCTAATCCAATAACATATAAAAGGATGTCCAAGAGCCCCTGTCCTCCTCATCAAAATCCACCTCTATCACACCCAGAGGCCATACCGCTCTCTAGTCTGTAAGGCTAGCAATCATCTCTATAAAATAACAATACACTTGTTATGATCTAATTCTATCTATCATTCTTCTATTTTATTCTTCTAAGTGCTACTTTCAACTTTCTTCTACAAAATTCTAAGCCACATCCTTCTATACTTATCCTATTTTTCTTATAAAATTTAGCTAAGTCTTTTCTTCCGCGTATACGTGCCCCTACCAACACCTACATGCCCCTCTCAATGCGTATGCACCTAACCATTCTCCCACCTAAATCTAACCCTCCCCAAGTGCATACACGCATAGAATGGTGCCTATGTGTCCCCTTTGATGTGTGCATGTGCGCACATGTGCATTTCTCCCTCCAATGCATATGCATCCTCTCCAACAAGTACTCGTGCACGTACCCATTTTTCCAATGTGTACGCATGCACATACCCATTTTTCTTACGCATACATGCATTGAATGATGCCTGCATACTTGTTAAGGAATGCGTATGCATTAAAAATGACATAAAATACAAAAATTGATAGGAAAGGATAGACCAATCATGTAGGGTCCATCGTCATCACATTGTCGGTACTACTGCACTACCGCACGTCTCGTCCTACTCTAAACCCTCCCATCTCTCTCGCAGCTCACAAGTCACTCGCGGTGAAAATTTAGAAGAGCTCTATAACAAATGAACTAACCAGTGATGATTTACCCCCGGTGGGGTATATAGGGTTATTTTAACCCGTCACGATGCCCTCTCACCCACCATGATGGCCAAAATGCTTAATTTGACTGCCATGGTCATTCTAACACTTTATTCTACTCATTGAGATAATTATTTTTATTAAATAATTATTTTTACTAATTTTTTTGCTATGTTGTGGCACTAAGTGCCACCTAGTGCTCATTTCTTCTCCTAGTGACATTTTAAAAATGATTTCAAGTGATATTTTCTTCTATCTTATTCTCATTAAGCCATCGTGATTATTATTCTTATTAAATAATGATTTTTTGACTCGTTTTCTTTTCCTCAAAGCACATTTTTACTACCTCGGCATCCATCTCTTTACCCCGGAGCATTTCCAAATGCTTCTAGGAGATCTTCTAGTTTCTAAATTCTTTTGACCAATCAAAATTGTTAAAAATTACAAAAATCATAAAATCACTCCAAAATTAAAAAAACATTGTAAAAACTTCCAAAAATTGACAAAAATTAGTAAACAACCTTATACGCAATCTGAAATTTGTGTCTCTCGCATGACACTCATCTCGTATCTTGCTAGTGTTTCACATTTTTTGCAACAATGACAGTGGATTATCTAGATCTACAATTATGTACAAAATCTACGCTAACTTACTTTGTCTATACTCGGGGCATAACAAGTTGCCTCGTATTGTTTCGTGGTGCACACTAATTTTTCATACGATCCAAGCGTCCTCCATTATTCTCCTCACATGTACAATTTTCTTGGGGCATCATTTTTACCCTTTTCATTTACCAAAAACATTTGGGACTGAACCTTGATAACAAAATATTTGTTCAACTATCTTAAACATTGTTAGTTAGACCAGCTTTTTTACTTCTCGTATTGCATTACATTTTCTATTTTACATGCAATTGGAAATTTTTAGCAATAGATAATTGTTCATATTATGTATTTTCATGTCATTTTACTCTATTATCATATCCTCATATTTTAATAAGGATCGATGATGAAGATTCTTAGCAATATGATGCAACAAACATTAGTTGATGCAAGGCAAAGTCAATGATGGCTCATTTTCCTCCTTCTTGTTAGTTTTCGTCCTCTTCATTCTTCTATTTTTCTTTTCTTTTTGATCATTGATCAACCTCTTTCATCACCCTATAGACACTTAAGGGGAATCATTCACCCTACTAATTTTTCTCCCACCCCTTAAATTTTTTTGTAATTGTTTGTGTTTGTCTACTTTCTTTAAAGTGGCATAGCTTATACCACCCCAACAAGGGGCAAATGTAGACACCTCTAGTTTGATCAAAGTAATCTTATTCTTACTATTTCATTAACTATTCTACTCCTCAAAAATTGATGACATCTCATTAATTAGTCATCTCTAACTCTCCTCTTATGAAATACTTTTGTCATATTCCTCTTATAGCTGACTAATAAGGCTAATATAGCCTCTTATTAGTTGAACCATCTTCTCATCTCCTTCTAAACCTATTATACTATCTTCCTAGGTTATCAATCTATTTCATTGGATTGAGTAGTCCTCTCACAACTATCTCAGACTCCTAATTCCTCACTAATCATGATTAATTAGCCTAAACCTAGATTAGCTAGCCTAAGGCATGTTTAACCTCTTCTAAACCTAGTCAAATCTTACTTTGATTCACTAAAGTGATTTTTGGCTTATTCATTTGTCCCACATGCACCAAAAGTCTCCCATTCTTGGAAATGGAAAACTATAAATACCCCACTACCCCAAGTCATTTTCTAAGAACACTTCCTCCTTTCTAGCATAAACTATAATATTTTTATTTAGGATTAAGGGATTTCTTTTTTGTTTATTGAGCTAATTACCTTTCTTTTCTATTTCCTCTCAAGCTTTGGGTAAATGGGAAGAAGCATGTGTATTTTTAGCCATTATTAGTGAACTCCCATTCTCGTAATCACAAATTGGTTGCTTAGAATCTTTATTATGTTCGTTTACAAAGCTTTCAAGAATAGAGGATAACTAGATATGTTAGGTTTTCTTGTTTACTTCAAGATTAATGCATGCAAAGTAATGAATCCTTGCTTATTTCTTATCATGATGGTCCATTAATTTGTTTGTTTTAAGCTTTGGGGTCTCTCAAGTGTTCTTATCCCATTTTCATAGCTTTTGCAACTTTTCCTTGTTCATAGTAAGAACAAACCTGTAAAAAGAAGAGAAAGAATGTAGTCAAAGTCTTGTATATGATAAATTAGAGAAAAGTGTGCATAAGTATGTAAAAGTGTGTAAAAGGAAAGTGTGCACATGATGTAGAAGAGTGTAAAGGATAGAAAATTTTCCTTAAAATGTTCTCAGAGAAATTTTTTTGGGCGATCTCACGCCAAGAGTGAGTTTTTGGGTGATCTCATGCCAAGTGTGAGTTTTTAGGGTGATCTCATGCCAAAGAGAAAGTGTTGGGGAGAGAGGTCTAATATTACTCTCCTTCCATGACTCTACTGATAAACACCACTATAGATGGTGTGTCCCTATTTTTTTCTTGCTCTCCCGATTGTTCTATATTAGTTCCAAGTTGTACTAATTGAAATGAATATAGGAGATAAACTATATTTTGTTGCTTTGGAGAAATATTCCCGTAGCTGAAAAACTACTCAAGACTTATGTGAACTATACTTTTGATATGATAAGCTTACTATGTGCACCCTTAAGATATTAGCAACCAAGGGAGGACACATACACCTAGGAGCTATTTTTTGAGTCTGGGTGTTTTTGTATGTGTTGTCTTTGATGATCCAAGTCGATTTTGAGTTGTTCTGTGACTGTGTTCCTATCATGTTCATGTGTTGTATTGTCAGACCGTGCTATAGCTCGAGCTATTGTATGGGGTGATTTTTTCACCCAATGTATGCCCCCTTGTTTGGGGTGCATGAAACATCGGTAGGATTATGCATGCCAAAGATAGGACTTGATGTTGATATGAATTGTATCCTTGTAGGGGAGGGAATGCACATGGTAGAAACCATGGAACATGCAAACAAATTGGCTAGGAACACGTGTTAGTATAAAAATTAGTAAGAATGTAAATAAAAACAATGTAACAAACAAATGTGCATACAAGATGGAACGTAAAAATAAGGTTTCAAACATGGGACATCGCTCAAAATGTCACAAGACAATTAGGGCTGAAGAAGCCAAAATTGTAAAAATAGGGATCATACAAAACATAGGGCATATTCCACAAATAATAACATACATTAATAATTAATGGAAAATAAAGTGTATTAGATAGCCATGGTGAAAAGTGGTCCTGTAAGGAAAATGCTACACATGAATCACCCATTAGCATGTTAGAAAGATAAAAAGTATGTCAAGACATGCATGTATAAATGGAAAGTAGTGTGCTAGTAAGAATAAGTAGTATATGATGGAATGATATCACTTGTAATGTGTGAGAACGTAGATTTCCCAGAGCCTCATTGGGACAGTAATAGGTACAAGTGCCAAGCATCATTGTAGCATGTAAGGACTGTAAGATATCTACATTCACTCAAGTGAATGCGGATGTGTAGATGGAAAAGATAATGACATGCTAATTATCCGTCTAGCATGATAAACAAAGTGTACATGTAAGTATAAGAAAGAAAGAATAAGTATAACCATGATATGCAAATGTAGTGTATGAGTGTGATGGTATGGAATGCAAAGTGTGGAGATGGTGGGAGTAGCGTGCCCTTAAAGGATGTGTATGAGATGAGGCTCATTTATAAATTCCCCTTTAGCAATCAAGAATGAACCATAGAAAAAGAGTGCGTCATCGAGAAATGGTTTGAAAATGTGCACTAGATAGAATAGAATATGAAGAGTAGAGTGTGAAGAGTGAATGTAGTGAAGTTCATTTTAGATTTAGATCCTCAATAGTCGAGTATGAACCGTGCAACTAGAGTGTGTCACGGGTAATTATGATATAATGTGTGTATCAAGTTGTGTAAGAGAGATTAGAAATAGGGAGTATGAAGCACAAAGGGTAGTAGTAGAAATCATAGTCAACTCGATGATATTAGGAGGGGGAAGTAAGCCTAATGCCCCCATGTGTGTGATGAAAATTAAGTTATCCAATGAGAGTGAAGGTAAATGATCCTCCACCTGATGTCCGGGGAGATAAAGGCATGTGAAAATGCTTTAATATTGGTGGCATATGAGAAGGATGATGTACATGTGAAGGAAGACTATGTCTTGAAAGAGGTGGTGAACACCTCTCGTGAAGGGGCTTCCCAAGTAGGAAACTTAGATCGATGAGGTGGAATAGTGGACCGATGAGGATGAAAAGGTTGTGAAGTAGGAAGTGCACGAGTAAGAGAGATAGGTGTAGAATATGTGTTAAATTTGAGAGGCATACGATACCTAGATGCTAAAGTTGGTGGAATAATTTCATCAAAGGGAGGTAGATGTAATGGTGTGCATGGTGGAATTCCTTTAATAGTGAAAATTTGTTTATTGTGTATGAACTTAAGACACAAATGATTCATGGAGGGAATAGCTTTAGTGAGGTGGAGCCAAGGAAGACCTAAGAACATGTCACAACCTTTGATTGAAGATGCCACAACAAATAGCACAAGCATAGTAATAGAACTAATTGTAATGTGCAACCCGATGTAGTAAAAAGAATTGGGAGCTAGATAGGTGATAACACCTATTGGAAATTTGATAGCCATAAGAAGTGCACCAGTTTAGAAGAAGAGGGTTTAGGGAGCTCAAGTGAATTAATGTAAACAAGATCTTGAGTGAGATACCTAAGTTTGAAATAACGAATGGTAAAATTCCCAATGAATTGATGATAGTCACATTTAACATTTTCATCGTAATTGCGGCCATGAGAGTGAGATGTATCAATATTTAATGGTGATGGAAAAGTGATTAGATGAATTTCAATAAGTTGAGGCAATAGAAATCGAGGTGCATATGGAAATTTCATGAAAGTGTGATTTGGAGGTTGTCATTGAATATTTTTAGGATGAGAGATGGTATTGATGGTTGTCTTTGCTTCAAAGTGGGCTTAGGAGATGGCTTGAATGTTGATTTAGCTTGAAATCTATTAGAAGAAGATGGAGAATCATGATACTTGAGTTTTCCCATAGATAGAATTTTGACTTCATACATTTTAAGTGTATGACATAATTGATCAAATGAAGGAGAGGTCTCAAAGATAACACTCTCCTGTAGTGGTGGTAATAGGCTTTGAACAAAAAGATCTTGTAATTCCAAATCAACAAGCACATTGGTCATCTTAGTTAGATTGTTCTTGTAATGAAAAACACACGTCAGCTTGATGTTGATTAGATCATTGTTTGATTTAAGCGAGTTGCACATAAGATGTCTTAGTGACGATATTGATTGAAAATTGATCAATAAAAACATCAACTATATGCCCGAAAGAAGTTACTAAATGAATAGGTAGATTGTAAAACCAATGCATGGTGTAATCTTGAAGACTTTTAAGGAAATATATTAGATAATAGTGTATGATTATCCACATAATCTAGACATACCACATGAAAATCTCGAAATGCTCTTGAGGGTCACCATGGCCATTAAAAGTGGGTAGCTTAGGGGTGAAAAAATTGAGAGGAAGTGAATAAGTAGAAATGACAGGTGCAAAAGGAGTATGAAGAAGTAAGGAGGAATCAAGAGATGGAGAAGCACATGAAGTAGATTTCTACAATTGACTGATTCGAACTTGTAGGTCATGATATAAGGAAGCTAGGTGTTGAGTTCCAAAAGAGGAACCAAGTTGTGCATTAGAAGCATTGGTATGGAGGAGGGGAGCGGTAGAAATAGGAATGGAAGTAGGAATGTTGAGAGGTTGGGTGGAGGCCATGACAAATTGAAGAAGAACCTATAAGAGGTGTAGAAGAACCATCTCGAGAGTAATTGGTAGAAAGAAAATCATTGAGAACATGTGAAGGATTGGAACACAAATCTTGACAAAAATTAGTGAGCTTGTTTAATTGTTCTTGATCAACATTAGTGTCCTCATCATATGATTTCTCGCTATCAGAGGTTTCAATGTCTTTTAGAGGAACATTTTGTGAGTTAGCAAAGGGGTTATTAGATTCAACCATTGACCTAGAAGATTTATGAATAAAGGGAGGAAGCTCAATGTACTCAAAGGAACCAAAACGACCACTACAAGTGACGAGCATAAAAAGAAAACCCTAGAGAAAAGGTGGGATTTGAGTGATGGGTTCACCAAATGATTTGAAAAAATAGATTTATTAAACCCTCTTGTTGAGTAACGATGTAAAATATGATATACAACTCGCTAAGTACAATATGACCTAATAAAATAAGCAAGTATAAAACCCTAAGTAAATAAGAAGGAGATAGGACTTAGCTAATTTCCACACAATCGAGAACCGATCGAAACTAAGAAAAGTGTTGAATAGGCTAGGTAGAGTGTCACAAATACTTTCTATAAATTATAGATTACAGGGAATGAGGATGGACCCGGTTCCTAGGTGTTGAAGACCTCTTCTAGGTGTGCGTGACTACGAAAATGGTTAGAACCTGATCTTTACCGTGTCACACACATGTCACAAATATCCCCGCTAATCACCTATGTGTCACTCTTTGATCACCGAGAGTACATGTAACTCCGCAAAATAGATATTACATGTAAAATCAAAAGATGCGAGAATGGGGAGTTAGATCGATCACTGACGGTCACCCTAAGAGTGAACTTATGACTAAGCACTACACTACATCTTAGACTCCATGTAGTTCTGGTGAGTGTGTGTAGAAATTGTAGCAAGTTGTAGCTAAATGTAGAAATGTAGTATAATGTGTGGATGGAAAAATGAACTTCCCCTTCCTATGAAGTGTGTGCGAGTTTATTCATCCCTTGTCAGGTTGAATAGATTCTAGATGGATGCTTTAGAGTTCTTTAGGTTCCTTTTGGATGCAAGTTTAGGTAATGAAATTAATTCTTAGTGCTTGATCCTTAATTTTGAGAACATAACTATGTATTTATATGATTCCCTTGTTTGAATTTCGTAATTGACAATTGGAAAGCTGACCCATAAGTGAAAAATATGCCCAAAAGATAAAAGAGACCCAAAAGGATCGAGTAAGTTGGAAAAGGTTAGGGGTGCCCAAAGGGGATAGGGGTACCACAGGCGCTGGTGTTTGAAGCCATAAAAGATAAATAAGTAAAATACCAATTGGGTTGTAGGGTGTGTAATACCAAAGAGAAAACAAGAAACAAATCAAAGAGGCTAAGGACGATTGTCAATTACTAATTTTCTTTCTTAGGAATCATATGAATACCAAGATGTGTTTAAAAACTATAAATGTACCCAAATGCGTGATTTAGTGTCTACAAATCTTCTAATTTTTCAATTTTCTCCTAAATTGACCCACTATTGCTTAATATTACAAAGTTTCCCCTAATTTGACCTAATTTGATATAACTTACCTTAATTTTACAAATTTCTCTTATTTTTACAAATTTCCCCTAATTTGACCAAACTCCCCGATTTGATGTAATTTTATATAATTTACATTGAATTGACATTTTCCCCCTTAATTTGAACGATCCCCCTTATTTCCCTTTTTTTGGACCTAACTTGACATAATTTAATTTAATTTGATTTAATTTCCTCTAATTTGATATAAGATCCCCCAATACAAAAACCTAGGATCTACTCACAAGTGGAGGTAGGGGACTCGTGAAAGTCGATTAGATCTACTTTGTTGTTAGGATATAACTCGGGGACACTAGGCTCAACCCCCAAAAATTTCAAGCTTATAATAGAGATAGGCTCCCATGTTTGACTCTCCTTTACATGACCGATGATTGGTGGGGTTAGGAGTGAGGTTGCAACCATATCTAATCCATTAACCAATGCTAGTTATATATTGTCTGTCTCCTTAGAGAAGAGGTTTTGGAAAAATAAATATATCTCAATAGGCGGATTGATTTCAGTGTTCAATGGTCTTTGTATTGGCCTACATTCACTTCATTCTTGGATCTCTAAGCATTAACAATCATTGATGGCTGCAAATGTGGATATTTACCCTTATGCTTGGGGTTTCTTCATTATGGTGTTTGACCTAGTTTATGATAAGGACACTACATTTGAAAAGATACGATTCTTCCAATATCGTCATTTATTATTAAAACCATTATATATGTATTTCAACCCCGCCATCTTGAATCCATCTCAATCAAACATGTTTGTGTAATGTTGTCACATCCTCCATTGATATTTTGGAGTAACTATTACTTTATAAACATTATTAATTCTTTGGGTAGTATACGGTGATAAAATTTGAGTCCGAGATAATATCCTACCCTATTTATGCTTGAATTTTGGTTGATTTGAAAACTTCAAAGGTCCTCCCGACTCATTTTGAACTCAAATTTCTAGATAATTCTTGGTCCCAACATCTCAATTGTGAGGGTCTTTCTTTTAGATGTAGGTGATTTTTGAGTTATTTCATCCGGATTCCAATTTCCAGAGCCTAAAATGTAAAGGACTTGAGCATGTTTCATGGTGGAAGTATGCTCTTCCACACCATCTAGCCATGGAAGGTAAAGTGTATATCCCATCATATTCATGTTTGAAATAAGTGAACATGAGGATGAACCTCACTCATAGAAAGAAGTTACGAATTCTATAAAGAAAGATTCATTTTGGGTACTCTTGAGAAGCTTCTGACATAGCATCGAGCTATGTTGTAAATTCCCATGTTGGTAGAGTAACCAGTGGAAAATCTTGGGAGTGATATAAAGTACCAGTTGTTGTCCAAACCATATAATGTTTTAGAAGAAGAGTCACACTTTAAAATGTTTCAAAAGACCAAGTCTTTGGAAATTTTTATTCCTTGTGGCTCGACAACTTAAAATGTCCATGATTAATGGATAAAAATGTGAAAAAAATAAGAATGGATCTCTAAGAAAACTTATTGGATAATTTTTTTATTAGCTACAAGTTTGTTGCTTGCAGTCTTCTAACTTTTAGATAGTTTCTTTGTGCTTCACTATAGTTGTTTTTCCCTCTCTTTGTGTTGAAGTATTTAAATATGTTTCTTTTATGTATAATGGTTGAGGCCATTTCAAAAACCCCATATTTACCCTTATAAAAAAAACACCATAGGATGACACCCTAGCATGACACCCTGATACAACACCCTAACATGATACCCTATTAAAACACCTTAAGGATATGACACCCTAACACGACACCTTAATCATTTGACACCCCAATATAACACCCTAATACAACACCCTAACATGATAACATAATACTACACCCTAATAGGAAACCCTAATACGATGCCCTTGCATGACACCGTAATATGACACCTTAATGTGATGCCCTAATATGAAACCCTAATACAACACCCTAACATCAAACCTTATTATGACACCCTAATGTGATACCCTAACACGACACCCTAATATGACACCCTAATGTGACACCCTATCATAAAACCATAATATGACACCTTAACATGACACACCTAACATGAAATCCTATTATAACCATAATGTGACACCCTTTTGGGATACCCTAACATGACACCCTATCAAGACACCCTAATGTGAAACCCTAATTATGTGACACCTTAACATGACACTCCAATGTAATACAAGTGCAATACCTCAAAGAACAAATGTGATACCCTAAACCCCAATGCAACACCCTAAACACTAGTGTGACACCCTAAACAACAAATATGACACCCTAAACACCAATGCAATAACCTAAAAACAAACATGATACCCTAAACACTAGTGGGACACCTTAAACAAAAAATGTGACATTTTAAACACTAGTGCAACACCCTAAAAAAATATGACACTCTAAACCACAATGTGACACTGTAAACACTAATGTGACATGATAAACACTAGTACAAAACCCTAAAAATATCATTACACCCTAAACAACTAATGTGGCATCCTAAACACTAGTGCAAAAACCTTAAACTATAAATGTGACAACCGAACACTAGTATGACACCCTAATAAAAAAACAACACCCTAAAAAATAAATGTGATAACCTAAACAAAAAGTATGATACTCTAAACAATGAATGTGACACACCTAAACACTAGTGTGACACCCTGAATGGAAATACAACACCCTAAACACTAGTGCAATGTACCTAAACCTCAATGTGACTCAGTAAACACTAGCGAGATACCCTAAACACTATTTTGACACCCTAAACACAAATATGACAACCTAAACAAAAAGAATGACACCCCAAAAAACAAATGTGTCAACTAAACACTAGTGTGACACCCTAAACAACACATATGACACCCTTAACCTCAATGCGACATCATAAACACTAGTGTGAAACCCTAAACACTAGTTTAACACCCTAAACAAAAAATGTCACACCACAAACACCAACATGACACACTAAACACTAGCACAAATCCCTAAACTATAAATAAGACACCTTAAATACTAGTGCAATATCCTAAAAACAAATATGACACTTTAAACCCCAATGTGACACTATGAACACTAGTGTGACACCTTAAACTCTAGTTCAACACCATAAATATAAAATGTGACACCCTAAACACCAATGTGATACCCTACACACTAGTGTGACATCCTAAAAAAATAAATATAAAAATATAAACCCTAATACAACATGACAAACACTAGTGTGACACCCTAAACCCTAATATGACACTCGTAAACACTAGTGTGATAACCTAAATACTAGTGCACCACAAAGAAACACTAGCTCGGCACTCTAAACACCAATGTGACACCCTAAACAAAAAATTTAACACCCTAAACATTAGTGCGCCACCATAAATAAATTAATATGACACCCTAAACCCTAATGCAATACCCAAAACATAGTGTGGAAACCTATGAGAGACCATAAACACTAGTGCAACAACCTAAACACTAGTACAACACCCTAAATAATGAATGTGACACCCTAAACATCAATATGTCACCCTAAACACTAGTACAACAACCTAAACACTAGTGCAACACCCTAAACACTAATGTGACACCCTAAAAATAAATGCAATACCTTAAACAATAATGTAACACCCTAAATACTAGTGTGATATCCCAATCAATAGTACACCTCTCTATAAAATATGACAATGTAAACATTATTGTGATACTCTAAGGACTAGCGCGACACTCTAAATGAAAAAATGCTACATTGTAAATGCTAATGTGATACACTAAACACCAAAGATGATAACCTAAATACTACTTCAATAACCTAAACATCAAATATGTCACTCTAAACACCAATTCGACACATTAAACACTAGTATAACATCCTACAAAAAAATTGACACCCTAAACACCTTAAAAATAAACATGAAACTCCAATCACTAGTGTGACACCTAATTTTTTTAACTCACTAAAAACTAGTACAAAACCTTAAACAACAAATATGACACCCTAAACTACAATGTGACACTATAAAAACTAGCGCACCAACCTAAATACTAGTGCAACACCTTAAACAATAAATATTACACCCTAAACCCTAGTGTGACACTCTAAACCACAAATATAACAACCTAAACACTAGTGTGACACCCTATGTTATGATCTTGGTGTGTGGATTCATTAATGCCTCAAGGTTTTGGTGTAACAGGTTCATTAAATTTAGTATCAAAGTAACCACCCATGCTCAAATCCCACTCGGTTAGTTACATCATGTAACCAAGGCCCGTGAGAGCGCTTAAACATTGGTGAAGTAGGGCTTACACATATTGGAGTGTGGGTGCAACCACAACCCGAGGTTGGGCTCTATGGAAATGTGGTGGGATTTTATGATCCTGGTGTGTGGATTCACTAATGCCTCAAGGTTTTGGTGTAGTAATTTGTTATAAAAACACATGTGACACCCTAAAACCTAGTGCGGCATTATAAACCCTAGTGTAACACCCTAAACACTAGTTTGCTACCTTTAACAAAATAATGTGACACCTTAAGCCCTAGTGTGCCACCCTAAACACTAGTACAACACCCTAAAAACAAATATGACACCATAAACATTAGTGAGTCACCATAAAATAAAAAATATGACACTCTAAACCTCAATTTAACACAATAAAACTAGTGTAATACCCTAAACATTGTGTGACACCCTAAAAATAAAATGTGACACCTTAAACACAAATGTGATATGCTAAACACTAATATGACACCCTAAACACTAGTGTGACACCATAAACAACAAATATGACACCCTAAACCCTAGTGCGACATTGTAAACAATAGTGCAACACCTTAAATACTAGTGTGACACCATAAACACTAGAGTGACACACCAAACAAAAAAATTGACACCTTAAATACTAGTGCAACACCATAAAAACAAATATGAAACTCTAAATCTGGATGTGACATACTAAACACTAGTGCAACACTATAAAGAAAAAATTTGGCATCTTTAATATCAATGCAACACCCTAAACAATAAATATGACATCTTAAACAATAATGTAACTCCCTAAACACTAATGTAACGCCTTAAACACTAGTATGGCAACCCGAACACTAGTGCAACATACTAAACATAAGTGTGACACCCTAAACACTAGTGTGACACCTCAAACACTAGTGTGACATCATAAACAATAAATGTGACACATTAAAAACTAGTGGGACACCCTAAACATCAAATATGAAACCCTAAACCATAATGTGACACCGTAAACACTAGTGTGACACCCTAAATAGAAGTATGAAACCCTAAACACTAGCGTGACACCCTAAAAAAAAAAATTTATACCCTAAACACTAGTATGACACCCTAAACAACAAATGTACAACCCTAAACCCCAATGTAAAATCATAAACACTAGTATGATACCCTAAAAACTAGTGTGACACCCTAAACAACAAATGTGACACCCTAAAAACTAGTGCAACATCTTAAACACTAGTTCAACACCCTAAACAAAAAATGTGACACCATAAACACTAGATTGACACCCTAAATGCTCTTGAGACATTAGAGAAGCTTTATAGGGGACATTAGGGCCACTTTAAGGCCATCTTTACAAGGGTGATGTTAAGGTAGCTAAAATTTTGAAGCTAAAGACCACGAAAATACAATTGTATTGTTTATCCCATTCTAAACAACTTTTCACTTTCCAAGTCAACATAAAATAAAATAAAATTAAAAACACCATTCACAAGTAAACCCTATATACCAAAAATGAATGGATTGTTCCATTCCATTCACATGTAAATATTTTTTGGGCCTCTAAAAATACATTTCATTATTTTTCATTGTTTTTATTCTTTGTGGGGTAGTGTCGAATATTTTTAGCCTTTTGTGGTCTATAAAATCTACCAAGAAGGGGATTTTGGCCTTTATGGGTTTGTTTCAGATTTGGGGTCCATGTTTGTAGTGTTTTATTGCATATTTGTGGGCAAGTTTACAAGGGTTTGTTACACATTTGTGGGCCATTATTTAGAGGTTTGTTAAAATTTTGTGGGTCATTTTTGTAGATTTTATCGTAGATTTGAGGGGAATTTTCGCAAGGGTTTGTTGCATTTTTTGGGAATTTTGTAGGGTTTTCTTGCATATTTGTGGGCCATTTTTGTAGGGGATTGTAATTTATTGTTGGATTTTTGTGTAGGGGTTTAATGGGATTCTGATAAGAAATGTTTGGCGAAAGAAATCCATTGAAAGGTTAAATAGGTAAACCTTATGCTTATCTTTATCATTTATTTTATGTGCTTAAATATTATTTATTTTAGTTATTAGCATGTGAATTATATTCATTACTCTTATTGCTTCCTATGATTAGCATATATTTTTGACAACACTAAAATATGAACCAAATTGTTTTCTCAAATAACCATTCAAACCTTACATTCGTGTTAAGGTTTAGATAATCAATATTTGTAATAGACCCATACAATACATAGTTCATAAAGTGAACTATGGCTAGGCTCCATTAATAATTATAACTTCTCCACATAAGTTAATTTTCATAGGATAACATACTTCAACATATACATCATCTAATAATCTTTGTGACTTTTAGATGTTATTTCAATCATTCATGTTAGGGTTTGATTTAACAAAAATAGATTTTATGCTAAATACTAATTGCGAGTCATGTATGATAAATAAATGGTAAAGTACAGATTTGACACGAGCAATAAGCTAGATAATTTTATAAAACCCTAAGTGCAAGAGAGAGGGTAAATGACTTAACCGAGTTACACTTGATCCTAAAACTGATCTAGATTGGTAAACTCAAGACATGAAAGGAAGACTATTGCAATTGTGCATGATAAATTCTGGAACCTTCGGATAATATTAGACCAGGGTGCCTAGACTCGATTAGGGGCTCCTATGCACTCGAGTCTACTTTTGGTCCCCGTGATTGTGAAGGAGCTCGTAACCCAATTTTTTTGGTGTCACACAAGTGTCGATGGTAGTTGTTGTTGGTCACCCGTATATGTCACACCTTGCTCATAAAATACACCCATAACCTACAAAGAGATGTTGACTTACAAAACACTCAAACTACATCGAATCCCAAAAAGAAAAGATGGAATATGGGGATTTTAATTGACCCCATAGTCACTCGAATTGAGTGAAATTACAACCAAGCATTGCACTAAATCTCAGGCTCCATGTATTTCTTGTGCGTGTGTGAAGGAATCGTGCACTAGGAATCCCTTGTGTAAATGCACTTGATAACGGGTGATAGCTAGATGTACCAATGTAAATAGATGTGTGGATGGAAAAATGAAATTCCCCCTCATGTGCATGTATGTAGAAAATGCATTCCCTTTCCCCTTGTAATGGATGCCAAATAGATGCCTCGAAATGCTTTAGGTTCCTTTAGATGCAAGCTTAGGTGCTAGATAGTATGCTTTGAGCTTGGTCCTTTATTTTGGTCACATAAATTTTTATTTATATGATTCCTTTGGTTGAAGTTCATAATTGAAAACTAAAAGGCCAACCCATAATAAAATAAGATGCCCAAAAGATGAAAGAGACCCTAAAGAAGAAAGTGAGATAGAAAAGGCTTATGGGTGCCTAGAGGGGACGAGGGCACTTGGGAACCGGTGTCCTTGTTAGGCATTGGTGTCAAGCCATAAAATATATACAAGTAAATTAATGACTAGCCTATAGGGTGTAAGATACTATCAAGAAGACAAGAAACAAATCAAAGAGGCCAAATATAATTGTCAATTACTATTTTTGCTTAGGAATCATATGAACGCAAGTATGCTTTTAGGAGCTAGAAATGTACCTAAGTGCATGATTTTATGTCTACATTTTCCCCCACTTTATATTGTTGAGTGAATACTTGATAACATAAATTAAATAAGAGATGTGTACTCGATAACCATGTATAATGTGATGGCGAGAGCATGTCAAAGAGACATGTGAAAGCGTGAAGTGATAAAAATGAAGTGTGTAAGCTAAGAAAAGAGGAAGTGACCGTAGGGGTGAAGTGTATTATGTTGTACCATGTTGTTTTACTCGATGTAGGGCTACGTCTTGCTACGTATTGAGGATAGACATGAAAAATAATAATGAAAGAGTAATCAAGGTCATGTATTATGAAAACTCTGTAAAATTATGTAAATGTATGTAAAAGTAGTAAAAGGAAAGTGTGCACTGATGAACATGAGTGTAAAAGATAGAAAGATGTCCTGAAAATGTTGTGTAGAGTGAGTTTTTTTGAAATATCACGCTAAGACTAAATTTTTGGGTGATCTCATGCGAAAAATATTTTTTTGGGTGATCTCACACTAAGTGCAAGTTTTTTCAGTGCTATCTCACGCCAAGAACAAGATTTTTGGGAGATATCACGCTATGACATAAGAGTGTTGGGAGAGAGGTCTAGTGTTACTCTCTTTCCATGTATGCTTTTGATTATACACCACTTTGCATATGCTGTGATCTATGTTGTTTCAAATTATACCGTATTTATTTCGTGTAAAAATGGAGATAAAATGCATTCTATTTGTTGGAGGATTGTACCTATACTATGAAAACTGCTCCGTGAACTTCCATGAACTATGATGATATGAGAGTAATTATATCTTCTCCTAGGACATAGGTGCCCGGGAGAGGTCAGGAGTTCCCATGCGCTAGTGTCTATATCTTGGCATTGGATTCTGTGTTGAGCCGAGGACCCAAGTCGATTCTGGCCGTTTTTATAACTATAGACCATTTTGTTCCCATGCTTAAATGTATTGTGTTGTTATATGGGGTGATTGATTCACCTAACCTATGCCCTTTATTTGGGGTGCATGTGACATCACTAGGAGAATGTGGAATAAAGAGAGGACTTGATGCTAATCTAAAATTATATCCTTGCAGTGGGATGTGCATGGTAGAAACCAAGGCACATGAAAAAAGTGGCTAGATGCACGTGTTAGTAGAAAAGTACAAAACATGCAATAGAAAAATAGTGTAACAAGTAAGTTTGCATACAAGAAGGACCACGAATAGTGGGTTCAAACATGAGACATCACTTACAATGCCACCAAAAATAAGGGTTAAAGCGGCCAAAAACATACAAGAAATTATCAAATAAGACATAGGGCATATCCCACAAACAATAACATACAAGTAGAAAAAAATGGCAAATAATGTCAAGCAAAATGTCATGAAACTATGGTGGAAAATAGTTCTGCAAGGTAAATACTTGCACATGAAGCACCCATTAGCATGTTAGAAAGATAAAGAGTATGTTAAAGTGTGTATAGATTAATGGAAAGTAGTGTGCTAGCAATAATAGGAAGTAGTAAATAATGAAACAATAACACATGTGATGTGTAAGATTAGTAAATGTAGATGCCCCTAGGAGCCTTGGTGGGACTAGTAAGAGGTACAATGCTAAGCATCATTTCTGCGTGTAAGAATCTGTAAGAATTCTACATTCACAACTAGAGAACAAGTGAATGCACATGTGTATATAGAAAAGATATTGACATATTAAGTATCTATCTAGCATGGGAAACAAATTGTACATGTAAGTAGAATAAGCCAACAAGATTAAGTGTAACTAAGATATGCAATATGTTATGTATGAATGAGATGGAATGGTATGTAATGTGAATATAATAGGAGTGGAGTGCCCCCTATGGATGTGAATGAGTATGAAACAAGGTTCATTTATAAAATACCCCTCAACAATCAAGAATGAACCATAGAACAAGAGTACGTCATTGGGAAATGGTTTGAGAATGTGTGCTAGAAATATAGATCATGAAGCATAGAGCATGAAAAGTGAATGTGGTGAGGTTCATTTTAGATTTAGACCCTCAGTAGTCGAGTATGAACCATGGAACTAGAGTACGTCATAAGATAATGTGTTGTGTGAAAGTAGATGCTAGAAAGATGTATTGTGAAGAATCGAGCATGAAGTGTAGTGGATGTGAGGTTTAATTTCAGAATTAGATCCTCATTAGTTAAGCATGAGTTGTGGAACTAGAGTGTGTCATAGGGTAATGTGTTATGTGAAAGTAGATGTTAGAAAGACATATCGTGAAACAAAGAGTGTGAAATGTAGCCAATGTAATTTTTAATTTCAGAAATTAGACCCTCAATGGCCCGAGTATGAACCATGGAACTAGAGTGCGTCATAGGGTAGTATGACAATACAAAGTGTATCAAGATGTGGAGGATTGATTAGAAATAGGAAGTATGAAGTACTAAGCATAATGATAGAAATGCTAGACACTGATGATACTTAGAAGGGGAAGAGTGAGCAGATGCCCCCAAGTGTATGATGATGAGTAAGCTATCCGATGAAAGTGAAGGGAAAGGGTCCTCCACTTGATGTTTAAGGAGATAAAGGCATGATCTAAGATTGGTGGTGTATGAGACTGGTGACATATGTGTGAAGGAATCCTAGGAGTTAATAAACACCTATGTGAAGGAGACCGAGGAGGTGATGAACACCTATGTGAAGTAGACCTAGGAGGTGATGAGAACCTATGTGAAGTATACCTAGGAGGTGGAAAAATCCTATGTGAAAGGGTTTCTGAGTAGGGGACTTAGGCCGAGAAGATGGACTAGTATACCAATGAGGATGAGTAGGTCATGTGCGAATAGGAGATCTAGGTGTAAAATGTGCCTTAGATTTGAGAGGCCCAAGGGGCCTAGATATTGCAAACTAGTGAGAGGACATCCTCAAGAGGAGGTAGAGGAAATGGTGTGGATGGTGGAACACCTTTGAGAGTGACAACTTGCTTATTGTGAATGAATTTGAGACACAAGTGGGTCATGGAAAAGATAGCCTTAGCAACACGGAGCCAAGGAAGACCTAAGAGCATGTCATAACCTTTAATTGAAGGTTCCACAATGAATGGTACAAGCATGGTGAGAGGCCCAACTATAATTGGAAGCTTGATGTAGCCATAATATTTTGGAATTGGATATGAAGATTTTGGAATTGGATATGAAATTTTAGATTGTGGATAGTTTATAGCAATAAGGAGTGCAATAGAGCACACACCAATAGGAGTTGATGGATCGATCATGGTGTTATTGAAAGATATAAGATCCAATAGAAGCATTTATGTGTAGTGTATTAGAATAAAATTTAGCATGATAATCGTGATTAGAGAATGTAATTAGTGGTGGAGATGCATCAATTTGAGCAACTAGAAAATCAAGAGACCCCATGAAGGAGGAGGCATAACACAATATGTATGATTAGTTGAAGAATCAACAACTTGCTTTTCATGCTTGGGTAATGGATCTTTGAATATTTTGAGCTTTTGGTTGTCATTGACTAACTTGGATGCCAAAGGCTCAGGGAGCTCGATTGCATCATTGTCGATAAGATCTTGAATGAGATGCCTAAGTTTGAAACATTGATTAGTTGAATGCCCAACACATTGATGATAGTCACATCTAGCATTTTCATCATAATTGTGGCCTTTAGGGTGAGATGGATCAATATTTAATACTGGTGGAAGCATAATAAGATTGCTTTCAATAAGTTGTGGCAATAGAAGATGAGGAACATAAGGAAATTTTGTAAATGTATGCTTTGGAGGTTTTCATTGAAGCTTTTCAGAGTAGAAATAACATTAACAATAGATTTTGCTTCAGTGGGCTTAGGAGATGGATTGAAAGTATATTTTCTTTGAAACTGATTAGAAGATGAAGCTTGATCATGATATTTGAGTTTTCCCATAGATAAGAGTTTGCTTTCGCGTAACTTAAGCGTATGACATAGTTGATCAAATGAGGAAAGGTTTCAAAGATAACACTCTCTTGTAATGGAGATAAAATAATTTGAACAAAAAGATATTGCAATTCAGAATCAGCATGAGTACATTAGTCATCTTAGCTAAATTGTTCTTATAGTGTAATACATAGTCACTAGATGCTCATTAGATCCTTTTTTTATTTGTGAAAGTTGAGCATATGATATTTTAGAACTGATATTGATTGAAAAATGTGCAAGAAAAACATCGGCTAAATGTGTAAATGATGTTACCGAATGAACAAGTAGATCATAGAACCAACACATAACATAGTATTGAAGACTTCTAGGAAATAACTTAGCTAATAATGTATGATCATCCACATAATCTATACATGCCACACTAAAATATCATAGATTCTCTTGAGGGTCACCATAGTCATTGAACATGGGCAGCTTAGGGGTGATGGAGTTCGAGGAAGAGCATAAGTGGAAATGGCAGGTGGAAAAGGAATGTGAAGGAGGAGGGTGGAATCAAGAGGTGGAAATACACAAGAATTAGCCCACTTGAAGTTCATGAATTTGAACTTGGATATCCTAATAAATAAAGGCTAGGTCTCAAGTTCTAGAGGAAGAGGAACCAAGTTGTGTATTAGAAGCATTGAGATGAAGCAATGGAATGGTGGAGGTAGGAATGGAAATAGGGATGGAAGTAGGAATGGAAGTAGGAATGGAAGAAGGAATAGAAGTAGTAATGGAAGTAGGAATGTCGGGGGATTGGGTGGAGGCCATGATAGATGAAGAAGTATCATCTTGAGAGTGTTTGGTAGTAAGAAAAACATGGAGAATATGTGAAATATGTGTAGGATTGTCACGCAAAGCTTGACAAAAATTAGTAAGCTTGTCTAATTTTTCTTGATCAACATTGGTATCTTCATCATATGATTGTTCACTATCAGATGTTTTAATGTATTTAAGGAAAACATTACTTGAGTTAAAAATGGATTATCAGATTCAACCATTGATTTAGAAACCCTACGGGTAAATGGAGGAAGCTCTATATGCTCAAAATACCTAAAATGACCACTACGGGTGATGAGCATAAGAAGAAAACCCTATAAATAAGGTGGGATTTAAGTGATGGGTTCACCAAATGATTTAACAAAAATATATTTTATGCTAAATCCTAATTGTAGAGTCGTGTATGATAAATAAAAGATAAATTATAGATTTAACACAAGCAATAAGCTAGATAAGTATAAAACCCTAAGTGCAAGAGAGAGGGTAAAGGACTTAGCTGATTTGCGCTTGATCCTGGAACTGATATGGACTGGGTAAAATGATGAAAAGGAAGGGCATATTATCACAACTATGCACAATAAATTCTAGAACCATCGGATAATCCTGGACCAAGGTTCCTAGACTAGGTTAGGGGTACCTATGCTAAAGAGTCTCGCTTCGGTGCTGCGAATGCGAAGGAGCTCATAACCTAATTTTTTTGGTGTCGCATAAGTGTTTCTCGGTAGTCGTTATTGATTTCCTATATGTCTCACCTTGTTCATAGAATATACCTCTAACTCCGCAAGGAAATGTTGACTTGTGAAACCCTCAAACTACATGAAATCCCAAAAAGAAAAGATGTAACATGGGGAGTTAGACTAAACCCAGCGGTCACCCAACTAGGTGAAATTACAACCGAGCATTGCACTACATCTTAGACTTCATATAGTTCTTTTACATTTGTGAAGGAATCGCTCCTAGGAATCCCTTGTGAAAATGCAATCTTGGATAGTGGGTGATAGCTAGATGTACCAATGTAAATAGATGTGTAGATGGAAAATGAACTTCCCCTCCTATGAATGTATGTAGAAATGAAGTCACTTATCCCTTGTAATGGATTCCAAATAGATTCGTTGAAGTCCTTTAGGTGCCTTTAGATGAAAGCTTAGGTGTTAGATAGCATGCTGCTCAGAGCGGGGTCCTTTATTTTGGTCACATAGCTTTGTATTTATATGATTCCTTTGGTTGAATTTCATAATTGACAACTGGAAGGCCAACCCATAAGAAAATAAGATGCCTAAAAGATAAAAGAGACCCAAAATAAGTGAGTAAGATAGAAAAGGGCCAGGGGCATCTAGAGGGGACGGATGGTAGGCTGGGAGCTGGTGTCCTAGTTGGGAACCGGTGTTTGAAGCCATAAAAGATAAAAAAGTAAAGTACCAACTAGGCTATATGGTGTAAAAGACCAGAAAGAAGACAAGAAACAAAGAAAAGAGGCCAAAGATAGTTATCAATTACTAGTTTTCTTGCTTAGGAATCATATGAATACAAGTATGTTTTAGGACCTAGAAATGTACCCAAGTGCATGATTTTGTGTCTACATGGTCTTAAGGAGGATATACAACATTGTTCAATGAGATACTTTAAACACACACATAGGAATTTGAACAAGACTTTATAGATATGATAAGGAAGTTAATGTTTAATACCACAACATAGGGAAAAATTAAATGTCTTGGCATTATATTATTATCATTCCTTAGACCATGATGATTATTCTTACTCTATCCCAAAACCTAATACCATGCAACTCATTCATTAGATTACACAAGACTCCATATCTTAGAGGCTCTCACATTTTGCATACATGTCTACAACGTGATACAAAAAATCACTTTCCAAAATGCTTTTATGAGTTTTCATACCCTATTTCTAAGATATTGTTTACACACAAGTTAAAGGGGTGTATCCCAAATAAACAATCATGCTTGATTTCTATTGTGAAAAGAGTTTATTGAATAACAATGTGAATTTCTAGTACTTTTATCATAATATCATTTGTTTCCAGTCTTTACCTCAAATCCCGACCTTTCTAGAGATGGGTCATTAAAGGAGGTTCTACATATTTTTATTACTCTACTCAACCCTCCTCCCATCCATCCACCCAAACTACTTCTACTACATTTTTCAACTCTTTCAACCCCTAATTTCCATGAACCACCCTTTAGAGTATAATAAAATTCACCCGAACTTAATGAGAGGGAAATTTAGGTCTACGTGACTCTTTCAACATACCCACTTGTGCACACTACAAACATTGCAAACCATAAGACCACATTTATTTAATATATTTGTTAAATATGCATGATACAAATAGAGAAACCAATAATATAATGACACATAATATGGCCAAGAACATACAAGTAGTAACATAATAAAAACTTTACAATTATTGGTGAAGTAATTTATAAAATATGCTACCGTTTGACAACATATATTTATGTTGTCATTAGGTATCATAAAATATGCTACCGACCGACAATATTAAGGTGAATATTGTGAATTTCTCTTTCACAGGATGGCGAATAACCCCTAAAATTAACTTGTACCCAGAATTTTTTGGTGACCTAGGCCTACTCCCTTCCCAAAAAATTCACCAATTTTAAATTTTAAAAACTAGAATATTCGTGAATTAACAAATATTTGCCACTAAAATTTTCCCTATTGTTACTGCTTGGAATCCTTGCTTCTTGTAATTTGAACTGATGCTTTGTGGACATGAGAAACCATTCCATCATGTTCTAAAAATGCAATCATTGTTTTTTTCATGGAAAAATTCATCATTATTGAATAGAAATTACAACATAAAATCACCCTTGAATTAGCAAGAAATTTGAGGAAGTGAAAACAAGTGGATTCTCTTCCTGACCAAAAACTTCTTCGAACCTCTCACTTTTCTATTACTTTGAACAATTTATTTTGAATATGGAGGCTACATCAATGATACGAAGGTATTCATCATCCTCGAGTAAATGTTGGAGCACGGACTCGTGTTCAAAATCAGTAGGAGCTTTAGAAACAAGTGAGAGAAATCCGATATGAAACATTCATAAGACTCTTGTAAATTCTCACTTTGTTGTCCAAAACAATTGTTTGCTATACAAACCATCTAAAAATTTCCCTTGACATCATTTTATATGGTGGAGGTGTTGTCTTCAAGATTGAGAATATCCATGTAGCAGGTTCCATAATTTCCTTCCTCTTCGGTTTCTCAAGAATGCATTCTTCTTCACAAAATGAGAAAGGTGAAAGCTTACATTAAAATTCATGTTTACCTAACAAGGCTTTAAAAATAACATTGAGGTCATCCATTTGCTTTGTGTCATTATCAAACATTGGTGCATCGAAATGAGAAACAAAAATTAAATCATACTTATCTTTCATTTACATGGCTCGAGTCAAGATCTCAAGGATAAGTTGAGGGTATTCAATTTCTTCCACAATCCTCAAGATGTCTTATACCGATAGCTCTTGAAATCTGCCATATACTCATTTTCATCTTCATTAGAAGAGTCATTGCATTGGTCCTCAAGGATATGATTGAAAATCTGATCCACACATGACCAGAATTCATTTGAAACATCCTCGTTGTCCCGCTCTGTTAAACCTTAGTGCATTGGTGTTGCCATTGATGTTAGGTGGCATTGATGGAAAAGGTGTGAGTGGTGAAGTGAGGCTCAATTCAATGGTTTTTAGTGGCTTATTGAGCATTCGGGATGGTTTCGGTGTGCTACAGGATTGATCATGGTGGTAGGAGCCCACCTTTGGAGGTATGTAGATGTTTGGTGTGCTTGTATCAGTGTCATCTAGATCTGTAATTGTGTTTCTAGGATGTGCATGAGATTCTAGGGTGATCATCGGGCCATAAGGTGCAAGTCACGTTTAAATCTAGATCATTTAGGCCTAGTTCTAGAGCCTAATGAGGTGTATGGGCACAAAGAAGGTCATATAAAGACTAGCAAATAATGGTAGGATACTATGAGCATTTACTAGGGAATGTATGAGTATCCAAAAGGATTAATTTAGCTTATGGGGGTAAGATCAAAGTGTTCACTAAAACTACCTTTGAGGACTAACAATGAATTCATGAGAAAATGAGATTGGTATAAATTTTAAAATCTGAGTTATTAGAAAAATACCTATGTAGCATGTATAGGGGTTTGTTTTAGTTCTTCATGTCAAGTTTCATCAAGTTTTGAAGAAGATTGTGGAAGTTATTCAAGTTTTACTAAAACCGGTTTCTTGAGAAATGCAATCTAAGCACCCTGTCTTCTTAGCATCCAAGAAATATTTCGAGCCTCCTTTAGATAAATCATAGAAGGAATTTTTAAGATCACTCCAATCCTAAACTTTTGCAAAACATTTTAGGAAATTGGATAAGAAACAAAGAAGTTATGATCATTTTTCTAACAGGGTTTCTCTCTCCGGCCTCCTTGAAGCAAAGAGGCAAAAATGAGTTGTTTTATTTCCAAATGACTTGTGAAAGTAGGTAAAACCCATTAGAAGTGTAAAATACTCTCTCAAGGTCAAAATGGTGATATGTGTACTATCCTAGCAAAATTACACTATACGAAAACGCCTCTATTTTACATGTTTTGCATGTATAGTCTTGTTTTTTAATCCAAGGTGAACCACCAAGTGTGAAATCTTATACTTAATGTATACTCATTAAACTCAAAGGTTCTCAAGCATTTATCTTTTTCATTTTATACATTCTCAGTCCTTTTTCTTTCTTACCACCAAAGTGCAATCATGGAAATCATGTTATGAAGGTTTGAAGATACTTGAAGGTCATATCGGTGATCCGACCCGAGGTTTGAGGTAAGAAATGGTAGTTACCAGCTTATATATGTCCGTGATGATCTGTTGGAGATTCTTATGGTTCTAATAAATCAAAAACATTCTTAGTTTTCCCTATTCCAAAATTACCCCGATCAAATTTGTGCAAAGATTGAAATTGTTGAAGCTCACTTCATAATGTCTACTCTCAATAGAATGGAAAGGGTAAAGTATGTCATTTTAAGGTTTAATGATGGTGATTGATCATTTTAGTGAAGGTTTAATTAGAAAGGGTTACCAAATGGAGACTATTTTGTGGTGATGCAAGTAATGTGCATCTTTGTATTAACATGCTCATTTCTCTGGACAAGGTTGTTTTAGTGGTTGGTTTTAGTCGGTGTGGTGGAGTGTCTAATGAAAGGATCCTCTCAAAAATATGCTTTAAAGATCTAAGACAATGTTTCTATCATGTAAATTGGTTCATTTTTAGGATAGAGTGCATATCTTTGTGATTGTCATGGAGTATTGAAGTTGTGCCTATAAATCTTGATCTTTTCCCCTTATTCCATGCTAGTGCATGCCTAAACCATGTATTTGATTCCTCCTTTGATGTGACCATCCAATTATGTAAGTGTAAAAATGAGATCTAGGACATTAGAAGTATTCAAATGGTGTCCTAGGGTTTGGATGTTGAAACCCTAACTAGGAAAAAGCTTGGAAATCTTGTAAATATGCATGTGTAGGCATGATATCAAGTTTTTGACTGTTGAGGAGAAGCTATACAACATCATTTTCATCTTTTATGTGCTCATATACCATGCAATGTCAAAGTGGTGAGAGTTGTGAAGAAACGATTGTACACACTCTTTTACAACTGTAATTCTTGTTGAAGATGCTCCACACTCTTTAAAGATCCTTTATCATGTGTGACGTATGAGAAAAACTTGTTAATGGAACTGAATTGTTTAAGGGTGTTGAGAGCACTCTAACAAAGCTCTTCTAAACTATGAACAAGAGTGTGGATGAACTATTCTTGTCTCTTCCAAACCTTCAAATTATTTTTGATTGAGTTGAGTTGACCAGTGTGTACATTTCCTAATCATGTTGGCATGAACTTTTTGAACTCCTAAACCTTTTCTCCTCAAAGCTCAAAGATGGTATCATATAATGCTTGCACTTAGAGTGCTTATATGAACTCAAATGAAGAAGTGAAACTAAATGGAAAAGGTGGATTAGGTTGATGAATTATAAAGGATCTTAATAATTTTTTGAAATGTTTCCTCATGTAGTTAATTTTTGGTGAAGCCTTCATTTGGCTACATGAAAAAATATGATCATTTGAGAATTTTAAAGGACTTTGCAAACGTTACAAAATAGGGATAGAAGTTAGTTGAAAAGTATGTCAATTATGGACAGTCTTAAACAATGGTTTAGAAGTTTATATTTTTCTTACTAGTGCATCGAATAGTCTTAAACGCACCTACAAGTTTTGGAGGAAAAATTAACACATGATAGAGGTTATCATTATATTTAAAAGTAGTTTGAGTTGAAGTTTATTTGTCTTCTTTTGAACGTGCATCTTCGAGAAAAATTTGAAGAGTCTTTGAACTAGTAGTTCAAACTTCATGCAAATTAGTCCATGTTAACAAAAAGAAACCATTTCTATGTATATGATATGAAGGTTGAATTGTGATTTTTTTGGATGAAATATTGGAAGAGATTGAAGTACGAAACAAATGGGTAGAGCTTGTTAATGTTGATGAAAGACATGTGAATATTTTGCAAAGGTAGTTTAACTGTGTGACAAGAGTGTGAAATGAGTTTGATTCTCTTGAAGATGTAAACATATTCTAGTGTAAGAAAAATAATATATCAATCTTATGAAAGAAAGTTGAGAATACAATTGGAGAAATGAAAAAAATTCTAATAGAGACAAATCAGTTCCATTAACAAGTTGTTCTGAAGAATATGTCCGAAAGAATATTGAACCATGAATCACAGGAGGATTAAAGTGAACATCATGAATGAAATATAGCAAAAGGATTGAACACTGAAAAATTCAGTGCCTATTTAATGAGTGAGTGCATGATTTGTAAGTGTGAATGTAATGATCCTGGTGTAACAAAGCCTTTTAGCTGATTGATCATAAGAAAGAGAGAGATTAACAACAAAATTGAGAAGAGAAGTGAACTAATTTAGTGGTCACCATCAATTGTTTGAGACAAAAAATCAAGTGTGATCATATTCTTGCATAAGTATAAGTTGTAGCTTAGCAGGAGGGAGTAGTAGCTTCCTTGTGAGTTGTTGCTTGTAAAAGAAACATGTAGAAGCCTGATTGATACTTGGGAGTTGAAGCTTCTAGGCAAGTTGAAGCTTGTCAAAGACTGAGTAGCATCTTGGTTAAATCTTTGGAGTTGTATCTCCATGTTGAGTAGAGGCTCAACTTGAAATCAATGTAACATTTACAAGACATTCTTGTCCTAAGATAGTTCTTGATTTCAGTGGGTTTTTTCCCAGTTTTGGGTTTCCCACATTAAATCATGTCTTTGTGTTATCTCTCTCATTATTTTATTTTTGAATGTTGATTTGGCTTCATCAACACTAATTAAGCAAATTGAATAGTTTGTCAAAGTTTGAATAGACATTGATTCACCCCCTCTCAGTGTCCTAGTTTCCAACATGCTCTACATTTCTTGTCATTCGAGCTCACATTTTTACAAGATCGGGCATACTTGGTTTTCATCATTTTCAGATAGGTAGAAGAGATTCATCCTACATGGGAAGGGAGCACCTTTGAGCTCAATATCCATTGGATCATATTCATGATGTGAGGGAGAATACAACATTGGAGCAACAACTATAAACCGTGAAAAACTATAAGAAATAGAAAGTTAATAAAACATAGTGCAAACCTTCCTATAGCTTTTTAGAGAAAACCTCAAGTAGGTTACGAGAGCTTAGAATTTGTATAAGATTTTAGAATTTTGGGTGCTCTTGAGTGACCTCCAAAGTGGATTGACCAATGCTACAAGCACAAAGATTTAGTTTGGATTATTTCTTCCAAAGTAGAATAAGTTAGAGAAAAAAATGATAGAGTAATTGTGCTTAAATTGAAGAGGGTTTGAGAGAGATCAGGCTTGTATTTTATAGAGGAAGAAGTAGATAAAATTTGGTTAAACACGGTTGAATGCACATGCTAAAATAGCATTGGAGGAGATTGTAGTAGTTGCGGATGTTTAAATACCATTTAGGGAAGTGATGGGAATTCGTTAGCGACGATTGCATATGGAAAGGTGGTTGTACATGCAATTCAATTTCCCCCACCTTTCTAGGATTCTATAAGTGCAGTTGACTGGACTGGTGAAGTGGATTCCAAGTGGAGTTGACTGAGATGAGGATGTGGAGTCCAAGTGGAGTCCATGTGGATCCAAAGTGGTTGTTATAATGTGCACACTTAATTAATTAATCATTTAATTAATAAATGATAATTAACTTAACTAAACGGGTATTAGAGATTAATTTAATTAATCCAAAGGGTGTAATGTTTATGATTAATTGATTTAATCAATTAATAAAAAAGGAATGAACCACGAAGAAAATTGGGATAAGAAGGAAACATGTGTGTAATTTAGGGTGTCTACATTTTCCCCTCTTTAAAGTGTTATTGCGAAGTAATATTTTTTTAAGATAGTTGACGTATGCATAGTAGCAAACAAAAAGCAATGAAGCATTAGGATGCCCTAACAAGTAGGATAGTAGAGGAATTCCCCCTCAAGTGGGTGGATGATGTAACAAGGCGGTGGATGGCTGTTTGATAGGAAGAAGACAAGGGATTGGAATAAGGATGGGAAAGGACTGTGCTCATAGCATGAGCTTCATTTGGAGAGTAATTTTAGAGAAACCTTATTTTTGTTGTTACACAATAGAGTTGTCACCATGATTATGAAAGAATCAAGATGGTTAACCCAGATGCACATAAACAAACACACACAACAAAGAAAATATTAAAATGGAAAACAAACCCAATATACGAGTAGGTGTAGGCATCATGGTTATAAAAGAACCAAGATGTAATCACACTACTTGCAAGTGGTCCAAAAAAGTAAACATCAACAATGCAACACAAAGTTGAAAAAGAAGACAATCACCATGCCCTAATGTATGCCACAATGATGATTAATTAGATTTAAATGATCCCAAGGGGAATAGGATCGGCGATCAAGAGAAAAGTTAGAGCGAATCCTTATGACACTCTTTTTGAAATCCGTTACGTAAATTATTGAAGTTAAAATTGCCCCGGTGAAGTTATATCGTAAAGGAAAAAAATTTGTGATTTGCCCCAAGAAGAGTTAGCATATCACGTAAAGGGAAGAGAGTGATAGTTGTAAGATCGAAACGATCTCTAGGGTAATAGATAAAGGTTTGATTTTATCAAGATTGTATTGAGATGTTGAAATATTCATTTTGTAGGATTTCTAGGATAAGTGAATGTTTGTTCAAAAAAAATTGTAATTTTTTTGGATTTTGAATTTTTTTGGATTTTTACGAGTTTTTGAAAACATTTGAAAAGAATGCAAAAAAACATGAATACAAAACAAAAAGGAAAACATTCCATGGCTTAAATAAACCAGGAGGAAAACATAACACGTGTAAGCAACAAGAAAACATGAAACAAACATTGAAAACAAACCCAATATGAACAAGAAGGAACCACACCAAAGTTATATGTGAACTAAGATGTAAATAAATTTCTTGTAATTGGTCTACAACAAAGGTAAACAAAGTACAATAAAATAACAAACTGAAAGAAGCAAAAACATCGTCAAAATGTTGACAAACTGCAATAGTACAAAACAATGTACAAAAACGACGTCTAATGACACTCCGAATGTGTTCCACATTAAAGAACTAGAAAAATTTGAATGCCCCCAAGCAATAGCTTAGAACATGAGAGGATTAGATCAGTCGAAGAGTGGAGTGATACTTAGATACTCCAAAATATACTCTTGTCGGATCCCATTGATGTTTGATCTATAATCGATTAAAATAGAAAATCCAAATGTGCCCCAAGAAAAGTTATCTTCTAAAAGGGTAAATGATTACATCGGGCATAGATATCACCACAAGAAATAAAGACGATTATCGAGAGATGATTTGGAATGGCCATAAGGAGCACCATAATATGGTGAAATTGTTGAATTATGTTACACAATTACTCAAAACTGGTCAAACATTATTTGATTGTTTTGATTATGACATTTTTAAACCATTTTTGGTTTTTGTAACAATTTTGTATCGTTTTTATATTTAGTAAAGTACTTTTGAATGCTTTTGAGATTTTGATACATTTTTTTAATGTTTTTTTTTGGTATTTTACAACTCCATAAAAAGGGTGCACTTGAAAGTAGGTGCAAATAATTAGAATCATTCCATTCCATTGGCAGAAATGTAGATGGTAAAATGATATGGTGTTTCACTCCACTCGTGACTCCACACAACTAGGAATATGTGAGGGCTTATCACCGAGAGCCAAGAAGGATGTGAAAATGAGATGAATAGTGATATGAAATTGAAGATGATGGATGTAAAAGCACAAGGTGTAACAATTATCCAAATGAGAAAAATGTAACTCATCTATAGTAAAGATTATCGTAATAATTCCAAGATGATTCCAATTTATAGGTTTTGACTCAAATTAGATCTGTAGATGGCCTACTGATTGGAAAAATCCGGTTAAAGGAATTGTTGTCTCTCTTTAACATGAGCAACTAAATTACTTCTTAAGATATTTTTGACTAAGCACTTTGATTCAGATTTCATAAAGGATTGATTTGTTGATTAAGTTTTGTGAAGGACCCCTACATGTTGGCCCATGTCGCTAGTAATAGAAAAGGACTCAACACCGAAGACAAAATATATATGAGTAAGGGATTTCTCCGTTCTCGTATCATACTACCAGTAAGAAGTATGAGCTTATCACCGAAGACTATGAAGGATGAAAGGTGTGATGATTTTATAATATTTTTTTATTTTTAGATTTTTTAAATTTTCCTTGTATGTTGATAGTGTTCTTAGAGGGAAGGAACATTCTACCGCTAAGTCTCAGCCTCATGCGTCTAGTAGGATGCAAGGATTCAACATCGTAGATTGAGATGGGTGGTCAAGAAGGACCAGGTAAAGAAGTTTAGTGTTGTGTGTTAAAGAGAGAGCTTATTTGAAAGGAAGAGTTGCCATCAGTAAGCTTTGAGATAAAACCTTAGGTAAAAAATCTGAAATGGTAGAAACCATGACAAAGATGATACACGCAATGTCCAAGAGGAATAAGGTTAACATGTGTTGTAATAGGTGAAGAAGGTGAATATATGATAATGGTGTGATTAAGATATCTTCCAATAGATGGAATTCTTAACATTACTGGGATGTTCTTTTCCATTTCTGATTTGCAAATAGTGCTTTAATACGGAGTTTTGTTCTCTTTTATGTTTTTTAAGTTTTCAAAATTCAGGAGGACAATAATTTGAAATAGAATCATCAAGAAAGAGGTCCATGTTTATTGAAGTTGAAGGTTCCTGAAATACGAGACTTATGCAAATGAAATACAAGTCAAGAGAGGGAATCAAAATATTTGATAAGTCCAAAAATACGAGACTTGGGCAAACGGGTCCAAGTCAAAGGAGGAAATCTAAAGATCTTATAAGTCCTGCATTATGAGACTTGTGTGGATAGGATCCAAGTAAAAGGATTGAATCAAATAATTTGATGGGTCTTGGAGTACTAGACTCAAGAGGACATGTTCTAAGTCAAGGGATGTGTGATTAGATAAGTCTCTGATGAGATCAAGAGACGTATGTGATGTTAGAAGATGATTGTTGACATGGGGAATATGTTGAGATTCATATTCACCTATGAGTGAAAGAGTGTGAGGAAAGAAGGATTGATCTCTATATGTACACCCAGGGTTCCTTGTAAGCCATAGAGAGGAGATATTCAATGTTTCTCCTTCTAGGTTGTGAATTAGTTAGTTTGACAAAAAATGCAATTAAAGCTTGAAAAGGTTGTATAATGATATTCCTAGGTATACGCACCTCATAGAGTGTATGCATATAGATTTATTGATAGATAGGACTCATCATTAGTTAGATGCCTACAAGATTGATTGTTTGAGGTACAATGGACATGGAAGGATGTGTTGTCGCAAATTTCTAGGCTTGTTGTGGTTGTATTTCAACAAGACTAGAGATGTTAGACATAGGATCCAGAATGGGAAGAATGGAATCAAGCTCAATTGTACTTGATGATGGACCCTCTTCTATTTTGTCAAGGGTTGAAATAGAGTCTTGGAAAAAGTAAATATCTCGTTAGGTGTTAGAATATTATTGTCTGAAATAGGTTAAATGTCTATTGGGACTATAGGAAGAAAATATGTAGAAGAAATGGATTGGTTTAAAGGGATAGATACTTAACCTTCATTGGTTCTTGTTGAATGCTAGTGTGTACAAAAGTGGGAGAGAACACCAACTCTTCATTAGAAGTAGAAGTTCACATGTCGCGATTTTAAGAGCTTTGTCGTCAAGATCCATGGAGATGGTTCTGTCGTAAATTAAGTCTTGGAAATAATGACAAAGAGGTGTACAATTATCAATAGAATGGCCATGCATGTAATGGTATTCACAATATTCGATGAATCATGTACGTCGTTAGATTGGGTTCCCCATCATAAAATGGTTTCGTATGTGGATATTCAATTATGTCAGCCTTTAATAATTGTTGAAAGGCACTAGATAGACTCTCTTCGAGAGGTGTAAATTGACGTTCAATGGTACATAGAGGAGTGCCATCAATACGAGGATGGATTTATAATTAACATTGTTCATGGATTCTCTATGTTCGTGAGATTTTCCCTTTGTATTATGGTTAGGTGATAGGTCTTCAGCCATTATGTCTCCATTAGCAATGAGGTCATGGATATAGTTTCGAATTTGTTTTCCTTTTTCCATTTAATGACCATAAATGCGATAAATATCACAATGTGCTAGGTCTAGACCAACATGGCTTAGGTTCACCTTCAGGGAAGGGTTGCGTGATAGGATAAGTGACCATATTAGTACTTGCTAGTTATGTTAATATGCTTGAAATATATTTCCCCAAATACGTATATTGTATTCGATTTTAATCATGAGGAGGAAAAGTTTCTCTTTTTTGAATCATGACAGATGGTTTAGACTTAATTTGTTTTAATTGATTCTTACGTAAATTGTGGATGTTGCGATTATCCATGACACCATCATTGACAAAATTACAATTAATGTTGATGTACCTATGATTATCTTGAGAAGTGATAGGGTTTTGGTTGTTGTGACTATTATGATTATGCCCATTGTTTTTATAACGAGGCTTGATTAAGCCTTTAGAAATGAGGAATGTTTCAATTTATGGGATGAATGGTAATTTATCTTTCATATGATTGTTGTTCTTGTTATTGGTCTCGAATGAATTTTGAAGGCCTCGTCACTTTTCTTTGTGTGCTCAATACCTTTGGTATCGTTCTTAGTATTTGTGGAGGATAAGAGAGCCAATTTTTCTCTATTGCATTGATTTGATCAAGCAAGGCTTAGTTGGGATTAGAGGATGAAGCGTTAGATTTTCCTTTATCACTAGAATTTGTTTTACTTGGTCCTTTGACATCGTTTTTTTTACTCGAATGGTGGACCTTTAGGGGATTTTGGTTTTCCTTTAAGGATTTCAATTCATCCTCATCAAAATCTGAGGGAAATATTTCTCCCATTGTGAAAAGATGAAGAAGGTATTGGTCCTTATTTTTCATAAAGTGGAATCAATAGAAAGGTTTTTAAGTTGGTCTTCATACTATTCATTCAAGCTTATATGGAAAGGATTTCTTTCCTCTCGTCGAAAAGGACTATAGTAACGATGTCATTTCCCCACCATTTTTGAAAGAGGGGAGGAACAAGAAAAGGTGCGATAGAAAACTCACCCCTTAGCAAAGTGAATGCTAAAATGGAAGATGGAAGAATATGAAAAAGCTCGACCCTAGAAAAATGAGTGCTAAGAGGGAAGAAGTGAAAATGGTTAGTTGATTTTCTGAATCCTAACAAAATGAAAGTTAAGAGGAAAGGGGAAAAATGGAGTTATATGTGCTCTACTCATTAACAAAATGGATGTTAAGGGAGAAGAGACCTTGATTAGGTGGATGCGATTAACTCTTAATCAAAATGAGTGATAAGAGTAACGAAGAAGGTAGAATCTTTACAAGATGAGTTTTAAGATAATGAAGGAGGGGTAAAAATTTAAACATGCTCGACACTTTAAAAAGTGAATGTTAAGGGAGAAAATACTTATTAAGATGAAATTGATCAACTCTTAACAACATGAGTGATTAGAGTGATGAAAAGAGGGTGTGAAAATTTAACTCTTAACCAAATGAGTGTTAAGAGGAACGAAAAATGTGGACTTTGCAATTATTAACAAAGTGAATGATGTTAAGGTGGAAGATGGATTGAAATGTTAGTTTATATGATTCTTAACAAAATGAGTGTCAAGAAAGGTGAAGAAGGAATTGAAAATTGTCATGACTATTTACAAGGTGAATTTAAAGATGGAAGAAATGAAAGAATGTAGTGTGCTCAACTTGCGACAAAGTGAGTGCAACAAGAGGAGACTTAAAATGTGATGGAAGATGCTCAAATCTTAACAAAAATATGTTAAGGGAAGAGACTTAGGAAAAAAATGAGCGATGTCAACCCTTTAAAAAAGGTGTGTCTAAAGGAGAAAACTAAAGAAGATGATAAAATATATGTCTACTCGTAAAAAAATATGATGAAAGAGGAGACACAACAAAGAAATGAGATCACTAAAAGAACAAAAAAGTGAATGTCATCACAAGGAGTGAAGTAATGACAATGAAAAGGTATGAATCTTGCAAAAATGGAGATAAGAGACAAGGGGAAAGTGATGGATTAGTGAGCTCAAATTAAAGCAAAGTGAATGCTTTAAAGAGAGAAGTGAAGAAATAATGAGGATGTCAAAAATGCAACAAAATGATTGTGACGTACGAAAAATGTAAGAGTGATGGAAGTGAGATAGAAGAATGTCATCAATTCAACAAAGTGAATGTGCAATGTGACAACATAAGATGATGAGAGAAAGATAGTGAAGATGTCATCAATTCAACAAAGTGAATGTGTAATGCGACGACGTAAGATGATGGGAGAAAGAGATTAAAGAATGTCGTCAATTCAACAAAGTGAACATGCAATGCGATGACGTAAGAATGTGGAATGCTTAGAGTTCAACAAGATAATGTTAAACTTATACTTACGATAATAAAAGATCAAGGTGATCAAGAGGGTGTTTGACTATGATAAAGCAAGTATCATGATGTCAAGACTTAGTGAAGAGGAATGAAAGTTCTCAAGTGTGGATATGGATGTCTATAACCCAAGACTTAGACACGTTTACAAAGTGAAAAAGGTGGATGAGAGAGAAAATGTGAATGAAAAAAGTGAAACACAAGTGTGTAACATGCGAGAAAAATAAAAAAATGATGTAGTGAGAGTTTTGGCATCTACCTTAGATTGGCTTGGACAAGGCGTGGCTTCCTAGGTGGTTCACTCAACTAGGTGTCAACAGTATACCTGAGTGAGCATGATGTTATTACTAGCTGCCAAATTTACTTTACCCCCTTTGAAATCCCGAGCAAATATATTTCTCAAAATGAATCTCACTAGGGTCGCTACCATTGGATATTCATGACTCTAACTCACAAGGCTTTACTAGTCAGCGATGAAAGGTGTTTATTTTGTCTTTCAATTCCCTCAATGTACTAACTATGTAAGCTATGAAAAATACACTACTAACAAGGAAGTAAAATACCAATAATCATACCTCCTCCTTCGCGTTCCATAGCAAACCTCGGAATGGGCTAGGAAACTTGGATTGAGCCCTGATTGTGTGATATGTAGGTGCTTTTCTTTAAGACGGAGCAAGGCCTTCCTGCAACAATGATCCTCTTACTTTGCACCAGATGGAAAAAATGATTTTGAGGCTATTTGGGCATTAGGATGAGGCAAAAGGATGTTCTTTTCTCAAAGGATGCAAGAACTTAGATATGGCATTCAAGCTTATTCTCCGTGTGTTTAAAGGGGAGGGGTAAGGTTGTATTTATAGCTTGGGGGAGTGATTAACTTAGATTAATTTAAGTAATCATGGTTTGAAAATGTGGGCAAGATTAAGTGAGTGGTTTGAAAATGTGGGCAAGATTAGGTGAGTGGGGGCCATGAAGAATGGGTGAGGATTTGAATTATATTTTTAATTCATAAGTGGAGGATTTTAGGTGAGTGGGGACCACGAAGGGTGGGTGAGGATTTGAATTTGAATTTTTAATTCAATAGTGGAAAAACATGGAGAATAATGACATGTGGTGAGGATTGGGTTATTTTTTAGATTTTGAAATGGATAATTAATCAAGTTATATTTGATTAATTCGAAATGTATTTTTGTGGGAAATGAGGAAGGGGAATTAATTGATTTAGAATAGATGTGAAATTGGGGTGTCTACATTTGCCCCTCTTTGGAAGGGTACTATGAAAGTAGTGTCCTTTCAAAGAAAGTAGACGGTATGGGGGAAGAATTCAATCTACTTTTTAAAAGGTAGAGCGAATAGAAAGTGGTGAGTGACGGATGTCATAGTATCCTCCAAGACAAAAATGTCATGAGAAGATGTGATTATGAATAGATGTGGTGATGCCCCCTCGAGAGGACTGATGAGAATGGAATATACGACAGAACTCTCGAAAATAAGGGAAATGGATTCTGCGGAGAAGAGGACGATAATGGAGTGGAAGAGACTGGAATGACCACACGACGCAAATGGAGAAAGGATTCAATCGACCTTGAATGCTACGTGTGAGGGTGTGTCGGAAAGAGAAAAGGAATGGATAGGATTGGGGTTGATTACGAGAAGAGTAAGGGAGATAGGGGAGGGGGAAAAAGGAATGAAAGAGGTAGAAATAAGAGAGAGGGATGATAGGGGAAGAAGGGAATGATGAAGGACAAACAAGGCAAAAATAGAAAAATGACAGAGTAGAGGGTGAAGGGATGAAATAGAGAGATGTGCAAAATGAAGGAAGCAACAGAGATAGTAAAGAGGCATGCGTGGAAGTAAAATAAATGATAGAGCTCAGAAAAGTAGGAAACGGAAAGGATAAATAAGAAGGAGAAAACGAGGTGGGAGTAGGGGGAAATGGAGGAAAATGGAAAGAGGACGAAAGAAGAAGTAGAACGGAGAAAAAAAACTATTAGGGGCGAGGAAAGTGTGGAAAAGAGGAGAGAAAGGAAGAGAAACAGATACAAAATGAACGAAAAGGTATGGGTGGTAGAGAAAATGAGAAGTGGTCAAAAGAAACGTGAAAATTAGGGGAGAGGAAAGGAAGATAGAACGAATACAAGGAGAAGATTGAAGGAATCGTGTCATTGCGAGGAAGACCAAGGCAAAGAATATGGAACAGACCATATGGAGATGCATGTGGAGGGTGGTATGATAAAAATACAGACAACGCTAACCACCAGGTTATCGATGGGGAAGTAAGGAGGAAACATGATGGAAAAAGAGGAAGAAGATGATACGGGGAAGGAAATAAGATGAGGGGTGGGAGAGAGAAGAGGATAACAAAGAAAATGATGTAGAAGGAAGGGAATATAGAAAGGGGGTAATAAGTGGAAAGGGAACGGTATAAGGAATGTTCAAAGAAGAAAGAGGGGAGGAATTACATCGATTGGAAAAGATGTGGAGATGCATGAAATGAGGATACTAGGATGACGAGAAAATAGGAAAAGGATGTATGATGAAGACAATAAAGATATTGAAGAGGGAAAAGAGGAGATGGAGAGATGGGTAAGAAGCGACAAGAAAGGGTGGGAGTGAGGGAAAAGAATAGGAGAGAAAAGAGAATGGGGGATAGAAGAGGCAATGCCAATGAAAGGATGTTAGGGAAATCCCTTTTCAATGAGTGGTGGGGAAGGGTGAGAGAAAAAATGAAGAAAAAGAGAAAGCTAATGAGGACTGGAAAGGGTAACGCCAACAAAGGGACGTTAGAAAAACCCTTTGATAAAGAGTGGTGGGCTTAGAGGAGGGAAGGAATGAAGGGAAACTCTAGAAGGTCCAAGGGAGTGAATGAGGTCGTGCGGAATGAGGATTGATGATTTTTAGGGAAAACCCGTTGACAATTATTAGCTCGGGAAGAGAAGATGATGATGAAAGAATGATATAGGAGTGTTAACAATAATGGTGAATGTGTGTGTGGGTAGAAATGTGGGGGGAATTTGAGAAGATGAAGTGGATGAGTTGGGACTAGGTGAAAGTGAGGAGAGGATGCGGGTGATGAGGATGAACGAAGTGAGGATGAAGAACCAAGACATGAAAAGAATGGGAAGAAACGGTATGAAGGATGATGCATCAAGAAGGGAAAAATGGGGAGAAAGAATGTGATTGTAGGCGAAGAGATTAGATGTATGTTGTAAGAGGATATGTGGAGAAAGGATAATAGTAGGAGGAAAAAGTGGGTAGTAGGAGATACCAGGTGGAAGAAGCGATCAACAAAGTGAACGAAGAATGAGGTGGGGGAGAAGTTCACGATGACAAGTTAAGTGTAGGGAGGACCCTGACATAAGATTGTCATGTGACGGAAGTGGTTAAGTAAGATTGCCATGTGAGCAAAACTAGAGATGACAAATGGTCAAGCAAGAAGTGGTGTTTGTGAGAATCGAAAAGGAGGTGAAAGGATGTGATAATGGGGAATGCCGAGAAAAAATGAAGGGTGAAGGGTGTGTAGTGATGGGGAAAGGCAAGGAGACAGATCATCCTTAAGAGGGACTCTTAAGTGAGATCGCCATGTCGGGTGAGTGGTTAAGTAAGATTGCCAAGCAGAGGAGGGTGATAGTGGTGGTAAAAAGGTGTGATGATGGGGAATGAAGAGGAAAGATGGATGGTGAGATTGTAGAGTGATGGGCGAGTGTAAGATGACATGTCATGCTTAAGATAATCTCTTAAGTAAGATCGTCATGTTGTTGGAGAGGTTTCATAGGATCACCCAACCGACAGGGATGATATGCAAGGAGAAAGACAAGATGATAATGGGCACGGGGTAGAATGGGAGGTTGAATAATATGATCACAACAAGAGGCGGGAGAAATAAGATGGGGAAATATGATGGGATGGGGAAAGGCCATAGGGCAGATCAACCTTAAGTGGAAGTCTTAAGTAAGATTGCCATGCGGCTGGAATGGTTAAGTAAGATTGCCAAGCTGAGGAAGAAGATGGATGATGTTAGAGTTGGTGGGAATAGGGTATGACAAAATGGATTGAAGGGGAACCCTCAAGTGAATTTTCCATACTACGAAAGCGTGTAAGTAGGATGACCAGGCATAAGACGGATTTGGGGAAGGATGAGAAAAGAGTGAGTGGGGTATGCCTGAGTGGTATATGATATGAGATGAGGTGATAATAAGAAAAAAAGGAAACAAAGGAGTGTAACATGAATGGATGAAGGAATATATGCAGTGGAGGGCGGAGAGTGTGAGGGGAATCCTTAATTGGGATGCCCTCGTGGTGAGAGTAATGATGCAAGAATGGGAAGTAGAAGAGGTGGAATGGGAATATGTGTGTCGTGGCTATTGTTGTTTGATGAGAGGGGAGGTGGTGAAGAAGCTTCTACAGTGGGAAGATCTTAGGGAGAGGGTAAACCTCCACTGAGGATTCCATATAGAAGGGGTTATTAAGTAAGATTGTCAAGTGGGAAGCAAAAGGGTGAAAGGAAAGAATACAAATGGGTGAGAGGGGACAGGAATGGTGAGAAGGGTAATATGGGGATAAGTGGCGGAGGAGTAAAATTGGGGAGTGAGGATGAAAGGATCAAATACATGGTGAGCATGGTGGAGGAGAAGGAGCTGCTAGATAGTGAATGCTACTTGAGAAAGATTGTCAAGTAGGACTCATGGCAACTGGATGATCAAGTAGGATTCCCAAACTGAAGAATTCATTAGTATGGGTGAATGGATGGGGTGCAAAGTAAGATGTTGATCATGCAGGAAGATACTCACGTGACGAAAAGCATCTTAATTTTAATATAGCACATAACAGGATGCATCGTGATATAAAAGATCAGGATGACTAGACTGTAATATGCGTGATAGCATAGACAGGGGCCATCAAAAAGGTTTGATGCCCCAGTACGATATGCAAATGGAAGAGAGCATAGACAGAGGCCATCAAGAAAGTATGATGCCCCAATACAACATGCAATCAGATAACATAAGAATATTAGAGAGAACACTAGGATACATAAAATCAAGATGCCCCCTGTAATATATCAAGATATAAGAAAATAATTAATAATTTATAACTAATAATGCAACACAAGAACCAATAAACATATCCCTAACGTGTTCCACAGTGAGGATTGATCGGATGTGCCCCAAGCAGAGGCGAGAGGACATAGTAAAATATTGGGTCATTGTTCCCAAAAAGGAAGCAATAAGAGCGGATTTGCCCCAAGCGAGGATTCACGCAAGGAGAAGTGGTTTGAATTTGGTAGTCATAAGGTGATTGGATCATTCGTTGGGGATAATAGTTCAAAGGTTGAATTGTGTTGGTTATTTTAGAGTTTTTGTGATTTTGTGGAGTTTACAATATTTTTATTTTTGTTTATTATATATATATATATTTTATTTTTTTCTAATGTTTTTTTGGATTTTTGACAATTTTTAAATGTTTTTGACTTTTGTGACGATTTTCAAATGTTTTTGGATTTTTGACGATTTTGTGTAACATTTTTTAGATTTTTGACGAGTGTTTCTCTTTTGTTTGATGAGTTCTAATTTTTTGTTGGATTGTGGATGGTTGTTTCTAATGTTTTTGGTTTTGACAATTTTCAAATGTTTTTAGATTTTTAGATTTTTACACTGTTTTGGAATTTTTGATGATTTTCAAATGTTTTTGGATTTTTAGATTGTGATTGGTAATTTATGGACCAGAGTGCAGACTTATTTTTGAGAGGCAATAAACATGGATATTATCCATATGCACCGTGTTCTGTTATGCTCAGAATAACACAAATTCTCTTTCCATTGGCAGGATATGGTGGTGATGATATGATGAAAAGAATTCCAGCTCCATTCTTGACTCTACACAACTAGTAAGATGTGTGGGCTCATCACCGAGAATCAAGAAGGATGCAAGAGGTAGATAATGAATATAGAGACAAATGCTAACAACAATCCCTTTGGGAAATTGTGACTCCATTCTTCAAAACGGTATTGAACCAGTTTCAAAAATGGCTTTCACTTTATGAGTCACGTGCTTTAGACTTAGACAATTATGTGGCTCATTGATTGGTAAGATATAAGGTTAAGGGTAGTTCTCTCTTCACTTAGGCATCTAAATTACGTGTTTGGGGATTCTATAATTTGTAAGCACTTTAAGATTTTATATTTTTGAAATGAATCCCTATGCCTTGTCTCATGCTACTAGTGAGAAGCAAGGGCTCATCACCGAAGGCAAAATATAGGCGAGTGAATTTCCTTTTTGTCTTTTTTGTTTTGTTTTTGTTTTTCTTGAATATTTTGCAATGTTTTTATGCTTGTATCAGAATGACCCTATACGCTTTTCCTCATGCCACTTGTAAGAGGCAAGGGTTTATCACCAAGACAAGACGTAGACAAGTAAGGGCACCTTCCTCCATTCCCAGTCTCATACTACTAGTAAGAAGTGTGGGCTCAACACCAAAGACTATGAAGGATGAAAGATGCGACAATGAATTATTCATAAGTTATTGAATTGATGGATTTTTTTACAATAGTGCTTTGTATTTGGGAAGAAATGTACTTTGATCTTAGCCCCACATGACTAGTAGGACGCGAGGGTTCAACACCGAAGACTGAGATGGACGACCAAATGAACTAGGTAACAAATTTTAGAGCTTTGTTATGAAAGAGAGAATGTCTTTGAAGGGAATATATTACCATCAGTAAGCTTCTAGGTATGACCATAGATGAAAGCGATTGAAAATGGAAGAAGTATGACGCTCACAAACTTAATAGGATTTATATTAGCACTTGTCTCATGATGATAAATATGAAGATGTGATTTTGATAAAGAAAATATCTACCAATGGAAATGAATAAATTTAAATTATTCGAAATAAGCAAGACAAAAGGAACAATGTACATGTTGTATCCAGGAATAGTGAACATCTCAAGGATAAAATTTCTTTAAATGAACTGCATTCATTGGTTCATCAAGATCTTGGCCTGTGTCAATGGCCAATTTATAAGCTCCAAACCCAAAACTATCTATGATTTCGTTGGGCTCAAAGTTTTTTTTTTTGTGTCTCGTTCTTTGGGTGTGTTCTTTCGATTTTATTTGAGAATGATATCATTGACCTTAAATTTTCTAGGTTTGAATTTTTTATGGTAGCTACGCCATAGCTGATTTTGATAGAATGGAAGATGATCTAGGGCATTAAGTTGTTTTTCATCAAGAAGCTCGAGTTCATTAAGGCGTGATTGTTGATAATAATCTTTATTGATTACATCTTTGAAGGATATTATGAAGGATGAAAATTCAACCTTGACATGTAAAATAGCTTCCCAACCATAAATAAAGTAGAAGGGAGTGGCTCCAATAGGTGTGTGATAAGATGTGCGGTAAGCCCAAAGAGTGGGATAGATTTGGTTAAGCCAATAGCTTCCATGTGTGTTGACAATGATGGTTTGTGTTATTTAGTTTTTGCTTCTATTTGTCCATTAATTGATTGTTTTGAGGATATATTCACAATTAAAGATGGAAAAGGTTGTGTAAAGATATTCTTGGGTATAAGTACCTCGTAGAATGGATGCACGTAGAATTCTTGACAGGTGAGACTAATTAGTGATGAGATGCCTGCAAGATCGATAGTTGAAAGCATGATGGACACAACGGGTTGCATTGTCGCAAGTGTCCAAACTTGATGTGGTTTTGTTTTGACAAAAAGGCTAGATATGTTAGGCATAAGAGCCAATATTGGAAGAATATAATCAAACTTAATGGTACCTATTGATGGAACCTCGTCTGTAGTGTCTACAGTAATATCAAGGTTTGAAAGGGAGTCTTGAAACGAGATCAAGGTCTCATTAGATGTTGGAAGAATGTTGTCGCCAAAACAGGTTCAATATATGTTTGGGCTGAAAGAGAGTCTTGAAATAAGTTCAAGTGCTCAGTAGATGTGGGAAGAATGTTGTTGTCCAAAACAGGTTCAATGTATGTTTGGGTTGAAAGAGTGTCTTGAAATAAGTTCAAGTGCTCAGTAGATGTTGGAAGAATGTTGTTGTCCAAAACAGGTTCAATGTATGTTTGGGTTGAAAGAGAGTCTCGAAATAAGTTCAAGTGCTCAGTAGATGTTGGAAGAATGTTGTTGTCCAAAACAAGTTCAATGTAGTTTTGAACTAATGGAAGGAAATTTGAAGAAGATATGGATTGGTTTGGAATTAGAGAGTCTTGACATTGTCATCATGATCTCGTGGAATTTCAGTATATATAGGAGTTTCGACAGTAGTCAACTCTTCATGGAAAGTTGTGGTATTGGATGTGTCGTTGGTTGCAAGAGCATTGTCATCAAGTTCTACAGAGATGACGTCATCGTCAATTAAGTCTTGGACGTAATTCTTAAATCACACACATTTATCTAGTGTGATGACCATCAATGCGATGAAAGTCACAGTATGTGTTAGGTTTGTACCAACATGGCTTAGCTTCCCCTTTGACAAAGGGTTTTGTAATTGGATATCTTATCAGTTTAGCCTCTTTTAGTTGATGAAAAACACTAGAGAGACTTTCTCCAAGGGGGTAAACTGACGTTGGACTTTACATGAACTGATTTCTTCATGAGGTTGTATGATCGGCTTTTGGGTGATCGCTCATTGATTTGGGTAGCCATATGAGAGAGTTGTGTTGTCATCTTATTAATTTGTTCTAATAGCTCATTGTGTGATGTTTTTCGTGAATTCATCATGTTTGAAAGAGAGGGAGAACAAAGAAAGGTGCGATGAAGAAATCAACCTATTGATTGTGATCTTTGTTTTGGCTCAATCGAGTTTTAACAAGTAAGGCTATAAGGAGAAAGCTTAAAAAAAGCTACTCGGGAGAAATATGTGATAGCTTAAATAAGCTATAATGAAAATGGTTTAGATTTGGCTTAAACAAGCTCTGAATTGTTGACGTGGAGAGTAACCCAAACAGGTTAATCGTGATATGGTTGTGATATAACTCAAAATGAGTTATGAAAGGATTTGTGTTGGCTGTGATTTGGATAAACACGATGGTGGACAGAATAATGAGTGAACTCAAACAAGTCACCCAATATTAGTTTGATATAGCTGGAAACAAGCTATGAAGGATGTTTTGATGATTGACGATTGACGATATGGGGAGTGAATGCTAGTCACTCAATATCAGTTGGATATAGCTGAAGATAAGCTATGGCAGATGTATTGTTAGCTGAAGCAAGCTAATGAAATTGGTGCGATGTTTTGGTCTGTGTGGTTGGATTATTTGGATGTTTTCGTTTGGTATTGAATTGGTTGAGAACTGATTTTTTTGTGGAACACAACTAGGGTCTGAAATTTTACAATGAACACATTGATATCAACCAAGTTTTATGATAAAACAATGCTAAACTATTTTGTTTTCAAATAGCAAGCAATCATGTGGATTCAATTGTTTTGGCTTATGAGGTAACTTCTTCAGGAATGATCATTGTTTCATGCAATCATACAAGTATGCTTTGTGAAATGGTGGATGCAGGCTCTTATTACTCCAAGAAGATGTGTCCTCTGATATACCATAGTCCCGATATACCTAATTACGTATAGGGACAAAATTGGTACGGGGAACCCTTAGAGCACTGGAGGAGACTCACCAATTCTTACTTGTCTATTTTCAAGTGAATCACCACGTCCAGAATAGGTTTTGTGAAAAGGTGGAAGGTGATGGAGGGATGAATGTGTATGGTGTCCTTATAACTCCCCGAATATTTACAGGGACGATGCCCAGGCTTCGTTGTTACAACTATTTAGGCGTGACTCGCATGCACTTGCATGACATTACATTACTGTGAGTGAAGAGCGTTGGCGAGGTAAATACCGAATGCTATGATGAGACTAGGTCTCAAAGTGCAATGCAGATGCAAATGTTGTTGGTGCGTGGTAGTCAAGTCCACATCACCGGTGTAGCTTTGGTGGTGATGAAATCCACCTCGTCTACGTGCAAAAACAATATGATAAAGTGATTAAACACAAGGTTCTTTCCAACTTGAAATAAATCACTAGCAAAAATAATTGTGTACCTGAGCGTACTTTTTTTTTGTTTCAATTGATTGTCTTTGAATGGTGGTATTTTTGGGGGATTTTTGTTTTTTTTGTTTTTCTTTTGTTTTTGACAATATTCTAGCAACACGGTTTTACAGAAAACAAATTAGTATTTATCCTGCAAATGAAATGTTAGAAAAGTGATCGTGGTTGTTTTTGATTTGCTAGATCGCTCAAAGGCGCAGGAAAAGAGCATACACAACCAACGACCAAACAAATATTAAGAATATGACAAAGGAAAATAATTATTAAAATGATAGTTGGAAAGCGAGCTAGAGGATCCTGCAATGTTAGAACAAGAAACTAAAAAATTGTGACCGTTTCTGATTTTCCAGATCGCTCGAAGGCGCAAGAAAAGAGCATACGCGGATACAATTGGAATAGTTTTTTTAAATGTTAATAATTATTGCAATTAATCATGATTGTGAAATAGTGATAATGATTATTTTCACAAAAAAGAAAAACGATGAAAGAAGAGGGTGAAAACGTTACCTAGAAGTGTTGTCGTGGAAAATTGAAATGTAAGGCAAAAAATTAAAAATTAAAAAAATTGTTGTGCAGAGCCCGAGTGGCCTCACGTTTCTGATTTCCAAGATCACTTTTGAAGTGTGAGGAAAGAGCATATGTGTGAGGTTGTTACGTGAAATAAAATAAAAATAATAATTTAAAAAAACTATAATTTTGTTGTTTTTTGTTAAAAAGATAGGTGTTAGAAGAAATGAAACCAAAATTTTTCTGTAAGTCTAAATCTAAAAATTATTTTTTCATTACATAGATATTTTCAATACCTTTCCGTTAAAAAAATGAAGTCATTCCGAGTTCGGGAGAAAAAGTTATGGCGTCTGGAAGATGGGCTACGGTAGCACTCTGAATGAAAATTTTGAACGTGAGAAAAACATCCTGGAGCTGGTTTTTTTATTTTCTGACTTCTGTACTTTACCTGAGAAGCTAAAATTTTGATAGCAAGGTTAAAAAGAACAATAAACAAAAAGAAAGAGTTAGATCACAAAATGATTGATTAAAATAAAAGAAAAAAAAATGATTAACTTCCTACAAAGCAGTTATTTTAGCAAAAGTAAATAAATAAATGTATTTTCCGGATTGGTTGTCCCATGACAGTAAGATGATAAACTAATGGCTAGTTCATGTGTTTCTACAAATGACGAGTAAATAGAAAAATCAAAACTGGGAACTAAACACCAAGCACCGAGGAGATCAAAGACAGGATGAGCTTCAGAGTTTCATTGTTCTTTATAACTGCAGATATACCACAAGACACCACACAACAAAAACACTACCCAAAGCGTGAAGGTTAACCAAAGAAGACCATAAGGAACAGAAAATGAAATAATAATGAACAATAATAAACAAAAGAATGATAAAACCACTAATTGGGAAATTAATGGTAACAGATCGAAAGTAACCGGGCATGCCAGAATGTAAGCTAGGAAAAATACACTACTAACAAGGAAGTAAAATACCAATAATCATACCTCCTCCTTCGCGTTCCGTAGCAAACCTCGGAATGGGCTAGGAAACTTGGATTGAGCCCTGATTGTGTGATATGTAGGTGCTTTTCTTCAAGACGGAGCAAGGCCTTCCTGTAATGATCCTCTTACTTTGCACCAGATGGAAAAAAGGATTTTGAGGCTATTTGGGCATTAGGACGAGGCAAAAGGATGTTCTTTGCTCAAAGGATGCAAGAACTTAGATATGGCATTCAAGCTTATTCTCCGTGTCTTTAGAGGGGAGGGGTAAGGTTGTATTTATAGCTGGGGAGTGATTAACTTAGATTAATTTAAATAATCATGGTTTGAATGTGGGCAAGATTAAGTGAATGGTTTGAAAATGTGGGCAAGATTAGGTGAGTGGTTTGAAAATGTGGGCAAGATTAAGTGAGTGGTTTGAAAATGTGGGCAAGATTAGGTGAGTGGGGGCCACGAAGAATGGGTGAGGATAAGAATTAGATTTTTAATTCATAAGTGGAGGATTTTAGGTGAGTGGGGACCACGAAGGGTGGGTGAGGATTTGAATTTGAATTTTTAATTCAATAGTGGAAAAACATGGAGAATAATGACATGTGGTGAGGATTGGGTTATTTTTTAGATTTTGAAATGGATAATTAATCAAGTTATATTTGATTAATTTGAAATATATTCTTGTGGGAAATGAGGAAAGGGAATTAATTGATTTTAGAATAGATGTGAAATTGGGGTGTCTACAGGTGTCAACAAGTATACCTAAGTGAGCACGATGCTATTACTAGTGACGAATTTATTTTACCCCCTTTGAAATCCCGAGCAAAGATATTTCTCAAAATGAATCTCACTAGCGTCGCTACTATTGGATATTCATGACTCTAACTCACAAGGCTTTACTAGTCGCTGGGATGAAAGGTGTTTATTTTGTCTTCGAGTTCCCTCAATGTACTAACTACTTTTGGGTTCCTATGGTAATCCTCAATGTAGTTTTATGGATTATGCCAAGGCACTTCCCATAGTTATGCGAACAAGTTTTTACCCTTATCTAAACTTGAAAATACAGTGTGTAGAAATGTTTATTTTATCTTGTTTATCAACAATTTCTTGCACACAAGGAGTAGTTGAAGCTCACGAGAAAAGGAGACCTATAGTTAGTATTTTTAAGTGTTTTATCAACCTTCATGAGAGCATGTCCTGCAAGAAAGGATTAGAATTTTTTCCTGAAGTAGGTATAAGAAAAGACAATAGAAGAGAACTCACATTTCGATTTCCAAGATCTCTTAAAAAGTGTAAGAAAACATCATACGTGTGGGTTCGCTTTGATTAATTGAAAAGCGTTCATTCCCATCCCCCAAAAAGAGAAATGATTATGTTTTTGATTTCCAAGATCACTTAGAAAGCGTGAGGGAAGAGCATACATGTGATCGTACAATGATTAGTCTGACCAAAAACCAAAAATGACAAAAAATGATAAAAATTGGACCGAAACGTCCAATAACCCTGGTTTAGCAAGTTTGACGATTAGCCTTGATGTGAAAAACATGAGTGAAAAGGGGTCAAGGCTAGTAAAAGAGGATAAAAAGTCCCAAAAGAGAATGATAAAGTTGATTGGAAGCTTCGATTATCCTGCATACCGAGTTACATGATTAGTTTGAGTTTGGTAAAATTGACGAAAAAAATTTAGTTTGAAATTCCTAATTGAATTTATAAATACCAATGAAATAAACTTATTAATTAATTAATAAAAAATAATTAATAAAATAAACTAATGAAGTAATGGAAACAAAGATTTTTGAGTGAATTAAAAACACCTAGTGGAGGTTTAAAAGACCTAATTAAAAATGAGTCAAACTAATGAATTAATTACAAGGAATCAATTTAAGTAAATGGATTACATAACTAAGGAAATTCAATTGGTTGAAAAGAGAATAAGTAATAAAAATAAAATAAAATAAAACTCATGCATCGAAAAATAACTACACTAACCCTAAGTGTGAAATGTAAAAGAATGAAATAAGAAAATTCTACCTAGGTTTAATTAAAGTTAAAATGCTAACCGAATGTTTACAAAAAAGGTGAAACCTAAAATGAACAATGAAAACCTAATTGCTTTTGTAGTGTAGTGTAGGGAGTTGTTTACGGGTTGCGGTGAAGGACGGTGAGCCGAGTTCATGGGTAATAGCGGTGTGGTCATGAATGACTCGTGTGATCGGCGAGGGTCCGGATCGAGATGTGGTATCAAGGTGACCATCGTGAGGGGAGATCTGGGTTAGGCGTGGCGGGTGAGGCATGAGGGTGTCGGGAGTTGGGGTCGGGGAATCTAGGTGGTAGTCGAGTCTAGGGGAGTGTGTATCCTGAGGTAGGGGTTGAGCATGGGGAGATAGTGCGGGGACCAAGGAAGGGGCTCAAAAATCCTTGCTCACCGAATAGTAGGAGTTTAACAGGGGGTAACTTGGGGAGCTCGTGGCTAGGTAACTTGAGGGAGAGTTTGGGGTTGTTGTTAGGGAGTCACCGGGCGGTGTAAGATAGGATAGGAGACGGTTAGCTCGACCGAGCTAACCGGGCTGGCCAAAGTGGGTGGGGAATGAGTAGCGTAGGATAGGGGGTAGGGGTGGGGGTATGGGTAGTTTAGTTTTTAAAAATATTTTTATTTTTATCTGATTTTTGATGTTTTTAGCGGTAGAAATCTATTTTTTTAAAAATTAAATTAAATAATATCTAATTTTTTCTCTTTGTGTGTGTGTGCAAGTTCTGAAGTGAAGAGAAAACTAAAATAAAAAACACCTTGTAACTGATTTTAAGATTGTTTTTAATATAGAATTTAAGATTTATTTTTACACTAAAAAAATGTATCAAAAGACCTTAAATCAACATAAAATTGTTAGACAAAAACAATAAAGATGTTATATTTTTCTTTGATCTTGAAATCTTTTGTTGCTTCCAAATTCTTCGAGAAACCTATACAACAACACAAAAATGCACACAACAATACAAAAACACCAAAAACACACCAATGAAAAAATAGAAAAACACATGAAACAAAAATGGAAGAGGAGGGATGTGAGTCCCACTAGGCGTACAAAATGTAAACTGTGAAAAAAATATAGAAATGCAAATTAAACAAAACACAATGCAAACCTTCCTATAGCTTTTCGGAGGAAACCTCAAGTAGTTTGTGAGAGTTTAGAATATGTATAACCTTTTGGAATTGTGGGTGCTCTTGAGTGAACTCCAAAGTGGATTGACCAATGCTACGAAGACAGAGATTAGGCTTGGATTATTGCTTCCAAAGTAGCAGAAGATGGAGAAAATTTTTACAGAGTAATTTTGATTAAATCCAAGAGGGTTCAATAGAGAGTAGACATGTATTTTATAGAGGTAGACATAGTTAAAATTTGGTTGAACATGATTGAATGCACATGCTAAAAATAACATTGGAGGAAGTTGCAACAGTTGTGGGAGTTTAAATTCCATTTGGGGACAGTAATGGGAATTTATTAGCAGAAGTTAAATCAGGAACGGTGGTTATACATGTAATTCAATTTGCCACACGTTTCTAAGATTTTAGAAGTGTAGTTGACTGGAGTGGCAAATTAGATTCTAGGTGGATTTGACCGAGATGAGGACGTGGAGTCCAAAGTGGTTGTTGTAATGTACACACTTAATTAAGCAATCATTTAATTAATAAATGATAATTAACTTAGCACAAGTGGTACTAGGGATTAATTTAATTAATCCAAAGGGTGCAATATGTATGATTAATCAATTTAATCAAAGGGAATGAACTTGGAAGAAAATTGGGATAAGATGGAAACAAGTGTGTAATTTAGGGTGTCTACACCAACATGGGAGAAATATCCAACTCTATCTTGATCATTCCTTATAGCATCTTCTTGTTCACAATGAAAAGGAAAGATTACATAATCACCGTGATGATCATCATTACTCTCTTTTTGTGAGGATTATGGAATCAGCTCCTCGGGAGGTCATGCTCAATTTTCTCATCCACCTTGGTTTCGAGAATAAAAATTAACTCTTCCATTTGTTCATCCATGATTGTATCGAGAAGGGAATTTGATTATGCGATTATCTCCATTTCATTGCTTAACAATCGAATTGGAAAGGAGATTATCCCTTATTACCTCAAACTCATCATCTTAAGTTTGGGATGAAGGATGGATTTCTCACACTTATTCGTGGTTGGTGAAGTCCTTGGAAAGAATTGGATCATATGTTATACAAAAAGAATCTTCCTCTCTTGAATCCATTGCTTCTCCAACGAGATGTGTATCAAGTCAAAATGAATTGATGAAAAGAGGTTTAACTATTGTGTCTTCTTCATCATCCCGGTCTGATTTGATTGTCATTACAAGGTTCAAGGATATGGAATTCATCATAAGTGCACACAAATCTTTTAGGAATGAACACCTCATAGTGTGGACAATCATCGAATCTCCTTTTGAAAGATGATTTCCTTCTTCTCTAACATTATGAGGTGCTTCAATATGTTCATACCTTTTTGTAAGGCCAATGTATAATTAAAAATTTATGGTAGGCTTTGGGCTCATAGTTTCCTTTATTGGGTGTGTACTTGCCTTGTCATCTTGCAAAATTTTCCACATCACATTGTGAGTTATCTCACTTAGATGAGGTCATGGGTTTTAGGTGTCTTAGGGGTATGATAGATTTTGTCATAGATTATGTCATACGCATCAATGTGCATCGAGTGCTTCATATAGGATTTACTTTCCATTTCAGCAATGTGACTCCTCTTCTCCACTTGTAGAGGCATGATTGTCATGCATTGGGAGTTGCACATAACTCTTAGTTGTACTTATTTTTTTGATCTATGAGAATGTTAGACCTTTTTCTTTGCATGCACATTTCATGGTTGAATGCTTGCTTCCTCATGGAAAATTTTCACACTTTCGTTCGAGTGCAACTCGGTTGATGTGCACATTATCCTGCATGATCCTTGTTCTCGCTTTCTCTATCATGATATCGATAATGTTGTTGAGATTTTTGTCACTCTCCATTTTTTGTTGACTACTACTCTCAGTTTTGTGTACTATATTCGTAATCGTTATTCCATTTGTGTGGTATTTGCATTGATTTGGCTAATCTTGGTTTTCATGGAGTTTTTGATGGTTTTTGTGTGTTATCGGTGCATGTCTAGGTCATTTATGGAGTTTTGAAGTTTCAAGTTTTTTCCAACTAAGTCTAGCCGTCTATAGCCAACTTTGGTAGAAATCCTCATTTGGAGGTATTTATGTTTGTTTGGTTTTTCATTAAAAAGTTTTTTTGAAAAATATGCATTCCCTTGCCTTCTTCCCTCCTACTCACTATTTTCCCTTCTTGTAACCCCTCACCTAGATCCTCTTTTAACCTAGATTGGATCCTTCCCTAGTGGGTTCTCCAAATGACTTCGACATGCTTTGGTTGCATCCTAGTGAGTTGGTTAGTTCATTTTCTACATTGTGGAGGGTTGTTTATTTTTATAGCTCGTTTATTGGTGTTAGTTTCTCATGCTTGGTTTGTGGCCCCAAGATCTCCATTATTCTTACCATAATGGTTGACTCTATCCTGAACTTTTTGATCCTCTACTTCTTGTGCTTTACATTCATTTTTGGTTGACTCATGCTTGACTCCATTCTATGTGTTATGCATTAGTGTTTGCCTCGTGTGTTTTGCATTGGTCTTTACTAGTGGTTGGATCGTCCTTGTTTTGGGTTCTTTGCTTGATAGGTATGTTTTCGATCGGGTTTGTGCTTAGTGACTATGCTATGTTCTCACTCACCATTCACTCAATCTACTTTTCCTATCAAACCTGCGTTTGGATCTATTTTTGTGCCGTGAGAACTCTTCCCGAGATCACCTTGGTTAGCTCAATCTTGGGTTTCTTATGGCCATTTCCCACATGTTCCATGTTGTGTCAAGTTTGGCTCTTCCCTTATTAGTATGTGACCACAGTCAGTCTATACACCGCCTCGTACAATCGTCGATCAACCCGACTCATGTGTCGATCCTGTTGCCTCGATTTCCCCACGTCCAACGTTACCTCTTACCTCCCACCTCCAACATTGTTGAGCCCACGTGGCTCACTCACCCATCTTGTGTGTGGCATGCCCTCTCGCCTTTTGTGCCAAGTTGTCTACACTGTTAACCTATCCTCTCGAGTTTTGTGCCATTGTCCCACCGATCGGCTCGTTGTTTACCCCCTCTACACATTCACCAATCGCTTTCCTTCCCCACCCTATCCTCCTTTGTCTCACCGAGTTACCTCATGGCTCAAATCCGAGCCCAATCCTCTTCCCGATCACATCCCCACCCTTTATCCCTTTTTTCAACATTAAACTTAGTTTTTTAAAGCTAAAGTTTTTTTCAACTCATTTTAATAAAAGGGAATTAATATTAAAATTAAGTCTTATTTTCTTGATTAGGTCGAATCATATTTAAAGGTTGGTCTTAGTGATTATTAGTAGGTTAATAAAGAGGCTAATTAGGACATTAATCAAATCCATAATTCCTAGTTTTTAATTGTAAGCACCCTTTTTTAATTTTTTTACTTTTCAAAAAATAGAAAAATAGAGCAAAAATTATTCCGAAACTAGGGTTACTAGACATTTTTTTCCACTGACAAATTTGTGGGGTTATGTAGTGTTTTTTATGGATTATAGGTGCTTCTAGCATTTTCAAGTGGCTTTTGCATGTTTTGGAGGCCATTTTTGGCATTTTGGGAACCCTTTTGGCTCGTTTTGAGTCATTTTTACATTGTAGTTCTCTTCTTCGCTTGTAGGCTAGTGAGTGTGTCCATCATAGCCTTGTAGAAAGAGATCCCCTTTTACGACGTGAGATGATTTTCCTCACATCAAACACTATTTTTTCCCTTGTTCTTTTCTAAAGCTCTTTTGTGCATGTTTTCGTGTTGTTCCTCTGCTTTCAACTGAGACTTATTGTGGCCTCAACTCTTGCATGGTTCATAACCTACTACAAGGTGAGTGGTCAAATGTCTCACGTCACACGAACACACCCTATTGTAATCAACACAGTACTTATAAAGTGTCATAAATAGGGGGTTATCATTGTTATATGGTGTTGTATCGTATGTAGATGCATTCTCGGCCAAGTCTAACGTCTTACAACTTTGTGTGTTTTCTTGCACCATTCCTTTTTGCATTTTGCACTTATTTATATTTTTAGGGATGCGCCATGGAGGAAGTTTTTCTAGACTTGAGCATCATATGATTACTTCTCGGCCTCTGCCACTTCTTCTAGGTAGAGAGAATTAAAAATCATAGCGTGCTAGTATGGAATGTTAATTTACTCACAATGGTCTATATCCCTTTTTGTATGGGAAAGTTACTACACCCACTGATCCTTATCATCTTGAAGAATGCCTTAACACATGTCACCATGTTATTGGTTACTTGATGTTATATGTATCAAGACCTCTCCACCTTCATGTGGTGCACTCAGATTGTTGTTGCACTATTTGGAGAATTCTTCACTTCTTATTTGGAGACCCTTTGAGAGTTCCTTTACTGCTTTACCTACCGATACAATTATCTCCTCTCCTTTTTCATGTGATCACGGTTTGGTGACGCATACTCACTTGTTTATAACCACGATGATGAGGATTTTCTTCTAGTTCGATGACGATAATACATATGAGGAATTCTCTCCTCCTCCTCGTGGCCACCTTTCAGAGAATGTTGACACTTCTCCCTTCCCATCAAACATCAAATAGTCTTGTTCCCAACCTCATACTATCATTGCATATGCCTCCTATCCACTTCAATGGTGTGAGACACTTTTAACTCCTCCTTCATGCATTGATGATTCATACATGTCGAGACATTGGCCTTTTGTTTGTTGATCCACCCTTTTAGGACTAGTATCTGTCATATATTTGTTGTCTCTTCCCAAAGCCTACTTGTGATGTACTACAAATATTTTCTCTTCATTCTACAGTGTTTCAAATGATTCATTCATGTCTTTTGTTGGGAGTTCCCCTTACGGGAATCTTATCACTTCCAATTTTTTAGAGACCATAATTGATCCACCTCTTCTTGAGGATCCTATTTCTATTGTTGTGGGGGTTACTACTTTTCCTTTACTTCATTTGGGAATCCTTTTGGAATATTTCCCTCTCTCACACTCTGATAGTTCTACGCTCATGGCATTACCTTTAGTTCCTTTGTACTCATTTGTTAAACCTATGTCACATTTAAGTGGACTAGATTCAAATTTCTTCATACTCTTTGCTACCTTCAGTTTCCTTCACGGATTGGGCGGACTTCTAGTAATCCATTTTTTTTCATTCACAAGGGTAGGAACATTGTTCAATGTGGGTGGGTCTTCTTCAGTCTATATGTTGAGGACCATGTCATCGACACTATTTTGGATACTTCCTCGAGTTAAAAAGTTCAGATCTAGTTGCGGCTTCACATATTCATCCACCTCTCTTGTTACTTCCTCTCTTATCTTCTTCTTCTTCCAGAGAGATTATAGTTTGTACATCAGTACCTTATCAAAACTTTAGTTTATGAGACCCATTTGACACATCTCTCTTAGGTTTTTAGGGGAGTCTTCCATATCTTGTAAGTGGATGGTTTTTCCCATTTCATTTTCCTCCGCTACTTGAGATCCTTGTTGTGCATGGGTACCTCATCAAGCGTAGCTTCCAGACCCATTTCTCATTTATAACTTACCACCTCATCCTAAGTTACGATGAAAGGGGCTGTTAGTGTTTTTACTTTCCTTTTCATCTCGTGGCATTGTCCATATCACATGGTGAGTCATCTCACTTAGGTGAGGTCATAGGTATTAGGTGTCTTAGGGGGTATGACATATTCCATCATAGATTATATCATATGCATCAGTGTGCATCATACATGAGTTAATTTCCATTTTAGGAATGTAAATCCTCTTCTCCACTTTTGGAGGTATGACTTTCATGCATTGGGAGTTACACAAAAATTTATTTGTACTCTTTTTTATCTATGAGGATGCTATACCTTTTTCTTTGCATGCACATTTCACATTTGAATGCTTACTTCCTCATGAAACTTTTTCACGTTGTCATTCAATTGCAACTCGGTTGATGTGTACATTATCCCACACATTCCTCATTCTCGCTTTCTCCATCATCCTTCTTCTACACTCAAAAACCTTTGCACAAACTCTCTTCTCAAGACTTTCATTTCTTCATCTTCATATACAAGGAAATCATCTAGAGGAAGGGAGATAAAGGAAAATGTTCTTAACTTGTTAGTCGGATGCGTGAAGTTAAAATAGTTACCTTTAGTAGATTCTTCACCCGATGCCCTTCATACAAAATTTCATATCTCTTATGAATCTTATTCATCCATTTATTGGATTCTCGATCATCGGCCAGTGTGATTCTCATTATCTTTCCTTTTGAAATAAGTACGCTTGAATTGGATCCACCGTGTTTTGATGATAGGATCTTCACAAGAAATAATTTTATTCATTTTTGACAATCTTTTCATGGCTTTCTCAGTATAAAAGGTAATGACCTTCATTCCCTTTGCTTTGATTACATGTTTTTGTTTGAAATAAGAGACTTTTTCATTAGGGTAGAATTCTTGACTTTACAAGAGATGTTCCAGAATGATGGTTAATAAAAGATTAGCATATCGGGGTCTTATTATTCCTCATTTGTTTTCATTCATTGGTTCTCGACACCAATCTTGAAAACAAGCTTAATCATATCAATAAGCTCACTCTGTGGCCATCTCGGGACACCATATCTTACCTTAAGTCCACCTTTGTGCCCATTTTTTCCATTTCCACTAGGATGCATATTTACTCACTTCTTCATATTTGAGGGACATCACATACTCTTTTGCACTGCTTTTTCCCTGTCATTCTATCAAACCATTGTCTTGGCCATACTCACATTTTTATGCATACTTTTGATGTATGCCTTTGACCTATTGGTATCACAACTTACACATCCATTTGAGTTGATTCTCGTTGGACTCCCTCCATTTTGTAGTGATATTTTCCAACTCACAGGTTTGTAGGACCTTAACGTTGCCTCTGTTGTTGCGAGCTATGTTCCCTACCAATGTGTTTCTAGGATTACTTCCATATTTATTTTAGTTTATCCCATCCTTCTTGCAATGGTCATATCACTCTCCACTTGGGGAATTTTTCCTATCTTTCCACTCTTTCCTCCCTTCCTCCATCTATCTCTATCAACCTAGTAATCAATTCCCCTTCATCTCATCGGTCCCTAGTTTCAGGGGGAGAACCTCAACCATCTTCTATCACTTTTGGTTTTTCTGTCGCGGTTTTCTTAACACAAACTACTTGACAAAAAGGGGAAAATATAGACACAAAATTTTGATTTACTTGTCCCTCATCCCGTGTTCTCTCACCCCTTCGTCATTATCATGCACACTCACATCCATGTCCCTATTTGTAATCTCAATTTCCTCCTAAATCCAATTTATTCCCATTAATTTTCTATTTTCCTATCTTAATGTTATCCCATCCCATCATTTTTTCATATCACTTTATCACCCCTAATTACATTTAATCATCCCTAAAACATGTTTATTATCTTAATTACATCATAAAATCCCCCATTTATCCCTTATAGACTCCCCAACTACCCTCATTTAATGTTTTCAACCATCCTGTAGACACCAAATTTGGGTCACACTCCCCTTTACCCCACATGTATATTAATTTAATTACCTACAATTAAATTAATGCCCATTCTCACAATATTCATTATTTAATTACCTTAATTGAACTAATTTCCACCTCACCTAGACACCTCACCCCACCACATCACCTAGACACTTCATCATAGACCTATTCATAGCATGTTTCCTTTTAACTAAGACTTAGTCCTACTTACCTTAATTAACTAAGACTTAGTTCAACCCTAAAATCACATGCCTATTCTTCCTCTAACCGCATGCCCACTTATCTAAGTGCAATATCCCATTTGAATCCGCAACAATCACCATAACTCACCAAAAAGGATAGCCAAGATCTTATTTTGGCAACCTAGGATATCCCGCTTTAATCGACGTTGGTCAACTAAACCGACGCCGGTCACCTAAACCATCATCGGTTACCATATATTCACTTTGGGTAACCTTTTCTCGAGGTTGGAATAATTATTCAAGTTTGGAGAAGAGAGATCTGCATGCAAGCACACACTAGAGCACTCTTGCACATCCAGACATCCTAAACCAACACCAAGCACTGATCTAAAGGTCAAGCATTCATGGTAACGTTCAGGAAGCATGGCCCCAGTGCACTACCACCATTTCTACAAAGTCAACCATCACCTCAATCCAACCACTAGGTCTGCAAGTATAAGTAAGTACATTTGGATTTGCATCTTTCCATACTTATTTAGATTAGTTTCTTTATCTCTATTTGGGAGTCCTAGTCTCCTTTGCATCTCATCACCTCTCACCTTCCTGCCAATCCCTCCACCTAACCACCTATAACCTCCCAGCCCTCCATACCCAACTCTAGACACCTCTAAGTATTCCCAGCACTATTATCAACCTCACCATTCTTTGTCTATTCTCTGTGTAATCACAGAGAATCATCAAAACCAAACTTTATTGAGTTTCTATCACCCGACCCTACCGACATTTGGCTAACCTAAACTATCATTGGTTTCCTCTCAATCAGCATTGGTCGTACCATACCGATCATATTAGATAAATCTTCTGTAATAACAACTTCATAACATTCACCTAAATAACCCAAACCACTCAAAACTTGATCCTGACTGTCCCAACCACCTTATTCACCTATCTAACTTCTAGATCTGATCATAACCTATCCTGTTAGATTACATTTTCTTATTGTACTTGAATAAAACACCTAAATCATATCAACTACAGTAGGATATTATTGGTTTATGTTATTTCTTGCATTAAGTTGTGTTAAATAGTGGATTGACAACCATCTAGGAAGTATCACACTTCCCGGATCTAGCATGCACTAGGTAGTCCACTGACATATATTGTTTAATATTCTTCTTGTGGTCTTGTTTTACATTCATAGTAGTTCCTCCTAGTAAAAAGGAAGTTATCACAATCAACACTTGGATCGAGAAACCAGAACGTGCACACTCTACCTTCCACCTTCATTCACAAGTATTCCTCCTCACCCTTACCCTATCTATTTTTCTCATATGTATGTAACTTGTCGGTGAAAAATTTTGGCATGCCCAATGGGGACCCTTGTTTGTGGGTTTCTTTCCATTCAAAGAGGTTGCATCTTGTGTGTTTCCTCTCTAAATTGTTATTCACTAAATCTTCCTCTCTGGTAATCTGCTCCTTTCTAATTGCTCTAAATGAAACATTTCTTTTGGTGCATTTAAAAAGAATCATTCTTCTTTCTTTCCGCATTAGTGAAAATCATCATCTCTCCTATTCATCATTTGCTTCATCGAATATAACTCGCCGATTTGGGTTATAAAACTTGTTGCATTTCATCCGTGTATGTTACATTATTACCTCACATTTAAAACTAAGGGAAACCTATATTCGGAAGTCATGCTCAAATGATGGTTGACACAATTGAATCGTAGAAAGAAAAATTCTCTCTTCTCTCTCTTTTCCAAACTGCACAAATATGAATTTACACATTTTTTAAACAACACCTTACTCGGAAGAAGTTTTCAACAATCACACAATCGAGAGGATTCACGATGGGTGCCTAGTTGATTTCTCTATCTAGTCATTATCTCGAGAAATGACCTTCCCCACCAAAACACAACCTCAAACCTCACCTTTATATTACCTCTTCATAGGACACCTTCCTAACTAAAAAACTTTGTTCTAAAGTTCACAAGTCAGTCTCAAATAGCATAAGCTAAAGCAACATAAAAATCCACTCGTAGCATTACGTGTTTTTCTTAGCCTTCTACCTAAATTGTGTTTTGAGTTGTGAGGATTGTGTTTCTTTATTTTCTTCTTCCTTTCACACTCCCCATCATAGTTGGAGTATTCTGACTATTTTTGAGTGTGTCAGGGCCTCATATCATCATCCCTAGGTCTTTTGGGTTGTTTCTTCATCTGATTTAATTCACAAAAACCATTTTTCTTCACTTCATCAGATTTCACAGTAACCGGTGTCGATCCAACAACCGTCATCGATTTTCATTTGACCATCGTCCGATTTACCTAACTAAAGTGTCGGTTACTAACTCTTTTGGTTATTTTACCCAAAAAGGGCTTTCATCACCTTCTCTGTTCTATTTAAAGTCATTTGGACATCATCGTATTCCCAACATTCTGATATCACTGTCAAGTACAATTTCCCCATTCCATTTTTCATCAGCTTATGCTCCTTTTGCTCAAATTGGTGTTTTCCCACAAGAACTAGTTTCTTACTATAACCATCATCGGGTCTTAATTAAAACATTTACTAAATCTACGCATACTCCCTATCTATTCTTTTCAATCTTGTTGTTTTCTTTGACATCTATAGAATATAGTTAACTTTTGTGTCATACACATTAATTCACATGGTGTTGAATGGTGTTGACCAAACCAACGCCCTTATATTTCACGCTAGTATTCAACCACTTACACCTAGCCCATCACTTCCTTCCATCTTGTCACTTATGGATCCAAATTAGCCTATCACCATTGGATTTTGCAAGACTCCTTAATCAGAATCTCACGGCCTTACAATACTATCTTGCCCACTCATGTACTCGAGATTCCTTAGGATAACTAGTGTAAGACATGCATGAATCTATTCCTCTTGCCCTCACACCCACTTCCACATCAACTACCACTATTTTGGTGTTTCCCTCATCCACATTATCCCATGTGGTTTCTCAGTTAGGTCCCACCTCTTCCATAATTGTTTCCCTAACAACGTCTATTACACCTGTGGTATCAATCGTTCCTTCACCAACTGCTTTGAACATGGCCCAATCTGCCCCCTTTTCCTCGTATATGTCGATTACATCACAACCGCCTCTACTTTCGACAACCCACATTTCATTCCCAAAACCTAGTTCTTTCCATCCCTACATCTCTACCACCCATTACCACAAGAGTTGTTTCAAACACCCCACCTATTTACTTGTATCACCAAAGAACCCCCAATATCGTCTATCGCTTATTCAGGTACATTTCGCATGCATCTATCCCCCTTCACAGCTTTTCATATTCGGCACCCTAATGTACTTGGATGCCATCTACATCATCATACACCCATCATTAACCTCCCTTTATCAGGAGACACCCATTCCTCACAACCCACCAATGACCTCATTAGGATGATGATGGAAAAGATGCAGACATTAGAAGCATTAGTTTCTGGCTCTCGTAACTCCTTGACCTATGACAAAATCTGTAATGAGCCTATTCATCAATCCATTCCTATTTGCCCATACCCTGTGCATTGGGAAATGCCTAAGTTTAACCGTTTTGGTAGTAAAGAGGACCCGAATAGCACTTGCAGTCATTCAAACATGGGTGCTACCTAATTTCCCATTACGATGCTTTGCTCTTATGAACATTCCCATGTCCCTAACAAGACCCGCCTTAGATTGGTATAACAGTTTACCTAAACATTCCATCTACTCCTTCAACCAAGTTGCTCAAGCATTCTTGGACCACTTCTTGATCAATGTAGTCAAAAAAATCACCATGGCATGCGACCTATATTTGACTCGACAAGATGACGATGAATCTATCATAGATTTCGCTACTACTGGCAAAATCTTATCAACCAATTAACATTCCAGTTACCTCAAAATGAACTTATTGAGTTGTTCATTAGAGCTTGTGCAAGACACATCTCACCAACTCTACAAGTACAAACCTTCCGTACCTTCGACGAAGCATTTACCATGGCACGAAAGCTGGAAATTCACGTCATTGAAGAAAATAAAATCCAATTACGAAACAAGAACGCCCCATTCAAATCAAATGATTCTTCTTCATCTTCAAAACCCCAAAATAATTATTCAAAATCCAAAGGATCTACTACCATGGTAATTCTCAAATTCGGTCCATCTCATACCTCTAATCAAACCAAACCTTCTTCCAATCTTTCCCATATCCATACCTTTCAATTCCGGTGGGAACAACGTGGAAGTTCACTTCAATTGGAGAACCCTATTCTTCAGTCTTGGAAAATCTTCTTAAAGTTGGATCCATTACACTTCCCCCCATAAAACCTCATACTGGTTTCGATCTCATTCATCCTATACCTGCATTTTATAAGGAACATGACTACTATAATTATCATCACGTCAAAGGCCATAGTGAGGGTAATTGCATAACTTTTAAGAACATTGTCCAGGAGATGATAGATAATGGAGACCTCATTGTGGACAACCCGAATGCGCGCTAAAAAATCAAAATTTACACATCTTTGAGAATTCGTTCCTAACCATAAACCATTGTCTAATCAAAATAGTAAACCTTCATCCAATGACAATAATGTCTATGAAGTCCACATAGTTTTTGATATCGTACTGGTCGTTCCTCAAATTCCGCCTATTTCATCTATTGAGGAAATTCTAGCAAGAACCCTCTACTACCATAGAGGAACATACCTCTTCTACTCCTTCACCCTCGGAGAGTCCGCTTCCCCTTCCCTTGCTCTCATGGAGGAACCCACATTTTCTTTTGATGTCATTCCACCTTCTACCTCACAATCTACCAATACAGTCAACATTATTAACTCTCCCTCCATAGAGAATTGGCATCACCTTCTCCTCCACCAAGGGAGAAGGCTACCTCACCCCACCTACCATCTCTCCTACCCAAGGAAATTCTTCCGATACGCCACTACTTGTTGGGGACAATTCTCTGTTAGCATCATAGGACCCCGTTGACACTGATCTTGGCTATTTTACCCATAGATTTTGAGGCTAGCCAATTCCCTATCTCACAAACATATTTTATAGGAATTTCCACCAAACCAACTGCATATCCTCCTATAAAGAAACCCATTTTCACAAATGATGATTGTTTGGATTACGTTGATAATTCCATGCTCTGGGGACTTCTTCACCTCCCCTTTTCGACTCAAATGCAAATGTTTCCTAAATATACTTCCATGATCTACCCAAAGGTATTTTATGTAACCAAATCGACCATGCCTATTGAAATGGCTTCTTCCTCATCCCATCTACCTACATCCAACCTTTACCCATGACTAAAATTATTCCAATACCTAAGGACCTACCCACACCTATATATTTGTCGTATCTAGACCCGTCACTACCTTGGGTGTCATGTCAATGTATAGCCTTACCCATCCACCTGTCAAGTTGGACTTAGTCACATCTTCTAAAACCCACATCAAATTTTCCTCCACTTAAAAGGAAGACCCAATCTTCTAGTCCGCATACACCGATGACCGGTCTCACCTACCACACCTTTGTCACCTTCGCCCTTCCGTCCATCCTTGAACTCACCCATCAACCTTTCCAAGCATTCTCTTACCCAAAGCCATTCAAAGGCTAAGCAACCTCTTCGATCCATCACGAGCCTTCGTTATACCTTATTTACTTGCACTGAAAAACACCCACACCCTTGCCCTCACATTTTTTACCACCTATACCTATGCCGATTACTATAACCCCAACTTTTCCTATGTGACTTCAACCCATACCATCCACTCTGCCTCTTCCAACCACTTCCACTACAACTATATTTTCCCCAGGGTAACCCGTCCTCTTCCACCGTCATCTTTCCCTTCTCCATCGTGTATCCTTGTGTCACCTTTACCCAAGAAGTGCAACCCAAAGACAAGAACCCACTACCTTCCAATAAGGTGGTTAAATCAACAAAACCTTCAATTGCTAGTTCTTCTACCACACCTTTACCCAAGCGGATGCCATCAAAGCCTAAGACAAGTACCACTTACCGAGCCGGTGGTCAAACCCATGCCCCCTCCTATAACACCTCTTCCCTCCCGATCATCCGCACCTTTACCCAAACCCACACTCACTTCCCATTTTGATCCATTGGCAAGGTCCTATGCCAGCATTCTAACCAACCTCTTAGAGACTTCCATCCTCACATTACTCGCTTCTCGATCTTACGACCCCCTCAAACCCAAGTAAAAAGGGTTTGATGAAACTAAAAGTTGTGCCTATCATCGTGTGTCAGGACATGATGTAGAAAATTGTAAGACTCTAAAAACCATTCTTCTCCAACTTTTTCCTCTTGAACAAAATTTTGACAATGATGATTTGCTTGATGAGGACCATGTTCCACCTTCTCCTATCACCACACATCATCATCCCTTGCTTCTTCAACAACCTGCATCTCCACCCGCACAACCCTTTTTTCCACCTCCAAAATTTGAGATCAACATGGTCTATATTAGAGAATTGTCCAAACCACTACTGAAATGCCAATGTGCCCTACTCATTTCACAAGGCTCTTCCCACCGATAAGGTTTTTCCCCTCATGCCATTACACTAATCATCCCACACCTTCTCCATCTACCACCTCCCCTCAGATTGGGATGGTCCAAGTTGTCCCTCACACCCAAAAGGAAAAGAAAAAACAACTAGCCCATCAACCAATCCCGTGCCCAATATACCATCTGCATCCACACCCAAAATCACCATTTGAGGAACCATATACCCTATCTCGAGGGGGTCATCCATCATACAATGATAAAACAATTACACCAATCCCTATAAAGATGTCTTGGTGCAATCTCGTCCAAACTTTTGAATCTCATAGACAAGCCCTTATGGACATTTTTCAATCCATCAAAATTTTACCCAATGACCCCACACCAAAGGGCCTTGCTTACTTACTAAATAATCTCCTTCATCTACCCCCATGCCCACTCATCAAGTTTTCACCTCGGTTTCTCGATGAGGAGATCGTACCTCTCCAGTCATATGACCTTGATCCCACCTTTTCATTTCTTTCTATATTGATAACATACACGTACACATTATGATGATGGTGGTGGTTCTACATCAACATCATCTCAAATGTGCATGCCTTTAAATTATATGCATAATAACCTAGTTATGTTGCGCTCCTTCAACGACTCCATCACCTCCACCCTTAACACCATTATTCTCCACGTTCATGTGGGCCCTCGCACTGTCTCGGAATTGTTCTACATCTTAGAGGGAGAGTTCCAATATAACCTATTTCTCACAAAACCTTGGATTCCCATCATGGGTTATGTCCCTTCAAATTTACACCGTTGTGTAAAATTCGAACATGAAGGGCATAACTATACCATCCTGCCAACCATTATCATTCAAAACTTGTAACATGTTGTACCGACCTAACAATGTCCTTGTACCAATCAAGGCATCTGCCACTACCCCCACTTCTCCTTCACCCACAACCCCATCCACCCTTCTAAACATATTATCGCTCGTAACCTCTCACTACTGACCCATCTACTTCCCAACCAGCTGATACCCCTCTTGTCCAATCGTCTAGTGATTCATTTATCCCTTCGCTACCCATATCGACTACCAATCCCTTAGAAGGTGTTTTTCAACACCTCACTCTAGGGGAGTACCACCTCTACAACATCAACACGTTCCTCACTCCGCAAGAGTATGGAAACCTGCGCCATCACCCTCATTATGAATATTGCATAGGAGGTTTTCCTTATGGTCCTCCCCACCTTCGCACTAACTTAATATATGGGGGACTTGATACTGCCACTTATTCACCCGAACCTCCATCCCAAACATGACCATTTTCATCTGACCTCCATCCCTCATAAACTGCTGCTTCGCCCACACTTTCCTTCACCGCTGCGCATGGAAAGGCTTTAACTTCAGATTTTATGAACAAGGTCGTCATCATACCATCATCCCATGTACCACCCGTAAACACAAAGATCACAGTGGCATTGGCTTTTCCACACCATCTTCCAAGAAGGCCCACATCAACCTCATTGAGGAAGACAAACCTTCTCCACCCCATTCACCAATGTCACCACCTTCACCCACAGAGTCCATAGATCCCGAATCTATTCCTCCTAACTTTTTTTTCATGAACATGATTTCCCTAGGGACCTTTGACTTATCAACGATGGCGAGGCTCCTTCTTCTCTTCCCTTCCCTTCCTATATCCTGACATGATCGATGATGATACACCTTCTATTAACTTCGTTCAATGTCAGGACGATGAGTCTATACTCACCTACCTTGGTGTGGAAGATTCTTATATTCACCAGTCGTTACCTTCTGAGATGTAAACCATGTTGAATGAATCGACCATTGAAATCAACATTAACACTTAGGATGACCCACACATTCTAAAGATAGGTCAATCTTTAGATGTTGTTGAACAAGAAGCTTTTACTTCTTTCCTCTGGGATCATAGCAATGCTTTTGCTTGGTTTTATGTTGATATGCCCGGTATTGACCCAAACATTGTGGTCCACAATACCGTAACCATTCTTGATGCCAAACTTGTAAAACAAAGCTACGAAAAATGCATCCTCGCATTGCCCTTCTTGTCAAAGAAGAACTTCAGTGCATTCTCTTTGTTTCCTTCATCCTACCCATTGACTATCCCCAATGGATTTATAACATATTTCTTGTCACAAAAGTGATAGGGGACTCCACATTTGCATGGATTTCCTTGACCTTAATTTAACTTCCCCCAAAGATGACTTTCCTCTACCAAGCATTGACCAACTGGTTGATCTCACCATTAGCCATGAGATGCTCTCACTCATGGATGGTTTCTTGGGTTATAATCAAATATTACTCGCTCCAAAATATCAACATAAAATTTCCTTCATCACTCCTTGGGGATATTCTGCTATCGATTCATGCCTTTTGGCCTTAAAAACGTTGGTGCTACATATCAACAAGCCATGACTTATATCTTCCATGACATCATGCATCGCATATTAGAAGATTACGTGGATGACCTTCTTGCCAAATACAAACATCGGGCCAAACACCTGATAGTCCTTAAGGTCATCTTTGATTGCCTCATCAAGTATTTTGTTCGCTTTCAACCTAAGAATTGTGTCTTCGCGGTGCTCTTGGGCAAGCTCCTTGGTTTCATCATTTATTTGCGTGGCATAGAAGTAGATCTGTAAAAAAGTAAAGGCTATTCTCGAAATGCCTCTGCCTACTAATCTCTGTCAACTTTGAAGTTTTCAAGGAAAGTTGCAATCTATCCGTCGGTTTATTTCACAACTTTCCGACCGATGTCAACCATTTCATCATCTACTCAAAAAAGACATCTCCTTCAAATGGGATGATCACTACCACAAATCCTTTGATGCCTTAAAACAATACCTTCTTTAACCATCGATGCTCATTCCCCCTAAAGATGATCAACCCTTTTACCTATACATTTCTCCTACTGATCATTCCTTAGGTGTCATGCTTGCTCATCTAATGAGCAACATAGAGAGCAAGTTGTTTATTACATAATTTGTACCCTTTTGGACTACGAAACTAGGTACACCCATGCTAAAAAAAAATTCTTAGCCTTAGTTTTTTTGCCACTAAACTTCGTCATTACCTACTCAACCACAAAACCTTTGTCGTCACTAACACTAATCCCCTACATTACATGTACACAAAACCCTACCAACATCAACGTGCTACACATTGGATCATGCTTCTTGCAGAGCTTGACCTTAAATTCATCCATCAATTTTTTTCAAAGGTCAAGCCATCGCCGACCACCAACTTGCGAGATGCACCTCTCTTGAAGATCATCCTTCTAACTTTGATTTCCTAGACGAATCCATTATTACCCTCTCTTTGGATGATACCACTTACCAGATGACCTTATTCTTTAATGGTTCCAAATGTTAGCGTGGGGGTGGTGCAGGTGTTATCCTCATTCCTTTTGACAAGGAACCTATGTTGTTATCATTCAAACTAGATTTTGATTACACTAACAACATCGCTAAATGCGAAACACTTGTATTAGGCCTTCAAAATTCCATTGCCTAGATGTTAAATCAATTAATATCTTTGGTGATTCTCAACTGGTTGTAAACCAAGTCAATGGTATATACTAGTGTCATAACGAAATACTCCAAAAGTACAAATGTCATGTCAACATACTTTTGACTACCTTTGACCGTTACAAACTTCAAACCACCCCACGTTCTACTAATAAATTTGTGGCTATCATGGCACGCTGGATTCTCAAATACCCGCTTCACTGCGCGACTCTAAAATCTGTCACAATACAAAGGTTGCAATCACCCTCTTATTTATCTCAAGATTTCAACTCCTTAGGAAATGTTGTCTTGACCCACGTGACATCTGGTATAAGCGGTTTACGACTACCTTTCCCTTTCCATTTTGCCTCTTGATATCACTCGTAATGGACAACACGCCTTTCTTAAAGGTGTCTCTTGATACGTCATCATGGGTGGTCTTCTTTATAAATTCGACTTTGACAAAGTATTCTCTTATGATACCTTACAAGTTCTCAAATTTCCTACGCCATCAAGGAAGTTCACGATGGCATTTATGGAGGTCACTTTAGTGGCTTAGATGTCGTTAAACACATTATTCGCCTTGGATATTATTGGCCAACCCTAAACCATGATTATTGTGACTATATCAAACATTGTGAGATGTCAGCAATATGTTAATCTTCATCACACACCTAGTCATGCCTTACAGTCGCACGAGACCTTTGGCCATTCTCTCAACGGGGTTTGGATCTTGTTGGAGAAATCAATCCTCATTCTTCACAACATCATCAATGGATTATAACTGCTATTGAATACTACACTAAATGGGTAGAAGCCATTCCCCTCAATTCTTTAAAAGCCGAGACAATTTGTGAATTCATCAACCATCACATCATTTGTCACTTTGGTTTCCCTCACCGCCTCGTCACTAATAACGACAAATAATTCAAAAATAAAACCCTATGAAATATTTGTGACACCTTTTGCATTCAACTCAATTTTTCTTCACCTTATTACCCACAAACAAATGGCCAAGAAGAATCAACCAATAAAACCTTGAACAAAATTCTTATGAAAGTAGTTGACGATACTAGGAAGGATTGGCATACACACATTCCTTTTGCCTTGTGGGCTTACCGCACTAGTATTCGCACTTCGACTATAGCCACACCTTTCTCTCTGGTCTACAATATTGAGGTTGTCTTGCCTCTCGAAGTCTAGATTCCATCTCTCTGCATCTCACTATAAGACATGCTCAACGACGATGACTTTCACCAAGAAGTTAAGCACAACTTGAGTTGTTAGATGAATGTCGTCTCAATGCTCTTGATCATCTAAAAATCTACCAAAAACGTATCAAACGTTCCTATGATAAACATGTCCACGAACGAACCTTCCGTGTCGGTGACTCATTTGAAGAAGGAAAATCAACATGTAACCAAAGAAGAAAAAAAAAACGGGCAAATTTTCTCGTAATTGGCTTGGACCCTGTATCGTTACTCATACCTATGGATCAGGTTCTTATCATTTGTCTTCACTCAAAGGTAAACCCAAACCTGAGCCCCTCAATGCCTTGCATCTTTGACCATTTATTGTTGAAATCTATTCCTTTATAACCTTTTGTCTATTGACCACTCGTCCCTTGAGCACCATTCACCTTCCATGTTACCCATTTTGAGGATCAATGACTAGACAAGAATCATGTGATTACCAACACCTTTCATTCTTATCTTCAATATGAGTACCACGGCTCTACTCATGACATGATTCTCATGGATACTTTTCTTTTTTTTCAAATATGAAATCTCATGGTCGTTCATCACTTGAAACTATCTTTTTCATAGTTAACCTCTCGTATGTGCTATGGTTTTGTCTTCTAAACAAGAACCTAATCTTCCTCAATAGTATTTTACATGACTTAAACGCCCAAAAGCAAATGGGATTCAACTCCTTGAGTCAAACTTCCAAAGAAAAAGATGACTTACTCAAAAGGGACATCTCTTCTCTCTATCCCACCACTATAAATAAATTGCTCCCTCGAAGGACAACTATATAACATCATCAGAATAACAAAATAAAATATTCAAAAGCTTCTCGCATTGATCACTTCAAGACCTCAAGGAGATAATATACGCATCCCATATAGACTTCCCGCATTGATCAGTCTATCAAAAACAAAAACAAAAGAAGAAAATGATAACTTTTTGTCATGGACTTGCCTATTTTTTATCATGGGTTTCTTGCCAAGTAAACATGTTGTTGTACACTAAGTTACACTAAACCATCCATTTTCACCTCATTTCCTTTTCACCCTGATTTTCTATCTGCTCAAGGAACTTTCTGCAACTACGACATTTCGTGATCATGTGACTTTCTTCACCCTTAGAATTGTCCATTATGCGGGGCCTTTGGGGTCTCACGTTCATAATCCAATCTTTAGTATGATAGACTCATTAGGGTTCTTATCAATTAGGCAGGCTCTTTTTACCACCTCTTACCATACACCTTCTTCATTACTTGTTGATTCTCCTATACTAGACTAGACCATCGACACCTACATTTTAAAAGACTTCCTCTTTCACCTAAACTCAACCATGCCTAAAACCAAAACTCAACTATGCATATGACCTAGACTCAATCATGCCTGAAATCTACCAACCCATTCCTCTACCTTATCATATTCTTCCCTAGCTTATGGGAGAACTACATCGGCTTGAGGCCCCTTTTCGTCGGGGCTATGTAGGCAAAACTTCGAGGGCATGGGGCCCTTGGAGGTTAGCTCGGCCACTCTTACCCTAAACCATTTTCCCCACATATTTTCTATTAACATTCTACCGTAATTAATTTCCATTTTTATAACACTTGGAAACTTACTACACATACATATCTACCATGTTATCACATCATCAAAACATCCAATCAATCATTTCACATTTCCATAATATCAAAGATTTTGGAAATTTACACCATAACATACATATAACTCATCATTTATTTCCCATGTTACCAATAACTTGGAAATTAAATCAAAATTAAAAACAAGACTCCATCATGCCTAAACCAACCTAACTCAACCATGCCTAAACCGACCTAACTCCACCATGCCTAACTCGACCTAACTCAACCATGCCTATACCTAACTCAACCATACAAAATTGACCTAATTCCACCATGCCTAATAAACTTAGTTTTCATCCATATACAAATAACAATAGAACTTCCAAAACACAAGTGTATCATCCATAACCATCAATCTCACCATATATAAATAAAAGTTTGTGTATCCATCAACTATACACTAATACAAAATAATATAAGTCTCTCAAAACTCTCATATATAGTCTCACCATCTTCGACATGTAGGCTGGTATATGATCAAAAATCTCAAAAACTCTCACGTATAGCCTCACTATCATTATCTCGGCACACAGCCAAAAGTATATCTCAAAAAATAAATAAAATGATGTACGAGACATAAATTGCTGACCCATCGATGTCCCAATCCGGTCTCATCTGCCTCTCCTCCTCTCCTCCCGGCTTGCATCCTGCCAAAGATTTCTCCACCCTCCATGGGTATTAATCCAACCTCCGCCTAGCTTTGTAGTGGTCGGCCTTTGTGCACTAGTGGCCTCACCACCGACCACCGTCTCGGGCTAGTCAACCCCCTGTAATCTTTGCACTATGAGTGCTAGATATCGTCCTCTCACTCAAGGTCTCATGCCCTATACTCTGCATATGAGGGGACATCTATCTCGAGTAGTAGTCAAGTGATCCTGATAGTATCTGGCCTCATTTAGGGCATCCCTGAATCTTGTCATTGGCGAAGTAATGGGTGGCGCCATAGGTCTCACAACAACCTACGAGCTCTGTCTCTGCTAATAATGGCCTCGGCCCCTGTACTGTGAACTCGCCCTCCTCCTCTGTACCATGGGACCCTATCCCATTGTTGCATGTAATATGGGGCCCTGTCCTTGGGCTCTCGAGGGTGCTTGTCTTTGTGACTGGGCTGTAGGGCCCAAACACCGCCAACATCATCTCCTTTGATGCCTCTGAGGAAATAGAATAAACCTGGTCTCCCACTACAGGTAGCCGTAGGATATTGTATACGTCCTCCAGGGTGACTGTGATCTCACCCATTAGAAAATGAAATGTATTGGTTGTTGAATCCCATTTATTGATGAGTGTGACCATCAAGCTCATCTCTTGAACAATATGCCTATAGCATCGGATCCCAATCAGGTCGACGTCCGTCACGTGCCTCCACTCCTCTGCGGCCCACCAACAGCCGTGCATCGCTAATGTAATGAGGTGGTACTTTGTATCTCATCCACATTGGTCCCTAGCTTTGCATTCAACAAACCACAACATTATTAAGCCTTGACCAAACCCAACATATCTCTTAACCAACCAACCTATTGTTAAGACCCTTACTACTCACTACCCCGTAATTACATCCCAACCCTAAAGACTACCCATTTCCCCCATCCCAATTTCACATCCCTCAACTCGTACCTATTTGTACCTATTACCCTACCCATTCTCAATAAACATGCCTTTATATCTCATTGCCTATCTTTCCCTCCCACCCTATCTTGTTTATTGACCTATTTTCCCCTATAGACGACCGAAATCGGTCACTATTGACTAACATCGGTCCATCATAACCGGCATCGGTCACCTAATACTTGATTGATGTCGGCCAAGGCCAACCGACGTCGGCCAACCCTTGATCATCATCTCATCACTTTGCGAACATCAAAATCCACAAACCCCTACCCTAATTTTCAAAAATTCACAAAAACGACCTAAAATCCTACTCTAACCCACCCAAACTTATCCTAGCTTCATTCCCAACCCTATTTAACCTTCCCACCCTCATTTCCTTCATTTTTACTCACAATTTCAAAAATTAACATTACACCCAAATTTTACACAAAACTGATTTCAACAAACTATTTCAACAATAAATGCATAGATCGGATAGAATCCTACCTCATCTCGGTGTCATCGGCGTGGTGGTACGTGGCCGTTGCGTCGGTGGTCCACCCAAACCCTCTCCTGCCTCTGCCATCACCAAATCAACTCCCCACCTCACAATCACTCGAATCATTCGACCCGATCTCGTGGACCTGCCAACCAAATGCCAATCACCCACTACGAGGCTCGCCAACTCATAGCTCTCCGTCTCATTTTGTTGCTTTCTAACTTTCCACCTCTCCTTTATCATTTTCTACAATTGGAAAATGACAAATGATTTCATAAAAAGTGGAATTTTCCTATTTATTAACCCTAATCAGCCATGACCGATGTCGGTTAAGTTTTAACCGACATCGATCACCTGTTATTACCCAGTTTACCCCATTTTTTCCATTTGGACCTCACCTCATCATTTCCCGATACCCTTTGACCTCACCCTCACTTATTAACACCTGAACCTACCTACAAGCCCAAACTACCCCTACATTTCCTTAGTTGTGTCTCGAGATTTGTTATTTTACCTATGCCTTGGCCTTACCCGCACCATGACCTATTTGCACGACCACGACCTACTTAATGTGACCATTGACCTTGTATACTCACTATACCTTGTGATATTGTTACCTATGTTGTTTTCAGTTAAAAACTATACCTTGCCTATTTCCATGTCATTTATCCCGACCAAACCTTTGGTGTCACCTAACATACCTACACGTTCCTCGCACTTTGACCTATGTTGTGTTTCCATACCATATATTATGCCTTGGATACCTGAATCACTTCACCCTTGTTTGGATAAACCTATCAACCTTATACGATGTAGAGTTTGCAAGCTCTTCAACCTGGTACTGTGTTGCAATCTCTATGTGTGCATGTGTTTGATTTCCATTACCCATTACCCAATTTGACCCTGGCCTATTACCTATTACCCAATTTAACCATTACCCATTCCCAATTTGACCCCGGCCTATTACCTATTACCCGAGTTGACCATCACCCTTTCCCATAGTATTCATACCCTTCCCCACCTACCTTCATTTCCACCAACTACACATTTTTCAAACCACTCACCGATTTCATATAACACCTCATCAATTCCTGATTTGAGGGGGATCACCTTCACCCACACATGGGGCAATCACTACCTATTTTTGTCAATGTCGCTTACCAATACAAGCTACATGAAAAAAGGGGCAAAATGTAGACACCAAAATTGGGTCACACTCCCCCTTTACCCCACATGTATATTAATTTAATTACCTACAATTAAATTAATGCCCATTCTCACAATATTCATTATTTAATTACATTAATTGAACTAATTTCCACCTCACCTAGACACCTCACCCCACCACATCACCTAGACACTTCATCATAGACCTATTCATAAGCATGTTTCCTTTTAACTAAGACTTAGTCCTACTTAGCTTAATTAACTAAGACTTAGTTCAACCCTAAAATCACATGCACATTCTTTCGCTAACCGCATGCCCACTTATCTAAGCATAATATCCCATTTGGATCTCGCAACAATGACTCAATCCAAAAAGGATAGCCAAGATCTGCTATTTTGCAACCTAGGATATCCAGCCTTAATCGCGCTTGTCGACTTGAAACCGACGCCAATCACCTAAAGCGTAAAATCCGCTTACCATATATTCACTTTGGGTAACCTTTGCTCAAGGTTGAAATAATTATTCAAGTTTGTGTTAAGAAATAAGGGATAAAATATGCGGAATAATCCCTCACGAATCGCATGACAGATAGACTAATATGCAAAAATATTAAAGATCTCAAATAAAAGTGCAAAATAAAATAGCACAACACAAAGAGACAAGTATTTAACGTGGTTCACCCAATTTGGGCTACGTCCACCAAGAATCACTTGCTCATATTTTATTACAAGCCACCATTCCCTCAATACAATACCCAGATCATTTGGAGCTATGCTCAACAAACTCTATAAAATTCACACCCGAATTCAAAACACATCTGCAATGTTTTTTTCATACATCTATCATATGCATAAAACCATATAAATAGAAAACTGCTTAAGCAGTTTTACAAAACCGTGGGTATTAAAACCATGGGCAAAAACCATCCCATAAACCTATGGGTCAAAATCCCGCCCATATGAGAAAATCATGTTTCCCGATATATCGGGCATGTTTTAAGGCCAAAAAAAAAAAAGCAGGGCTGCGCCTCGAACCCCTCGCTACCGAGGGGATGCTTTGCCACCGGACCGGCGAGGATACATGAAAAGTGTAGTCTTCAACACTTTCACACATGAAAACAAGCTCCACAACCTAACAGGTTTGGAGAAGAGATATCTACATGCAAGCACACACTAGAGCACTCTTACACATCGAGACATCCTAAACTAGCACCAAGCACTAATCTAAAGGTCAAGCATTCACGGTAACGTTTTAGGAAGCACAGACCACGGACCTGACCACCGTTCCATAGGTTAACCATCACCTCCATCCAACCACCAGTCTGCAGTACAAGTAACAACATTTGAATCTGCATCTTTCCATACTTATTTAGATCAGTTTCTTTATCTCTATTTGGGAGTCCTAGTCTCCTTTGCATCTCATCACCTCTCACTTTCCTGCCAATCCCTCCACCTAACCACCTACAACCTCCCAACCCTTCATACTTGACTTCATACACCTCCTCGAGTATTCCCAAAGATTGTTATCAACCTCACCATTCTTTGTCTATTCTCTCGTGCGATCACAGAGAATCATTAAAACCAAACTTTATTGAGTTTTTATCAGCCTGACCCTACCAACGTTGGTTAACCTAAACCGTCGTCGATTTCCTCTCAATGACATTGTTCGTAGTACAGGACTAACGTCGGTCTCTATATCGATAAATCTTCCTGTAATAACAACTTCATAACATTCACCCAAATAACCCAAACCACTCAAAACTTGACCCTGACTGTCCCAAACACCTTATTCACCTGTCTAACTTCCAGATCTGATCATAACCTAGCTTGTTAGATTAGATTTGCTTATTTTACTTGAATGAAACACCTAAATCATATCAACTACAGTAGGATATTATTGGTTTACATTATTTCTTGCATTAAGTTGTGTTAAACAGTGGATTAACAGCCATCTAGGAAGTATCACACTTCCCGAATCTAGCATGTGCTAGTGGTCCACTCGACATGTATTGTTTAATATTCTTCTTGTGGTCTTGTTTTGCATTCACAGGTAGTTCCTTCTAGCAAAAAGGAAATTCTCGCAATCAGCATTGGATCAAGAAATTAGAACGCACACAGTCTACCTTCCACCTTCATTCACAGGTATTCATCCTCACCCTTACCCTATTTGTTTTTCTCATACGTACGCAACTTGTCGGAGAAACACATCCAACCACTATTTTCATCCATATGCATCCCAACTCGCCTAATCAATTTCTAGTCCTAATCTAACCCTAATGGGACCTCATCCCTCAAGTTGTGCATCATCCTCATCACCCAAATCAATGGTTCTCCGCATGCAGCGGAGAGACTATCGGGCACCCGCAACCCTATAAATACATCATCACCCCCTCCTCAAAGAGGATGAAACTTTGGATCCGAATTTAAGCAAACGTTTGCGGTTTCTTGTCTTCTCATGAACTACCATCAACCTCTTGAAGTCATCTTGGATCCATTATCAATCATCTTGGGAGCTTTGGAGATTGTTTGAAGAACTATCTTGTTCCATCACTTCTTCATCACCATTTGATGGCTTGTTTGTCATTTTGGAGATCTGTAACCACATCATCCATCTGTGTTTCCTTCTCATTGTTCGTTTGACATCTATCAACCCTCACCAAATCCTAATTCAATCTCGATCGTCATTGATTCTTCCTCGTCGCTGTAAATCGACCCGATTTACATTAGTTGTTTTTCCTACATCTTGTCCCCCGCCATCAATGTCTATGTTTCTCGCAACACTCGAGATCCTGTAATCTTTCTGTTCTTTTTGTCGATACCCCAAGATCTCACTTTTCCATCACAATCGCCATTGATTTTCTTCTCTCGTCATTGTTGACCCCCTCTACCTTGACTACATTTTCATCTATCTTCCTACAATTTGTTTCTTTTTTGCTTCTTGTGCCTCGTCCCTCGAGCTAGGTCATCCTCAAAATCCGTAGTATGTTCCGCATTTGTTGCTTTCACCTTTCAGTCTTCTTTGTCTCTGGTCACCATAGACTATCTTTGGTCATCATCATCCCTTTCTGGTTTGAATATCTTATCTCAATTTATCATTATATCTATCATCTGATCTATGTTTTATAGATTTCGAGCATTTCCATTCTAGTTATCTTCTGCATGTTATCTAGTTCCTATTTTCAATCAATCTTCTAAACAAGTGGGATGACATCCTTCCTAGGAAGTTCATCACTTCTTGGGACTGACTTACTCAAGCAACCCACCATATAATTTACTAATATTTTTCTTGTGTAGTTGTCCTTTGTGTTGTGCAAGTTATCAAGCTCGTTGTGGAAAGGATTTGTGCACCTATCTTCCATCTCTATCATTATCACACATTAGAGGTAGCCTTAAACCCTCCCATATTTGGATTTTCTTGTTTTCTAGCATATTATTTCATTAACTTGGAACATGAGTGGAAAACTCTTCAAACATTATTCTCTCTCTTATAGTTTGTAGGAAATGTTGACAGTCTTGAAGTGACTATTTGGATTTGATTATGATTGATTTACATCTTATGTTATTTTGATATAATCCAAAAGGATTATTGTAATCATTTGATAAATGTGAATGGAATGCCATTGCATCTTGTAAAGGGATTTTTTCTAATGTATTATTTTGATGATTTTGTATATCATTATAAATGAAGATTAAGGATTATCCTTATTTTAAATCGAATATATGACTTGGCTGATTTGTGACTTACCTTGTTTGTATATGAAAATGAGGATATACTATTTTATACAAATGATTATATGTATAATTGATTATTCTTACAAACATATATATTAATTGTTGATTTCATTGATTCAATTGAAATGATCAAGTATATTGAATAACGACACATAAACAATAAGGATAACAATATAATGAAAATGAAGTAATGTTATTATTGTACCTTATGGAATTAAATGGATTAATCATGACAATTGATTTACTTAAGAGAATAAGGATTATTCTTAACAAGCGAGATATAATGAATCAACTCGATGCGGAATATGATTGGTAACTTATACTTAACGATGAATACTACGTCGTGTTAGTTCGGTAGGAGGAACTAATAAAAGTTAGTGACTCGAGTTATTTAAACCTCTTACGAGAACCTAATATCGTGTATCAACACATTATAATGTGTCGTAAAGAAAGACTTAGTTACTTCATCTATCAAAGATAACTTAAAGTATATAAGAAGCGTAGGTGCTATGTCCCTTCGTCTTCTCGTTAGTATCCTACCCATGCCAACTTAGGATGGCTATGGGAAGGGTAGTGAGGACGTAATGATGGAAATCATTATGTGGTCACTATCTTTCCCATAGGGATCCTAAGATGGTACTGATATGATCATTTTGATTAGTAGGATGATTCGAACATAAACTCATCTTCTCTTTAACTAAATCATCTTCTTAAACAATGAAAAGAATCCAAATAGTTGTGTTGAGATGGTTGTGTGGTGATGGAAGACGAGTTTCGTGGACTTGTGTGCAATCTTGAAACTAAGCTTGCAAAGCAATGCTTAATATCCTTGGCCAAGGTAATGTGATCGCCGACTACATTATCTGTTCACCAATCCCTATTTTATTATGTCGGATATTGGATGGAATACAATATGTAAGTTTTACAAATAGGCACATAGGATATGGACATAGTTCTCGTGACTAGTAAAAGGTTTAACCAAAGTATACACACTCGGGTAGAGTGATTTAAGGGAGATTGTGGAGATCTGGATATACCCTTACAGTGCACATGGTTATCATATGTTATTAGATGGATTCTAAATATTAAATAATGTTGGATTATTTAGCAACAAGCTAAATAATAATCATTAGAAGCATTAATTGAACTTAAGGGTTTATTTTTAAAAACCCTTAAATTAAATGAATCATAACATGGGTGTTACAAATTTGAAATACAAGAAGAAGAACCCTTCTCTCCCTTCTCTCTCTTATTCAAATGTTCTTCATCTTGTTTCATTTTATGTATTGTTTGCATTTTCTGGATATTGAAACTTTGTGCTCTTACTCATGTGCCAAGAATAATTGAACTTTGATTCAATATGTATCTTGTTCACTGCAGTAAATTCCTTTATTTGCAAGCATGTATGTTCTTAAGTTCTATTGACATTCATGATTAGAATAAGGTTTGCATCCTTCTTATTCAAAAGTGTTGTTATATCTCTCTCTACTTTCTAACTTTGTAAGTATGGTGATCTTGCACAACCAAGAAGTAACTTTGTGTCCTTGATTGATAAATTTGCATGACTATGTGTCTCGGTTTGTCAGCCTCGTTGAATGCTTACATTGTTGCATCCCTTCCTTTTCTCTTACCTAAGCTTGTTCTTTTCTCAATATTTTCTTTGTATTTAAAATTATGGAAATACTCACACAAAAGTAACATCCCCATCGAATTTATTAGAATGTATTTTTTTAATATTCTAGATTTTTTTAATATTCTAGAGTTTCTAATTTTTGTTTGAATAAGGGAACCTCCCCATTAAAGAACAAGGACTCTTGTCCCTTGAAATGTTGATTTGCTCCTACAACAATAAATTTTTCAGCGAATAAACGCCTAAATCATCAATACTATTCCAACCATCTCCAAAGCAACAAACATTCAAGATCAAGTCTATCTCTTCTCTTACGACATACAGGTTGTATTCCATCCTTGATTCACTTGTTTTTCAACATGCATTCTTATTTTCACAATTACAAAGTTAAAGTTCAATTTCATTTATCATGAGTATTGCCTACACTTATTTTCTTTTGCGGGTCCGACTCTATTTCGACAAAAGGCGACACACAAATAGAACAAGGAGCAATCTCAAGCACAAAATGCTTAGGCAAAGGCAATACTCAACGAACAAACGCAGAATTATTTCTACTATGCACACAAGGTCACCCCTATGATCCTTATCTTCTAGATTCTATGATACACATTCTACAATCTCCATTTGGCACGATATCAAATACAATCCTCATTCAACACGCTATTAGTTACAACTCCCTTAAGCTCTCCACAAGGTATGATCTTCCTATCTACTTTATACTACTGAATATTCATTCACCAACATTGACTACACTTATCTTCTTTTGTAGGTCTGACCTTACTTTGAAAAAAGGAAACACACAAATACAACAAGAAGCAATCTCAAGCATAAGATGCTCAGCAAAGGTAATATTCAACGAACAAACGCGGTATCATTTCTACTATGCACATGAGGTCACCCTTACGATCCTTATCTTCTAGATTTTATGATACACATTCTACAATCTCCATTCGACACGATATCAACTACAATCCTCATTGAACACGTTATCGATTAACTCCCTTCGGTTCTCCATAAGATATGGTCTTCATATCTACTTTATACTACCGAACATTCATTCACCAGCATAAAGTGGGAGCAAATGTATACATGAAATCACCACGAGTTACTACTTACATCTTGCCTCTAAGTATGCCATTATATGCATGATTCCTAAGTAAGAAAACTAGACATTAACAATACTTGTTTTACTTTTACATTGTTTTATCCTTGTGATATTCTTATCATTTACTTCTCTCGAATGGATACTTTACTTTTAGACATTGGACAACATGTGATCCAACTTTGTATTTTTCGTTATATCCTTTGAGCATCCCGAACAAGATCCGCCCATTGCCCAAGCGCTCTGTCCGCTTTGTGCACTTCGTTATTTCCCCTCCTTTTCTCAAATTTCAATTGCCACATCATTTGTTATCTTTTCTAAATTATTACCCGTCACTTTAGATCGATCTTTTTGGTTGTTAATTACGAAATTCTAATAAGAGAATCATATATATATATATATATATATATATATATACACTCCTAAAAGGGGAAAGCCCCCATCCCGATCTCTAAGGAGGTGCCCCCAAGACGGAGAGTGACAGGTTCTATATAGTTGGAGGCTACCATAACCCTATACAATGGGAAGGAACGAGGAATGGCCCTCTCTCCCATAGAGAATAGAGGGGGGGCCCTCTACCTAGATGCAGCCTATCTCTCTATCCGGAGCTTCGCTTAGCTCCCCTATATAGAGAACTCATCGAGGTGTATATATATATATGCCTTGCTCACTATTATTAGGGGCTAGGACAACTTGGGCTATTACTTACTATCTACTACTTCGGTAAAAATCAATATTCAAGAACTACATTTAAGCCGCATTAATCACTACTTAAGAGGGCCTATTTCTAAATTCTATCTCACATATTCGTCTTTTAGGAAAAGCAGGTTGTAGCATTTTATCTTGTTGAGTCTCGGCACAAGGCCAACCTAGCTTCAAGAACATAATTCAATCGCACGCACACACGAAATAGAGCTAAATAGAATATGAAATGTAGTACAACGCTCAATGACAATCACATTTGGGTGACCGCCGAAGTCAATTCGACTCAAGCATATGCATTATTTATTTCATCTAATGTTTGTTTGAGTCTTGTGTAGGTAACTAGGATTTGTTTTGCAAGTTCAGGTGCGATAGTAAGACCCTACAAAGAAAGCTAGAGCGATAAAGAACAAAAGGAAGAAGACAAGTTCAAATCCCGAGAAAATCGAAACAAGACGTTTACCATGACACTAGCACCCAGTTCAAACACCAACACTGGGCAATTTTTTCCTCATTTGGGTGGCCGGCCCTATTCAAAGGATTTGCAAGTTCTCCAATTTTCTAGACAAAACTTACTTAGTCCAGACCAGTGCTTCCACTCAGTTTCTAGCCCAGAATCAGCTCAAATTTCCGAATACAAACTAGGTCACTCTTATTTCACTTTGTTCATACTTTCATGTCTCGTGCATAATAGATCTTGCTTGCTCTTGTTATATCCATTTGATCTCGGTCCTTCGATAAAAATTTAAATTTCATTAAATTAGCAAGGAAAAACAACTATGGCATATTTTTGAGCTCATATGATTTTATTGGTATTTTTACCCATTCTCCATATTAGCCCCAGTTATGCAAGTGTGTAATTTTTTTCTAAGAAAAGGTTCGTGTATTTTTATAATGTCATTAGTGTAGTCACTAGAGATAAAGTATAATTGACGGAAAAATATTTAATTCTATATTCCTATTTTTTAATGGAGGAATTGATAGGCCTAGTCCAAATATCACTCTTTGCAAAACCATGGGAGCTACATAAGCATTTGTATTGGGTGTTCTATTCAAGTTTAAGTCCCATCGCCCACTCAATATTAATTATCTGGACCTGCAAGTAACCTTGTATAAGAAATTGTATTTGTTGCATTTTGAGCACCTCCTACAATTAATTTTTCCGTCCATGGTATATTTCACAACCTTCTCTAATAAGTTCATAAGAGTATTTTTATTTTTTTGTTTGTAAGTTTCTTTAAATTTGTGATTTATTATGATCCTAGCAAGAATTTCAAAATACATAAATCAAAAAACTTTTTATTTACTTGGACAAATTTTTTTAGTAATATTGTAAGTAAGACATCCACTTTAATTATTACCTATGTCACTCTCAACCTTTAATCTGGGTCTAAATGTGAACCAAAAAAATAGTAAATTTTGTGTTATGTATTGAAATAGAACACTAATGAGCAACAGAGGGATTAACATCCATTCCACAACTACGTGCACCAATATTGTGGTCAATATCCATGAATTTCGCTTCAAAACTTTGGTAAAACCTTTGTAAGACATGGCTACCCAATACAAACAAACATGGATTATATAGCTTTTGGATACAATAGAGTAGATATAATCCAAAACTTTTCAACAAATATACAATAAAATCAGATTGGTAGGTTCAGCTAACATAATGAAAAAAATCAACTCAACATTTGTTGATCTTAATAGCAATATACAAATATAGACATTGTAAAGAGAACGTGGGAATGCAAATATTGGCTTTCTTAAAAACGAGATCTCAGTGCTAAAAATATCAGAATTTGTAGAAATAATTGGTTGTTTATTTAATAAGCAACTTTATATTTTTGAAAAAAACTTTATTTTTATTAAATATATATAACATTAACATAAATTCTATTTACAATAATTAGAAATATATTATTCATAAATTGATAGAATCATAAAATATTTGTAACATGCTTTTTTATTTAAAATTTAATTTTAAAAGATAAATTTATTCACCAATATTAAAATATTGAACAATACAAATCAACAAATTAGAAATTTTGAAATCGAGTAATATTGTCTCCAGGTTTATGCTGAATCAGAAATACACTCATTAAAAATCCTCACTTTCTATTAACACTTACCCTACTGCTATCAACAAGAAAGACATCATATGAAAATTTTTTTACTGTTGTTAGTTTTAAATATGTATTGGTATCACTTGTTTACCATGATATGGAGAACAACTTTTTTACCATTTATGTTTTCTAAATATATTTCTTAGTTTAAAGTTTAACAAATTTATTTTTACAATCAAAATCTAACTCCACAAAACATTATATTGATAGAGACTAGCCAGTAGCCATCAAGGAGCGCTTATTCAAATAGTATATTCTTTTAACATATACTGATTTTTTTAATTTTTGTGGAATTGGGATGCATACATCTCAAATACATAACAATACACCAAAATATCTAGCTCTTTAGCGCATGACACATCAATATCACAATAGATTTTTTTATTGAAAGTATATTAACTAAATAATTAGGAAAAACCAGGTTTGGTGTGTGAAATTTTGCCACAATGAAAATCTAAACTAGTTAGAATAACTATTATACCAAATAGTGATGAATTGGCAGATTACCTAACAAAAGGCTGAGAAATCTTGCCAATCTTGCTATTTCGGACATAGGTATGAGTGAACAATACTAATAGTACTTCGTCCCAAATACCCATAACTAAACAAACAAAATAAATCTGACAACTAACCCACTATGCAGCTGCAACAGTCTCTGCCTGTGCTTTGAAATTGGCCTTGTTGTTAGTGGAGGAAGAGGAGGAGCCCACTTGCACCTTCCCTTTCTTCATGCCTGTTACATTTGCTGAGCTTTTCTCCTTTCGCTCATCAATTGCTATCTGCTGCTGCCTGCATTCTTCGCTGCAGAATGCACTGTCGCCTCTGCAAGTCGGATAAAATTTTCAAAATTAGATCTCATAAACCCAAAACCCAAACCCAAAATCAGTTTGCTTCTAATTGTTAATTCAGACCACATAAACCCAAAATCAGTTTACTTCTAATTGTTAATTCAGACCACATAAACCCAAAATCTTGAAAAGCAAAAACCTACTGAAATTAAAAATGCTTTTGAAATGATTATATAAGTCCTATAATTCTATGTTGTATATTATTGTTAATTGTCTACAAATTAACATAAATTAACACTTAAACATCTTAAATATACAAGATCTTTTAACAGTTGCCGGAGCTAATGTATTGAGTATTTAAGCTTTTCCTTCATATTTCCATGCTCTGATGCTCTATCATCAATAACAGTTGAAAGGCAAGCAACATTTACAATCGCCCTTAAACAATGTGATCCATCCGAGGTCATGTATAGGGAATAAAATAGGATATTCTTGTTAACTGTGTACAGATTAACATTTTCTTAAATATACAAGATCTTTAACAGTTGACAGAGCTAATGTACAGAGCACATAAGCTTTTCTCTCATGCTCTGATGCTCTATCATCAATAACAATTAAAAGGTAAGCAACATTTACAATCGCCCTTAAACAATTCGATCCACCCAAGGTCATGTATAGAGGAATAAAATAGCATGTTCTTGTTAACTGAGTCCAGATTAACATAACTATCACTATATTTGTTAAATATAAAAGATCTTTAATAGTTAACAGAGCTAATGTACAGAGCATATAAGCTCTTCCCTTCATATCATCATGCTCTGATGCTCTATCATCAATAGCAGTTAAAAGATTAGCAACATTTACAATCACCCTTAAACAATTCAATCCACCCGAGGTCATGTATAGGGGAGTAAAATAACATATTCTTGTTAACTGTGTGCGGATTAACATAACTAACACTAAAATTTGTTAAATATACAAGATCTTTAACAGTTGACAGGCTCTGATGCTCTATCAACAATAAAAGTCGAAGATAAAACAACATTTACAATCACCCTTGAACAATTTGACCCACTTAAGGTCATATAAAACTGAAAGAAACCTCGACGATTGACCTTTATAAAATCAAGTGAAGGGCTCATAATTGAATATGTAGAGGGATTTGTTAAGTCCATTCTTGAAAAGCCAGGGAAACCATTTATTTGAGTCAATAAGAGAGGAAAACTTCAAAAAACAAAAATTATAGAGCCTTTAAAGATTAATTTCCATCTCTTTGTTTTTATTAACAGATATTAAAAAAACGGTGAATTGTAATCAAGAGATAAATCTGTAGTAATTTGCCAACGCACGAATCCAAGTTTTGATTATCTGATCTGTTGGACGAACAAATTCGACCCTCCACAACCAAAGCGTAAAACAAAAAACCTTTTACCCAATAGGTAATGTCAAAAACAAATTTAATTTTTTTTTTTAAAAACTGGTCATACAGAGAAAAGGTTGATTCTTAGAACAGCCCTATAGAAATGCTTGACATTTAAATTAGAAAATTAAAATAATAAATAAAAATAAAAACTATCTCACCCTCCCCAACCCAGTAAAAAAACTCCATCCACAAGACACAATAAAAATAGAAAAACAATTATGTATCATTCTCCACAGCCAGAAATCAAATTTCCAGGAGTATCATTTAAAAAAATAAAATCAATTAGAAATCTGTATATTTTCACAATCCATGTGATTGAAAATTTGACTCCCGATTGCAACTGAGTGCATATCTTTGATCCAATGGACCAAGTCTTGAAATGAAAATCAATTACTTGTTCAAAATAAAGCCGTCTTGGGATGAAAATGGTTCTCGACAAATTCCACATTTATGAAAATTGTATGTGCATTCTCAGAAATATAATTTTTCAGGTAAAAACCTTGAAAATATAAATACACAAAAAGTGATAACTCGAGTATTTAAAAAATGAAAACACTAAAATGCCTAAAAAGAAATGAGAAATCTGGCGCAGAGCAACAATTGCTAAAAATACTCTCATACAGACGTAAAATATATACGAAACAAATGATTTCATTTAGCCCAAATATTTAGTCCCGCAATTTTGACCTTAAAAATGTATACCTGTACATGTAAATATCCCTGCCATCGCCGAGCCGGCGGTTGCACATACGGCAGGCGTCCAGAAAGTGAGCCTGCGCAGGCTCCTCACCGCAAAAAAAAAACGCCAGAATAACAAGCCCTTGGTCCAGAAAAATCCTCCATGTGACCAAGCGGAAACCTTACATTTTCCTGCACCATTTCAAAAACTGTTCCGATATGGGACATGCTGGTAGTCCGATTCATCAGAGGCCGAGGACGTTTGCCCAGCATTTAGAGGCGACACCAAACCCAGAACTAAAACCAGGGCGCCAAAACCGCCTCTAAATTTAGCAGACCTTGCAATTACTCTGGTTTATACAGTCTACACAGATCTGGAGCGCGGACTGATCAGCCATCACAGACTCCGGCAGCCAAGAATTTATAACACACACAAAGATTTCGATGTGTTTTTGTTCGTTTACATCACGGTAATAATGGTCAAATCGAGGTCCGCTTCCACTGAAAACGCACTGTGCCTGCACACTTTAACATTCATGTTTCTTCCAGTAACGAAGGGCCCGTTGTGAGCCGCACACGTGTCGCCCTCCAATTTGTTCGCCTGTCGCTGTATACGGCCTAGTAAATTCATAATTGCGCTGCACCGCCACTGGCTCGGCCTACTGTTGTGGCGCCGGTGAGGACAGCTCATTTCCCGGCAACCGGTGTTCCCGGCCAGGTGGCTATTACGACGGGATATTTAATGGGCACGTCGCTGTCGTTCAATAATTTTTTAATTTTTTTCCCGTTTTCGACAATACCGTCAACTTCCGGTTTCGCGAGAGCTGTGGGCGTCAGAGAACGCTGTATTCAATGATGATGGCGATTAATAAAATAATTTTATAAAATTAAAAACCTTAGGTATAGAGGATACTAACATGGACCACAAAAGTAAAAGATACTAACATGTGTTATGGACTAGTAATTGCTAGAAGGGATGTCAATGTTTGATGGGTGATTATTTTCCATATTTTTAATGGTTTTTTTCTATTTTATTTTAAAATGTTTATTTTAGGTAAAGTTTAATATTTATAGTAAGTTGAAAAGAGTTTGAATTCATCTTAAAGTTTTAGTTTTTGGTGTCATAGACTTTTTGATCTTGTTGACCTCATTAAAATCTTTCATTCATTTCTTTATGATTCGTTAAAATTTTATCAATGATTTTATTTTTATTGTATTTTTATATATGACATTACATTTAGTTGAGGTGTCTCGTTAAAAATATGTGTTTCTTTTTGTAGGTTTGTGTTTTGCATACATTACTAACAAGGTAGTGGCGACTATGTTATCTAATAAATGTGTGTTTCTAGTCATTCTTTTATGGATTTATATATAAATTTTAGAAATCCTATTTTGGTACACGTCGATTTTGTTGTGGTCGGTTGAATTGCACCAAGGACTTTAATTTATGATATGTTTGTTTATTTTTATTTTATGTATTTGCGATAATCTCTTGAGTGGACTAATCCATATTTACGTCTAAAGTGTCATCCTTCATTTTTGTTTTGGTCAATTCCTTCCAGCTTTAGAGCATGCTCTTAGTCTTGCAAATTCCTCACTATGTTTCATTGCTAATTTAAAACATCTCTCAATCTCCTCCTTTCTCACGACCTCTTCTTCTCCCTTGAGAATAGAAGATTTACTTTCTTGAGCCAAATTTTAATTTGGTCTTACTATATAGAAATTCAACTATCAACAATATAAGAATCTCAATGATAAACAAAACATATGTGATGTTTAAATAGCCACCTTGGAACCTCGTCTTCTCCCTTACTCAAGAATAAAATATTTACTTTCTTGAGCCAAATTTTAATTTATTCTTACTATATAGAAATTTGACTATAAACAATATAAGAATTTTGATGATAAACAATTATTTGATCATGAACAAATATCAACAATTATAGAATAGGTTGTATGCTCCACAACACCGTTCACAAGAGTAGATTTAAAAACTTGCATGGTAAAAATGAAGTGTTTATTACCTAGGTCGGGGGTGAGTAATTAAACAAGTTCTTTAAGTAATATCACCGATGCTTACAACAATAACATAACTCTCCCCTTCCTTATCATGAGCACAAAATGAGCAATGTATAGATGCATACCATGTCTCCCAAATTAAAGCTCTTAACGCTCCCTTACATCCCCGATATATTAACCACCATAGGTACTAGACAAGGCACACGAACAAATAGACTGCAATTAGCAACAATGACATCAATCTCTCCTTGCAAGATTTTTTCCGCATATATAACTTCTTCTCCCAAACATTGTTGTCCCTACTTTTAGAACTGATTTAATTTAAATTGAATTAAATCTAATTTCAAAGTAACTATTGTAATAAATGATGTACAAGTGATAAAATATAGTAAGTGGACAAACAACAAGCATGTAAGAATATGAAACCCTAAGCAAATGGGAGAGAGAGGGTGACTTAGTTGATTTTGTGCAACCTGTAGATGATCTAGACTAGGAAACTACTCAAGAATTATGGAAGCAGTGTTGTCAAGACTCACTGGAAGTTCTGGACTCAAATTGTGTAGGACAAAAGCACCCACGGGAGGACAGGAGCGTCTAGGCACTAGTGTCCACTAAGGTGCTCAGGTTCTAGTCTTTTCTAGGTTGGAGGAGTGTTGATCCTCTTTTGTCACTCTGGTTTCACTCCAATGTCATCAATCGCACCTTAAAAATAGATACCTAGTTACACATGCCCACAAACCACATTAAACCTAATAAATAAGATGCATAATGGGGAGTCAAATTGACCCTGACAGTCGCCCAAAGAGTGATCTTACGACCAAGCGTTGCACTACATCTCAGATTTCATGTTGTTATGTGTGTGTAATGATGCCCTAGGTTTCCCTTGCACTATGATAGCGAGCTAGATCTAGATTGCTCTAAGTATGCAAATGTGTGAGATGGAATAGAATAAACTTCCCCTCCTATGTTGTGTATGCATAATGATGCAACCCTTGTCCCTTATATGGATGTGCTAGATGGATGCTTTGTAATGCTCTTGTGCCTTTGAATGCAAGCTTATGTGATAGTAGATAATGCTTAGTGTTTGGCCCTTTATTTGAGAGCAATAACTAAGTATATATGATTCCTTTGTTTGAATTACGTAATTGACAACTGAAAGTTTGACCCAAAGTTCTAAAAGGTAAAAGAGACCCAAAAAATTACAAAGAAGATAAAGAAGGTCATGAGCACCCAAGAGGGAGAGGAGCGCCTGGGCGTTTCTGTCCTAACTTGACGCTAGTGTCCAAGGCCATAAACAATAAATCAATCAAGTGTCAGCAGAGTTGTAAGATATGTAAGGCCAATAAAAGTGTAAAAGACAAAGCAAAAGGCCAAAAGAAGTTGTTAACCACTAGTTTTCTTTCTTAGGAATCATGTATACATTAGCATGCTTTAGGACCTATAAATGTACCCAAGTGCCTAGATTTTGTGTCTACAAGAAACAAACAACTTGCAAAGTTTATTTTTGGAGGAAAATTCAACAAAGTTTGTGACATAGCCATGTTTTTCTTAATGTCCCTCTTTGAAAAACAAATCTCTACAAATCCATGAAATCTAATGTGTGACTACAAATACCTATACAACCACAGATTTCCAAACGAGATAATGTGAATCCACTCAATGTTACTCCTAACAATAGTGTCTAATACACAATTGAAGGAAAATACGTATATAAATAAATAGTAAACATTGAATTTGTTACCGTGTGATGAAGTCTAATGGCAAAGTAAACAAAAAAATGGAGGGGCTCTTTGATAAAAGAACACCTCCAACAAATGGATAGACGAAAATTAAATTGTGACACAAAAACCTATTATATTTATCTAGGATAAATAACCATGTGTGATGCAGAACATCCTAGTGTTGCGAGACACTCTTGCATCAACCAAAAATAAGTTGGGGGTTTGTTTAGACTAGGTAGTGTATTTGTCATATTTGCATGGTTGAATTTAATCCATCAAAAACACAACTATTCTTATCGTTTAAGGACAACAAGAACACCAAAGAAGATTAATTTAAGGCATCAACATGTTTGTTTGACTATCACTAGCATTTAGGAAGTAGTTGTGTCAATTCAATACCAAAAAGTGATAGGCATTTTCTAGAGGCAAAAACATCATGGGCAATATATAAAAAGTAAAATGTGATTGCATATTTGGATTCTCTTCAAAAATTATGCACTTTTTAAAAATGGCACTAGATTTTGAGTCGGTGCACAAGTTTATTACCCCCAAAAATAAGGTTTTACAAAATGGTTGTTCTGTAATCCTAAGCGACAACTTTTAAAGGAGGTGGTATTACAACTTTCAATCTACAAAAAGTGGTGGTTTCATAATCGCCATAAAAATTACACAACCTTTTCTTTGCGTAAAGTGTATTTTTGCCCACAATAAATATAAAACAATTGTAAATGTTGAGATGATTGGTTTTCTCTTCTTGGGTGTTTTCAAGGTGCTTGGAAGTTCGAAGATAAAATTCAAAATGTTGAGAAATTTTAGAGGGATAAAGCAAGAGTATCTCGTAAGTGTGTTGAGAAATTATGAAGACATCTTCCAATAAGGAGTGTTGGGTAGAAGTAGTTGGATTTGAGTGTCCTTAGTTGTTAGACATTGAGTAGAGTATAAGAGATGGTGAGTTTTATTTATCTCAATACGTGCGTAGAGAATGCAGAGTTGTAAAAATGGAAAACAAAGGAGATAGAGCACCCGAATTTTTAAACCTAGAAGAGATGTTAAGATGAGTTTAATGAAGGATGGATGTTATGGATATTGCACAAAGTATAGGAGATATAAAATATGTGAGATAAGATGAAGGTGAAGCATACGATGTTCAAACCGAAGAGTTGGTTTTATATCTCGGGAAAAGTAGAACTAAATAAGAAGAAGTTGTTGACAATATGCTCCGAGAGGAAGATGTAGGTAGAACATTGAATGTGAGACAATCCACATATGATAAGGAAGGGGAGTTTATTCTCCAACACGTGTCAATGGGTAGAGAATAAAGAGTAGAATAATTAGCTCGGAGAAGAGTCTAGAAAGAGGGGAAATGTGACCTAAAGCCACAAAATGCATAATTGGATAAGATGTTGGGAGAAATTTAGTTTAGGTTGGAAGCCTTGGAAAGAAGACCAAAAAGTAAAGAAAATAAAGTTATTGAGAAAAAGAAGCTCATATAGATAACAAGAGAAGATCCCAGAGAAGGGAAGAGCCCAAGAAAGGTCATGGTGAAAAAAATACTTTGAGCCTAATAACATTACCCATTTTTTTCTCGGTATAGAGATCCCAAAATATTTTACAGGATGGATAATGGAGTTGGAGTATTAGTTAACAAAGAAAAATATTGAAGACCCCAAAAAGAAAGATTTTGTAAGAACAAGATTGTGTAGAGTTGCGGCTTTGCATGTTGGAGAGATTTTCAAGAGAATATATACAAGAAAAAGGAAAAGAAATGGTGAGAAGATGTGAACATTTTGTTTCCAAGTTGATGGAGAAAAAAGCGCATCAAATAATGCAAGAAGGGTGGTTGTGGAAGCTTTAAATATTAAGGCTTAAGAGTGAAGAGAAGAGGATTGCCATGAAAGTAAATGAGAGGGTGATGTTTCCATATGAGAATCTCAAATATGTTTTGAAGAATAATGAGAGAGGAGAGAAGGTAAAAGAGGTTCTCTAGGATGATGTTACGAAGAATGGTGATGAGTTTTTCATAAAAGGAGATGTGAGAGTGGATTTGTCATAGAGGTAGCCAGAACTATTATGAGGAACAAGAGAGTATAAGAGTATTTCAAAAGACCATTGAGAATGAAGCAAGTTGTGTGCATCTTGTGGAGGATGAATTCCTCGTGAAGAATAATGTATGAGAACCTCACGAAGAATAATGTATGAGAAAATAATGTAATAGTTGTGTTGTAAATAGAGGATGGTACAACCGAGGTAAAAATGAAGGAGGTGGTATATGTCAAATCTCGTGATTGTTCAAAAAGATGATTTAACTGCGGTAAGTATGAGTTCATGACGAAATAAGAAGAGTGCACACATAGAGTTGCATTGTATCAAACAATCAAGGTGTGTTATGAGGAACAATAAAAAGATTTAAGGTTTTGAGCAACTCGTGGAGGAAAAAACCCTCCCGAATGAGGATAGAGATAAGAGGAATTGAAAAGAAAGAGTGTAGCCATTTATTGGAGGTGGCCAAACAACTTGAATATGGAAAGAAACATGAAGAAATGTTAGTGAGAATGTTCTTATGAGAACAAAAATGTAGTTGAAGACCATCCATGGGAATTGAAAAAATAAAAACAAGTAAAGAATGGTGATAATGAGGTGGTAAGTGTTGATAAATATGATAACGGACCATTGAAAGTCCATCATGTGAGTGCAAGCTATAATGATAACGAAAAGTTAGACAATGTTCCTACTGCACAGGGAAGAGATGGAAAATGTGTTTATAGGAACTCTTAAGTCCCATAATGTTTCTATTTTTTTGCAATTATATTTGTGCATAAGATGAAAAAGGAGAGGAAAATGTGTAGTTTAGAACGATACACTCATCATCATGTGCATATGCAACCAAGATAAGAAGACCCAAAATATTAAACATGGAGAAGCTATCATGTGACATTTGGAGAGTTGTTTGATATGGATATGACATCAATAGAATATATTGTTCAAGTTTACATGAAGGAAAATGAGGACAATGGTTGGTTTCATTCGTAAGATGTCCCGAGAGGACACACAAGTGAAAATAAATACATAATCACAATTGGATGTGGTAGAGAAGACTCTCACAAAATACATCGAAGGAGGTTGGTAAGAAGAAGAAAAAACATTTTCCATATGTCAATAAGTTGATAGATGAAGGCATGCATTCATTCTCCATATCGAGAGACATATTAAGAGATGGATAAAGAGTGGAGTTGTAGAAGAAAATTTCCATAATTTGTTTCTGATGTTGATCCAAAGAGTATTTGGGAAACAAGAGAATATGAATAATGTCATACATGTAAACATACATGGAAAGAACGATATAGGGATGGTGGGTATGTTCCTACCAAGAATATGATAAATGCAAGGATGTAGGATTGGTGCAAACACGAGTTGAAGAAGGAAATCTCGTGATTCAAAGGATTCCTTATTTTCATTTGGGCAACAAGAGTGCAAGTTTCTGTGCATAAGATATGCTTGTGATATTAAAGAGGACAAAGAAAGGAGGTAGCAATCAACCTATAACTGAGATAAAGAATATGGAGAAATAAGAAAGAAAAGAAAAAATAAGAAGAGAATGACATGTTGTTATCAATCCATGCATGTGTAGAAGAGGATGATATTGTAACAAAAGCATGTCTTTTAAAGGACATGAAAGTATAGGTGAATAAAGTGCACGTTTGGAGAGGCATTGAATAGAGAAGAGAGTAGTGTTGCACTAGATTTACCATTATAGAAGATACATACATGAATGCTTAATTCCCATGATATTGCATATGATGAGTTTATTGATGTAGTTGTTGAATAGAGAAAGGTTAAGAGAATGTAAAGAGAAGTTGTAATAGAAGGAAATTGTAAAGGATTTATGTTAGCAAAGTGAACGACATTGTTGAAGGAATTAATGCACATGAGAATTATCGATTATCAAAATACTTGGTTTGTTGATTTTTGTAGGTATAGGTGAATGTCCAACGAAATAAGAGGAGAGTGTTGTGAAGGAAAGTTAAAATGAGTGGGCCTTTATATTCATTGCTATGGGAAGGGGTTGTAAAAGTAAAGAGGAAAATGTATGAGCTAAAAGAGGAAGGGAAGCATGAATTGCTCACTTCCATAGGAGTAATTCTAGAGATGAAAGAGATGTCGAGCTTAGGTATATTTGGTCATTTCAAATCCCATAAGGGCTACAAAATAATGTTGTAGAATACAATTGGTGGAGGTGGATGGATATATGTGGGAAAAAACCCATGAACGGATGAAAAATGAGAAAGAGAGCATATTGGAAGAGGAAGATGGACTATGCCTAAAAAATGGCAAGCTAAATAAAGTGTAATTAGGGCTAAGCGAAGGAGGTCAATGCAACTCTTATGGCGAATCAAGGAGTATGTCTCTTTTTTAAATATAATGCATTTTTTTCAAGATTGAATTTTTCGTCCTTTATTTTTTAAATATAGTGCATTATTTTTCAACATTGAATTTTCCACCTTCTTACATGTTTTTAATCTATCTAGATGCTAAGCTAAGTGCTTCTTTGTATCCACATATTTGTTTTCCTTTCTATGTATGCAAACAAGTATTAAAGTGAGGCATTATGTAAACACTAGTTTTGGCATTGGACATTTAATAGTAGTCAAATTTCATTGTTATGAGGTAATTTTGTGTTTGTTGGTTCATATTAGGTTCTAATCGTAGGCGAGTTCCTCGTTTTATGGTCATTTCGCGTCGTGGTCCCTATATTTTCTCTTTCCTCTCCCATTTCTATCGCCTCCCCTCTTTTCTTGGTTTTTCTAAGGTTTCTACGCAAAAACCATGCATTTCTCGGTTATGAATCCCTAAAGCAATATTTGTATGGTTTTGGTTCCCCAAAATTGTAAATGTACGGTTCTAGCTTTGCAAAATTGTAACCATATGATTCTTGATCCCCAAAACGACAATTGGATGGTTTTGTGATTTTTGTTGTGTGGGCGCTTCCGACCCTTCTTTTCGGTCCCTTATGGTTTTAAGGCCTTCTTTGTTAGTTTTCTCGTTTGTTGTGCGCCAAAAATTTAAAAAATCGTATGTCTATAAACACATAAGAGCACTAATGCATGTAGAAAATAATAACTAAATGAAGAGATATAGCCTTATAATGAATTCATAGCAGTTATTCAGACATTTAACAAAATTTGAAGAACATCTAGCATTTATTGTGTGTTGTGTCACACATTCATTATAACATTGAAAGTGAGGATTGGGTCTCTGCATGACACTAGACTACTTGCTCATTATCATGTTATAATTGGTATGTTGGTTTTAAAGATTGTATAACATCACAGGGCCTAACAATAATGGACAAATAACACACGATCCCAAATTCGAGAAGGTGTTGTTTCATTATTGGGGTTTCAAATGAGATCAATTTCCTACATATCTATAAAAATTTTGAAAAGCGAGTGAGCTTTTCTGAGCCACGTAATTGATAAACAATTCAAATCAAATTTCCCTGAATAATAACGTCCACAACCATTATTTGTCGATTCTATAAAAATAAACTAACAATTTTGACATATACACTCTAATTTTTTAGGTTTGATTCTCATCATTCTTTAACCATATTTTACATTCCGAAAGAGTTTACAACAAATAAGTTCCTCCACAAACCCACTCATGCCACATATAATTGAGTACACAATTAAGTATAATTCTACACAATTAGATCTCATTTTATTTGATTGCAATGTTTGTGGGGAGATGTATGACATTGTAGACTTGAAGCCACTTTCCCACAAAACACCAACATATTAATAGCGAGAGCGAAATAAGGGTTTGTCCACTAGGGCCACTAGTGGCTTGTCCTCACGTACCCGGCAAAGGAACCTCCCAAGTTACGAGTATAATAATATTTTAGGGCTAAAATTAAAAATTAAAAAAAAGAGAGAGAGAGAGAGAGAGCGTCCGTCTAAGTGGGGCACGGACAGTGCATGGGTACGGGCGAGTGGGGTTATTTCTGGCGGAGTTTGTCCGAGAAACGAGCGATGTTTTCCATAAAAGGGATGCCTTTGCCGGGGATGCACGCGAATAAAAATATCAAACTCTTTGTCGCCTCTATGACATTTAAAACTACGTGCCTGCTTTTCTTTTAACTATTTAAATGCAACAAATGAAGGGCCACACGAATCGCCTTTACACATTTTTTTTTTTTTCTTTTGGAGCCTTTGTACATTTGTTTAATGACTAGTACCAGTTTATCACCGTCTCACATGAACCTTTAAAAAGTGCCCATTATTTTCCATGAAAAAAATAAAAATTTAAAAAATAATGGAAATAGGAAAAGTATTTTGTAATAAGATACGTTTTGTCTGAAAATGTAAAGTTTAAAAAATGAATTTCATTTTTTAAAGAAGAATATGAAAAGTAGTTTGATGTAAAACATGTTTGTCATGTTTGAAATATGGAAAAGTCTTTATCACACCCATAGATTAAAGTGAAATTCATATCATTGGTTTTAATATCACAAGCTTTAAAATTAAAAATCTTAAAAACACAACATGGATATGTATATAAAGTGCTACTATCCTATTCAAAACCTAAAAATCCCGCAACCTAAAAAAGCTAAAACTCAAAATTCAAAAATCACAAAGATACTCGAAATCGAAAATCAAAAAATGAAAACCGAAAGCTAAATCCTAAAAGATCTAAACTTAAAAAGTTTGAAAACTTTGAAACTCAAAATCCATAGCTCAAAAAGTCAAATCTCAAAAAATCTAGACCTAAAAATATCGAAAGAGAAAATCGATGTAGTTGTGATTAGGGTTTCTTATTACGAGAACCTTAGACTAAATAACCCTCAAAATGCTCAACGGAATACAATGCATAAAATACACAACACACAAACAACACAAAATATGAAACTCTAAATTCAACTATCTTTGTTCCATCATAAAAAGCACTACGAGGCAACAATATATAGTTATCTCATAGGTGAGATGTTCAATAAACTCTAGATCCTAATATATATGCTTGCTAACTTAGAATATTTGCAAGTATAACACAAAACACAAAAACACATTGACCTAACAAGTTGAGACTATAATATTAATTGTTGGCAGTCATCCCTAACATAAGAGTACTAACATGCATATATAATGCAAGACCCACCTTTTACAATATCACCTCAACCAACAAATGACCCATATGACACTACTAAACGTCCTAATCCTCTCGCATGACAAGATAAGTTCCAAACACAACTTGATGCGAATTGAGTCAACTCAACAATTACAACTATTGGATCAAGTAAAATATATCTCAACTCATACAACAATGTCATATTCAAAACTGAAGGGAATGGATCAAAGAGTTGTAAAAAACAACTAAAAATGATATTCAATATCCTCCATTGTATATTATCATCCAAATCTTACAAATAAATATGTGAGGTTGTTCCTAAAATTTAGGAAACAACTCACTAACAATACGCGAGTCATTTTAACAACTCTTTTAATATGAAAACTATAACAACCTCTCTAGCTCACATATAACAAATGTGAGCACTAACTAATTAATTCCCAACATTCCCCCGAATGCTAACATGGGAAGAAAGAACATCGGAAATATTTGAACAAAATCGTATGCCTTAAAGCATACTTTTAGGTTTGCATATTGTTGGCTTGGATCTTGTTGTCTAGATCTTGTTGCACATGACCAATCTGCTTCACCATAGTGAATCCCATACCGATGATCACACTTCCACCAATTCACCTACATACGCAAACTCAACAATTCTCACTTTCACTTCTAGTGAACGCTCTTTCATCGGCCGATCGATGTTAGAAGTATGGCACTCAAAGAATCTCAAAGCAATGAGGATCATTCCAATTCAACTGCCCTCCTATACAACTGTTCTCAACATCTACAATGCACATTCTCCTCATTTCAATCATGACAGGGGAAGGAAACATACGATGGAAAAGTGACAAGCGAGCATGGGAATCTACAAGTAACTCTTCCTCGCACCTGACCTCCCGAGGTCGTGCCGAGACAAATTGATGGGGATGGACTATGTGTGGGATGCGAGATAAGCTAGTTAGGCGAATCTTATGTCTCACGCACTAATGGAATCTGCGAATCTAAGGCAAAGAAGACCCTCCTAACCTGAACTGGCGTGATAGATCGGTCGGCGAGGATGACTGCTCGAAGGCTCCAATCAATATCAAGCTCTGGCATAATCCGGTCTATAGGTTGTGGGATACGGGGAAAATGACCTGGGATTGTTTCATGTATATCTCCAGATAGGGTCATAGGATGGATGATGGATATAGTGGACTCTACGGGTGATTCTCTGGTCTAGTCCAGAAATCCTTAGCTTCGTTAGCTGCTATATCCAACAAGGATAACTATGTGATGATGATAGGTGGAAGTGGAGTGGATCTGAATACTAATGTGCGTAAGCTAGCGTCAACGTCGGATTGACTTGTGGACTCGTTGGGTTGTGGGATTTGTGGATCACAACCGTAGATTCATGGTTGTTGTGGACCTACTATGGTCATGTGCGGAATCAGTCCCTAATCCCTAGTATCCAATAGTCGTATGCCTTTTCGGCCTCTATGTTTAGAACTACAAGTTGTGCAATCTTCTCAGAGTACCTTACAGGCATTCTTGCAACCTAAATTCTTAAGCTAGTGTCTATATCAGTGAGAATGTCTCCTGCGTCTGGCATGGGACCAAAGGGTCACAATCGAACGTTTGCTCTCTTTCAAGCCCTTCTACAGTCATGTGGATGTTTATCTAGGGTAATTTGTAGTTTGGCTGGTTTGACCAAAATGTGTGTGCTTGGTCATCTTCTATGTTTAACCCTCTTAACTGTGTGTTGATGATCTGTTGTAAGTTTGTTGTTGTTCGGAATACTTGGATTCTAAGATTCTGATCTATATCAGCTATTGTTGTAACAAGATTGGGTTGAGGCACAATTGGCTCGAATACGTATTCTCTGGGCTCTCTAGGTCCCGTGATTGTCATGCAAAAGAAACAATGTAAATCTAACTGTAGCAGAGTAGAATTGACTATGTAAAGTATATCTACGACATATATAACTTCTTTATTTTTGTATTTTTGATGAACTATTGAACAAAATTGAAAGAGCAATTATTTAAAATATCTAGAAATTAACAACTAAACTAATAACGAAATTAAAACAAACAAAGCAGTCGAGTATAACTACTTGCCTGCGATTGTAAATCTATTCTAAATAACTAGATAACTGATCTAATCTATTTGAAAGACTCTCGATCCTACCTCAGAAGTGAGGAGTGAATCATAGTTTCTTAGAAACTATCAATCCCCACAGCTTCCCCGGCAATATCGAAAGTGAGATTAACTGAAATGAAATGATTGACTACTCTATTTGATATGTTTTAACTAGAACTTTGAAAGCTTGAACCTGGATTTTGCAGAATAGTGGCGAATCTTGGTTGTGTGTGGCTTTGTCCCCTCAGTATGATCTCCTCATTCTTTCGTGCTCACATGAATCCAGAAAAGCGTGTGATGTTAGCATCAATAGAAGTTGGTATCAAAATAACGGCAGCTTAGGATGCAGACTGAATACAATGCGAGTAGGAGAGGGATAACGCAAGAGAACAGAGCTTGGCTTATGTAATTCCTAGCGGGATTTATTGTGAGTCATACAACATAAAACATCCAGAACTTGAAACTATCCTGCTTGATGAACAAGACTTGCAACTTTAATGGCTTCCTACTTGAAAATAAAACTATCCTATTCCAATGAATTGCATGAAATAGTAACTACACTAGCACAAGAAGATTATGTGGCTTCCTAACAACTAAACAACACTAACCATGCATACAACAAATGAAACTATGAATCCTAAGCAAAATTGAAAGGCTAAGCTATTGAAATGAGAAATTGAGAGGCAAATTTGAGGGGCCATTTGCTTGAGCACAAGCCAACTATTTATAGAATCCCATTTACCCAAAGGTGAAAACCAATTTGATCTCTTAAACCATAAACAATGCAAAAACACTATTCTAGGGAACCAGAATCATAAATACAAGCAAAGGCGGTGAAAAAAGTTGGTAAACGTTGAAATTTTACACGAGTCGCGTTAAAAGAGCATTCTAGAAAATGCGTGAAGGACCGCCGACTTGAGCAGGCGGCGGTTTCATCACTAAAGACCGAAAAGCAAAGGAAAAGAGGGGAAGGAAAAAGCAAAGCACGCAGGGGCTAAGCGGGGCATGTGGGATGTTAACGCATACTTGGAGAGCTTTTCTCGGATCCCGAACACCTTGCGAGGAGACTTGTATCATCATTGGGGCACGTGTAATGTTGTTCCGGTAGTGTAACACCCTATAATTTTGGGTACGTACATATTGCCCCCTTAGAGAAGCGTTTTAGCCATGAAGAGGCATAAAACGGTGGGTCCGAGTATGGCGGTCCCGAAATGGGAAGTAAGAAATTATACCTGATATGCCCATGTGTCGAAATGACGCCCTCCGAGATTCCCGCTACCTACAAAATGAAAAGAGGAATCAAGTGCAGATAGACAAAATAGATCGGAAAATAAATACTAAAATAATATGAAATGAGGACGTACCATTTGTGCGGGGATAAGAACTTACCTCCGTCGGCGCTCCAAACCTGCGAAAAAGGGGCATTCAAAACAAGTCAGGATGTTATATATGTAAAAGTGGGCCCATTTTCCTATTCATTTGTGTGTGTTGATTTGATTGATTTTGAGCTCTGGGACCCACGGTGACGGTTTCTGACGCGAGTATAGTCAAAACATTTAGGACGAGATTGTGATCATGCCTCCACGAGCGGAACACCGACCCGCGAGATCACATGTTAGTTTTTCTCGATTTACCATTTTTATCCCCAAAATGTTAAGATGGTGAAATCTTTGTCATGGGGGATTATTTTTGAAAATGTTAGTTTTAATAGGGTCACTTAGGGGGCCTAATGGGTAGGCTTTGTTTTGGTCAAAATAGTCTTTATTTTGCGTTTTTAGGCGTTTTTAGGGCACGTGACCCACATGGAAATTCGGGACATGACCGCCGCCCGAGCAGGGCGGTGGTTACACAACCCCCGCCCTGACTCAGGGCGGCGGTTACAAGACTGCCGCCTTTAAGGCGGCGATTACGGAACCACCGCCCTGCTCAGGGTGGCGGTCCTTCACAGAATGCATAAACAACACTTATTTGAATTTGTTTTTGCGTTTCTAGCATTCTTATATGTTTTCATGATTTTTCTAATGTCATTTGAATACTAACTTACTCCGTTTTGTGTGTTTTTGGGTGTATACAGTGAAGGAGGAGTATATCCGATGGAGCCGAGAGAGAGAGTGTGATTGGCTTCAGCAGTATTGGATGCCCTTTCTCAGGATGAGCAGGACACTCTTCAGAGGGCCGGTATATTGCGCATATCACAGGTCCCGCATGTTGCACCTTCTAGTCACATACTTTGTGACTTGTTTTCATATTGGGATGCTAATCGGAACACTTTCCGATTTCCAGGAGTCAGAGGTGAGTGGACCATTACTTTGGAGGATGTTTACTGCATCTTGGGGGTCCCGATCATCGGAGACGACTCACACTTGAGACAGCAGGTTCACGGGCTCGAGATAAGACAAAGGGCTTCATATATGGGAGACACGTTATCTCCACCGGTTCAAAGAAGGGGTGAGGGTCCGATCTATTCCTAGCCTTTGCCTATCCCTTTGATTCGCTAGGCCATTATGGGGATCATTGGGACAAGGAGGAGACACTTTACTTTATTGTTGGTCCCCCATCATTGCACAGATTGAGGGACATGGCTAGATTTACGCCTGGGGAGCCGACATTCTTGGGACCACTTATCATGATCTGTACTGGGTGGTTCATTTACAGGGGAAGTCCTTGAGCCATCCGACCCTAGTTATGAGTTGGGTTTATGAGTGTTTCATCCCCTATGGGAGAGGTGTGGAGGTGGCAGATCCCAGAGCCGTGAGGGCAGCCAGATGGACAGATATGTCGGTGCTCAGAGCACCCCACCAGCCAGTCGCCTCCTTGACCACTGATGACATGGAGGCCACACCCTATCAGGCCATGGCAGGGTTATGGGGCGAGGAGGCTCTTACTTTGATCTCTTGCTCCACCACAGGGTAGCTTGTGGATAGGATGGGGAAGGTGGAGATACATCCTTTTGGTCGAGTGCCTCAGCAGTTTGGCCTTCCTTACGTGGGTATGCTTCCCCCAGTGGTGCCAGTATACAGATCGGTTCGGGAGGCTAGAGGAGGTCCTAGAGGCCGGGGTTGGATAGTTGTTACTCCTAGTGTCCCCATTACAGCTAGGAGGGTAGTACGTGCTCGAGGGAGAGCCGGTGCTCCTCAGGCACCCTTACTTTAGATTGTTGCCGGTCCCGCCCACAATAGCGACGACCCCATTGATATAGACTCTGAGTCCGAGGAGTTCATAGGGGGAGAGACAGAGGAGGAGACTAAGGCTGAGGTCAGTGAGTCGGGTAGAGAGGAGGACAATGATCCTGAGTGGCATGACACTCAGGATATCTTACAAAGTGAGAGGGAGGGCAAGCAGAAAGCGAGTGCGGAGAGGTGACCCTAGCTTCAGAGGAGCCACTTTCTCAGGGCTTGGGTAGAGGATGAGTCCGTAGTAGGATGTTATGTGGCCCCAGGCACAGGAGGAGTGCACCAGTCAGCGGCGACATCTGTGGCAGTGCTTGACCCTAGAGATCCATCTTGGAGGCCCGAGAGATCCGAGTGAGTTATCATCCTTCCTTTTAATGTTTGTTTTTAGCTATGATTGTCTTAGTTCTATCTCTCCTTTTGTTTACTCTTGTTTTTATCTTTTGAGTATTTCTAATTTGTTTTCTCCTTTGCTTGCAGAGATTGCTGACGAGTGGCGAGACCTGATTCGCGGTATGCACTGATACCCTGATGATCCCCATGGAGAAGACCCATGCGGAGCTATCCGTGGATGCAGGGGAGCCCTCAGCAGCTGGTAGGCATACCAAAATTTTTGCCCCTGTCTGGCATGTGGCCAAGATGGTGTCTACCCTCTGTACCGAGTTGGCAGGATACAGGACAACAGAGCACCTGATGAGGAGTCACTCTCATGGCGAGGCCGCAGCTGCTCCTCGGGATCGTGAGCCCTCCGTGCACTCAGAGCGCCGGCGTAGCCAGAGCCCTAGACGTGGGCGTACACCTTCGAGGGATCTCATAGGGGTTGAGAAGCCACTTGGCTCTCTTAGATTATTTGTATGATGTATTTTGTATTTCTCGGGCTCTTTGAGTGTTTTGACCATGCTTAGCGCATGATGGCATTATACAGGAAACGTTGATTATATATATATATATATAGATATTCTTTTTGGATCAGACTCTTGGTATCTATGTTTTTATGATTCATTTCCGCATGTAAACTACAATGTTGTTTTTATATGCTTTTCAGAATGTATGCAGTGGAGAACAAATGATACAAGTGCTTTCTTTCTTTTTGTATTTCGTGATGTTGATATATGATAATGTAGACATAATGTGATTTTGAACTTTAGTTTCTATAAGCAATTGTTTGGTACTTCATATTTGTTTTGACAAAATGAGATGATAAACCGGTATGATGAGCAGATGAACTTGCCCCATTCCTAACTCCACGCAACTAGTAAGATGCGAGGGCTCATCACCAAGAGCTAGAAAGGGCACAAGCTACAATTTTTTTGAATGATAGTGATGAGAGATAGACAAAGATTTGGCGGAACCAAATTAGGATGCTACAAACCTACTCTACTCAAGTGACTCCATAGTTTTAGAATGCTACTTGCTTTGCGGTTTATCTAGACTTAGATCCAGTAGATGGCCACATGGTAGACAAAATCTGGTTTTTGGGGTTTTGAGCTCTCTTGGAATTTTGGACATCTGATTCATTTGTTTTTGACTCAAGATTTCAAAGGTTTATTTGAATTGTTTGCTTATGACCTTCAACGTTTATTTGTCAAGAGGACCCCCTACACCTTGCCCCATGCTACTAGTAAGAAGCGTGGGTTTATCACCATGGACAAGGTACAGGCGAGTAAGGGCATTCCCATCCTTTCCCAACCCTATGTCACTAGTAAGAGATGCAAGCTCATCACCGAAGGTTGGTAGGGAAAGGAAATGTGTAAAATAAAATTTTCTATTTGATCTATGTTTGACTTATATATTTGAGAAAAATGTCAGTATGTTCTTATTTCCAAAGAGATATGCGTACGGGATAGATGTGACACTATGAAGCTTCTAGAACAGACCATAGGCAAGACACCTATCCTAGGGAGAAACCAAAAGTGAGAACAAGCATGCAGACCTTGGTATGGTTACCGTTAAGACTTTGTCATATCTAGCTTTATATGGATGAAATGATTCTGAAATGGTGATGATGTTATGAAAATGAAGAAGTATGATTGGAATGCTAATGCCAATACCATCAGAAGTTTGTAATGAATTGCTTTGAGAATAAGTTCCTTGATCACAAAATTGTACGAAACAAGTGGACAAAATGAACCTAACTACATGAAGATGCAATGTAGATATAATTATACAAATAGTGCTGGTCGCTTATGCATAGAATCGTTTAAGGTGTAGGGAATTGACAGTTTCACCAAATTCCTCACCTTCTAGTGTACATAAGAGATATGCACCATTTCCATAGTCTTTTGTGACTCGGTATGGGCCCAACCATTTGGGCCGGAATTTCCTTCCTTCGCTGGTCTTTTTATCGATCCGGTTGTCTAGTCTTAGAACTAGATCTCCTTCATATATATCTCGTTCATAGACCTTTTTATTATACTTAGCACAAGACATCCGGTAAGCATAGACTCTATGCCATTGTTCAGCGTCTAGCCTAGCCTCATCTAGGCTTTCTAGTTGAGAGAGACGTGCTTCTCTATAAGCTTCTTCATCCAAAATCCCTTGTAGTGAGATACAGAGACTGGGTATTTCAACCTCAAGTGGGAACCCTCGCTCTCCGAATACCAATGAGAAAGGAGTTGCTCCTGTGGGTGTTCTTATTGAGGTTCGGTGGGCCCACAAGGCTGGGTATAACTTTAAATGCCAATCTCGTTTATTTTCTTTTACCATTTTAAGGAGAATAGCTTTTAATGTCTTGTTTGTTGCTTCAGCCTGTCATTGGCTTGAGGGTAATACAGGGAGGCTATATGATGGCTTATTTTAAATTTATTGCATAATTCACAAACCTCGTCATTCTTAAAAGAAGTGCCATTATCTGAGATAATGATTTGTGGGACACCGTACCTGCAAATGATTTGGTTCAAAATGAACTTGGCAATCACGGCACCTGGTACAAAGTGGTAAGAGGCATAGCCTCTACCCATTTGGTAAAATACTCGGTGGCCGTGATTATGAAGTTATGGCCATCTGTAGATGAGGGAGAGAATTTCCCTATCAAATCTAGGCCCCATGTAGAAAAGGGCCATGGAGTTGCGATTGGTTGTAGAGCTTGTGCCGACATGTGAATCTCGTGGGAAAATTCTTGGCATTTATGACATTTGCGTACAAACTCTACTGCGTCGTGCTCTAGAGTGGGCCAGAAATAGCCCATCCGATGTATTTTGCAAGCGGTGGCGTGACCACCAAAGTGGCCTCCACATATTCCACTGTGAGATTCATGGAGAATCTTCTTGGATTCTTCTGTGTCAACACACCTTAGAAGCATTCCATCGAAAGCCTTACAATAGAGCACTTGTTCTATAATAACGTATTTAGCCATGATAATGCGTAACCGCCTTCTTTGTTACGGTGTAGCACCTTTTGGATATGCATGGCCCATGATATAATTAATAATATCAGTATACCATGGACATTTAGAGATGGGAGGTCTAGTTTCGACGTAGTATATGCATTCATCGGGAAAGTCCAGATCTACTAGATCACCTCTATCTAATGGGTTATCAGCTAACCAATCCACAATGATTTGTCCCTTAACGGACTTCTGATTTACAAATGTTAATTCGAATTCACCCATTAAGGTTATAAAGCGTCCAACCTTTTTAGACAAGGACCCTTGCGAGGAAGGTTCGTAAATGGTCTGTTTTTACAATGACCCTTGTTTCTTGATTTAACATGTAATGTCTTAAGCATTTGGTTGCGAAGACTATGGAAAGGCATTCTCGCTCTGCTTGCGTATAACGTGTCTCATAATCGAGCAACGTGCAGCTAATAAAATAGATCACACGTTCTCTCTTGTCATCATCTTCTTGAGCCAACATGTAGGCTAGCGAGACATTGGTAGCTCGTGAATATAAGATTAAAGGGCGGTCTAGCTTAGGAGGCATTAGCGTAGGTGGTGACAAGAAGAAACACTTAACCGCTTCAAAGCCTCATCAGTAGTATTCGGTCTAATCAATAATGTACTCTTTCTTGAGTAGATTGTTGATTGGATGAATGACAAAGCTTAAATTTGGGATGAATCTTCAGATTGCACCAAGTTTCCCAAGAAACGACTTGATTCCAGATTCATCCGACAGTGGGATCATTTTAAGAATAGCCCAGATTTTAGTTGGGTCTACATCGATCCCTCGTGACGATATAATGTAACCTAGGAGCTTCCCTCTTGTCACACCAAATATGCATTTTTCTGGGTTTAGTGTGACTCCATATTCTATTAAACGTGAAAGAATGATGCGGAGCACTTCCAGGTGATCACAGCGCTTCTTGGCTTTGGCCAACAAGTCATCTACGTAGGATTCCATGATTTTGTGAATAAGATCATGAAATATATATGTCATTGCCGTTGGTATGTAGCGCCAGCGTTCTTGAGACCGAATGGCATAACAACGTAGCAATAAGTTCCCCAAGGAGTTATAAATGTGGTTTTGGCTTGGTCTTGTTCGATATTCTGATTTGATTGTATCCTGAGAATCCATCCATGAGAGACAAAAGCTCAAACCCAGCTGTTGTGTCAACGATGACGTCAATGGATGGTAATGGGAAGTCGTCCTTAGGGCACGCTTTGTTAATGTCTCGAAATCTATGCAAATGCGTATCTTCCCATTCTTTTTTAGAACGGGAACGATATTAGATATCCACTGAGAATAATCAACTGGCTTGATGAATCCTACTTGGAGGAGTTTCATTACTTCTTCTTTCACCATGAGAGCCACCTTGGGTTTCATTGGCCTCGATTTTTGTTTAATTGGCTTTGCATCTGATTTGGTGACGAGGTTCTGTACCGTGATGTATGGTGCAGCCCCTGTCATTTATTTATAATTAAATGCAAAAGCCTTCTGATGTTCTTTGAGGATTTGAGTGTGTATTTCTATTTCTTCTAGAGTTAACGAAGATCCTAGTTTTAAGATCTTTGGTTCATCCTCTGTTCCGATGTTAATATTAATCATTTCTTCGATTAAAGAAGTGTTACCTTCTTCAAACTCAGGCGGGGCAGAGGTAGTTCCAGATCTTCTCCATTCTCTACCGTGTATATGCCAAGTTCTTTTTGTGGGGGAAGCTCTATCATGGGATTCCCGAAGTAGGAAGATGAATGTGGGATTAAGGAAAAATCTACCACGTGATGGGTGAGATGTAATGCTGCATAGGTGTTTAAGTAATCAAGAGTAGCTCTATCACTATCAACGTGATCCACGCTAGTAGATTTGTTCTCAGCTATGTTCGTTAAAAGTGGGTTTGACGCTTTCTTCACTAATGGTTCAGTGCGAAGGGATACCATGAAATAGGTGTCCTCCAACTCACTGCTTGGAGTGAAACGTGAAGCTGAGGTTGCTATCGAATCTGCGAGAAGATTTTGTTTTCACGGGATTGCTTCAATTGATATGAAGTCAAACTCTTTGCTCAAATCTAATACTGCTGTTTTGTAGAGCTGTACGTGTTCAACTCTAGTCTTATACACTTCAGAGACTTGGTTTGCTACCAATTGAGAATCTCCTAACACCCTGATGTTATTAACACCGAGCCTTTTAGCTAGGATGAGGCCAAGGAGGAGGGCTTCGTATTCAATGCCATTGTTTGTACATTCAAAGTTTAATTTAAAGGCGAATGGTAAGATCTTTCCTTCGGGTGAAGTAAAGATCACACCTGCCCCAACCCCATAATGACATCTAGCTCCATCAAAATGGAGAGTCCAATATTTAGTTGGGAAGATGGATGTTGGGACATTTGCTACGTCAACTTCTTCGGTTTCGGTTACTTCTACCATGCAGAGATCCTCTGTAGGAGAGAACCAACACCTAGGGTATATCCCATGCCTACAGAATCAAATGGTAGGAAAATTGGTAGATCTTGTTCTAGCAATTTGACAATCTTCGCAGTAGTTCCTAATGATATTGTTTCAACAATGTTAGCCTCATCCTTGAGGGCTGGGATATTCTTGACTAGGCTCATAGTTTCTAGTTCTGTTGTAGGTACCAGCTTTTCTTCTGGTTTCACGTCGGTTGGTTTATTAAGTTGGTTTGTTGGGAGTTCAAACTCAGAGTGAACGCCCAGCCTTCTCTTTAAGTCAGCTAGGTGTATATCGAATGGTTTTGGATCACCTTTGGCTACGAATACCTTTCCTAAGTGTAAGAATCTTACTTCTTGGAATAATGTAGAAGGGATTACCTTCATACGGTGTATCCATGGTCGACCGAGGATCATATTATAGTTGGTTTCCCGATCTATAATATAAAACTCAGTTAGGATTGTTTTGGGTCCTAAGGTGACTGGTAGTATTATAGTCCCAATTGATGTGGCTTTAAGGCTATCATAGCCTCTTAGCGTATTCTCGAGTCGTGGAACAATTTGTTTCTCCATACCCTAGCTTTTGAAGGAAAGAGAAGGGGACTATGTTAACTGCTGCCCCATTATCAACCATTGCGCGTTTAACATATTTTTTATAAACCCACACTTGCAAATGTAAGGTTGGAACACCTCTACGTGCAATCTCAACGTCTTTTGGCATTTTGTTTACTTCGAATTTAAACTTGGTATGCCTATCCGGCTGCCTCTGAGGGTGGATATCAAAGTCTATATGGTTTACTTGTGTTTCGGGACGTGGAGTGATGTTAATTAAATGACCTAAACCTATTGCTTCTAAGAGATAAACCATGTGGGTAGGAGAGTTCTTCAATAAATCCAAAAAGGAGATATGAGAGAAGGTCTTTGTTAGGTCATTAATTAAATCATAGGCGCCTACAGGTTTTACTAATATTTGTTGGATGTTATCTGCCTCTAGCGGGTAACTTGGATTTGGCTGAGAGGAATACTCTCGTGTCCTTGTTACAACTTCTACATGTAGTTCGGTGTCTAACTCCACTAAACCAACTATCTTGGGTCGTGGCTGACTCCCTAATTATGGTGCAACTGGTGGGTTTAGTGAAGTCGAGGCTTCATGATCATTGTTTCCTGCCATTACACTCTTATTCATCCCATTTGGATTTAATTTGTTGTTATCATGATTTGGGAGCGGATCGTTGAAGATCTTTAGGGGTGCATTTTGAGGGGAAACTGCCCCTGTAAAAGTATTTGGCGCTGGTGATGCAGGATCTGCCAAGAACATATCTATGAAAAGTTGTCTTTGTTCCTCTGGCAAGCGTTGCATGAACTTATTGTAATCGCGGCAAGTCCTAGTGTCGTGGCCTCGAATTTTGTGGAAACCACAATATAAGTTAGGATTGTAATTCCTAGGTTGTTGGTTTGACGCATATTGTGGTCCAAAACTCTGATTAAACCGTTGACCATTAGGATTTTGTGTTTGTTGTCTTTGGTTTTGGTTTTGGTTCTGATATCCAGTTGAATTTTGACTTGGACCGTGTGTCTGGGTCTGCCTTTTGTTGTTGTTGTTGCGGACGATTAAAATCCACTGTATTGATTGTCGGGGTAAAGTTGTTGTTTCGTTGATTGTAATCGACGGTGGAGCATTTACAACATTTGTTTTTTTTGTTTGGTCGGTTACTCCATCTGTGGTTACACCGCGATTTTTGTTAAGGATCTTAGGTCCTTGATTGACGTTTGCGGTAGTAGGATAAGTCGTAGTATTTTGGCTGGGGGTGATTAGCCTCCCATTTGTTCCATACGTCTTGCGACCGCTATCTATTGCCACTTGATCTATTCGGAGAGCGCTCTCAAGTACTTCATCATAAGTCCTTAGTGGGAACTTCTGGACTTCTTCCTTTACCTCTCTACTGAGAGAATGAAGGAATAAATCACATAGTTCCATTTGGTCCATATTTGGAGCACTTGCCAAAGAATAAAGGACTGTACGCCATCTTTGGATAAAGTGAGCAACATATTCATTGTGTTCTTGTTTAATGTGCAAGAACTCCCTGATTCCTGTTCTCAACAGTTTGTTCATGTCAAATGCCTTGATGAACTCTGAAACGAGTTGTTTAAACAAATGTATGGAAGCTTCAGGTATTCTGTAATACCAATCGAGGGCAATGCCCTCTAACGTTTTGGGAAATATTTTAGCAACAACCCCATCCCAAGGGAGCAGTTCTCAAATAGCTGTGGCGTAGGCCTTGATATGTGCATTCGGGTCTCCTTCCCCTTTGTATTTGGGAAAATCGGGAAGAGGTCTTGGAAGCATGATGCTTCGTATAGTGAAGTCTAAGGGTTCTTTCAAATATTCTGAATAAGTCCCTATCGCGTAGGTTTCGATCATCGATGGTGCCTGCTGAGGGGGTGGAGGTGGAATGGGTTGTTGATATGGCGTAGCGTATGCATTTGCAGGGGTATAAGGAAATCCCTGTGGTTGAGAAAACATGCTAGGAGAGGAGAACACATCTCCCTGTGGTGATTTGGAATACATGTTTATGTATGAAGGAGTATTGCCTAGGAATGGATTATTTTGTACTAGACCGGGAGGTAACATATTCGCCACTGGAACAGTGTTAGTAATGGCGGTTCTAGTTGGCATTTGTTGTGAATACTGAGGAGGCATGCCCAACGTGCCTATTCCTGTGAGGAGGTCTACTTGGCTAGGATGACGTGGAGGATTCGAATTTCCTCCTGCATGTTGAGAGAGCAAGCTCTAACCCTCTAACCTTTTTGAGCCTATTTTTCATGTGTGAAAGTGTTGAAGACCTTTTTGCTATTCATGTGGAGGATTTTCATGTGGCTGGAACGTGGAGGATTCCTCCCTGCATGAATTGAGAATTTTGACTTGCTTTTCTAACCCTCTAACCTTTTTGTTAGGTTGTGGAGCCTATTTTTCATGTGTGAAAGTGTTGAAGACTGTACATTAAGAGTACTGTACACTTTTCACGTATCCTCGCTGGGGTTTGGGGCAGGCCGGCGCGGCCCTCGTAGCAAGGGTTTGGGGCGTAGCCCCCGAAATTTTTTTTTTTAGGCGTAAAATTTTTGGCCTCGAAAAATGCACCCGACATATCAAGAAACGTGCTTTTCTCATATGGGCGAGTTTTTTGACCCATAGGTTTATGGGACGGGTTTTGCCCATGGTTTTGATACCCACGGTTTTGTAAAACTAAGCTTAGCGATTGTCTATTTATATGGTCTTATGCATATGATAGATGTACAAGCAAATGTATTGCATATGTGTTTTGAATTCGGCTGTGAATTCTATAGAGTTTGTTGAGCATAGCTCCAAACGGATCTGGGTATTGTATTGAGAGAGCGGTGGCTTGTAATAAAATCTGAGCAAGTGATTCTTGGTGGACGTAGCCCAAATTGGGTGAACCACGTTAAATATTGTCTCTTTGTGTTGTGTTATTTTATTCTGCAATTTTATTTGAGATCTGTAATAATTTATGCATATTAGTTTCTACTGTTGCGATTATGTGAGGGATTATTCCGCATATTTTATCCCTTATTTCCTAACAATTGGTATCGAGCTTGGTTTGGTTTCTTTGAAGTGTTGAATCGCGGGGAAATTTTTTTTTTTGCTTGAGTGGGAGCTATGGCAGATGAAGGAAGATCTAGGGTTGATAAATTCAACGGGCAAAATTTTAGTCTTTGGAAGATGCAGATGGAAGATTACCTTTATCAGAAGGATCTTTATACTCCGTTGTCTGAGAAGGTGAACAAACCCTCGAGTATGATAGATGCGGAATGGGATTTGTTGGATCGGAAGGCACTTGGAACGATCCGATTGAGTCTTGCATCTTCGGTATTATTTAATGTTTCAAAGGAAAAGACTACAAAAGATCTAATGGATGCATTAGGGAAGTTGTATGAAAAACCCTCTACCTCTAATAAGATATTTTTAATGAAAAAGTTGTTTAATATGAAGATGTCTGAGAATAGTTTAGTAGTAGATCATTTAAATGATTTCAATATGGTAGTGAATATGCTAGCTTTGGTTACAATAGAATTTGATGAAGAAGTTAGGGCTTTATTAATTCTGTGCTCTTTACCTGAGAGTTGGAATAGCCTGGTAATGGCGGTAAGTAACTCGGTTCCAGCTAACTCGAAGTTGAAGTTTGAGGATGTTGTAGGGGTGATTCTAAGCGAGGAAATGTGAAGAAAAAGCTCTGGGGAATCTTCTACTTCAGGGAATGCTTTGATAGTGGAAACTAGAGGGAGACAGAAGAATAGAGGAAACCGTGGAAAATCAAAAGATCGGGCAAGGTCAAAATCCAAGAACAAGATTGTATGCTGGAATTGTGGAAAGCCTGGGCATGCAAAGAAGGACTATTGGGAGCTTCGGGATAAGAAGAAACAATAAGAAGAAAACAAGGAGGCAAATGTGGCAACGGGTAATGTATGTCAGGATGCTTTGATTCTTTCTTTGCACAATATTACTGAATCTTGGTTTTAGATTTAGGGGCTTCTTTCCATGCTTCTCCACATAGGCATTATTTTGTTGATTATGTTCGAGGAGATTTTGGGCATGTTTTTCTTGGTGATGATGAGCCTTGCAGGCATAGTTGGAAATGTTACATTCGAGGTTAAGATGCGAATGAGAATACTTGGCTATTGAAGGATGTTAGACATGTGCCTACATTAAGACGAAATTTGATATCGGCGGGCGGTTGGGAAGTGATGGTTGTCTTGTGATATTTACGAGACTCTTGGAAGGTTACCAGGGTGCTCTTGTGGTGGCAGAGGTAAGAAGGTTGGAACCTTGTATTTAACCATTGATAGTACTAATGATTGTAATCTTGTGGCTTTAGATGCAGATACAACATTATGGCACTATAGGCTCGGTCATATGAGCCATAAGGGCATGAACATCATAAAGAAGAATTTGCTGGATATACGAGAAATAGGTTTGATTTACGTGAGAATTGCATATATATGGGAAACAAAAGCGAGTAAGGTTTCTCAAGGTTGGACCTACAAAGAAAGAGAGTAAGTTAGAGCTGTGCATTCTGATGTGTGGGGGCCGGCTCAGGTATCATCTCTTGGGGGTTCAAGTTATTATGTTACTTTTATTGATGATGCAACAAGGAAAGTTTGGGTTTATTGTATTAGAAACAAATCTGATGTATTTGACACTTTTGTTAAATGGAAAGCCTTGGTAGAGAATGAAACATGTCTTAAGCTAAAATGTCTCAGGTTAGATAATGGAGGGGAGTATTGCAGCAATGAATTTGATGATTAATATTCTAAGAATGGAATCCATGAGGCAAAAGATGGTTCGGGAACTCCGTAATAGAATGAGGGTATCGAAAGGATGAAACGAGAACAATAATGGAACATCTTTAGGAGCATGAGGTTACATGCAGGACTGCCTCTTTCTTTTTGGGTAGAAGTGGTGAGCACAACTGTGTACTTGATAAACAGAGGACCCTCAAGTGCCTTGGATGGAGGCATACCTGAGGAGGCTTGGTATGGTAAGAAAGTTGATTATTCATTTCTTAGAGTCTTTGGATGTGAGGTGTTTGTTCACATAGACAAGGATGATAGGACTAAGCTAGAGGCTAAATCAGAAAAATGTACTTTCATTGGTTATGGTGGTGATGACTTTGGATATAAATGTTGGAGTATTAAGGACAAGAAAATCATTCGATCTAGGGATGTGGTCTTTAATGAGAAAGTCATGTATAAGCAACAGTTGCAGGAAAACAGGGAAGAATCCAAGAAAGAATATGCAGCGGTAGAGGATCTTCCAGATGGGAAAGTGACACATGAATTAGTTCAGGAACCCCCTCAACAGGAACCCCAAACTCCTATATTGAGGAGGTCTTCTAGGGTAAGAAGAGAACCTGAACGTTTTTCTCCTTCTCTTTATTATTTATTACTCACTGATAGTGGAGAACCAGAGAGCTTTGATGAAGCAATGCAGGTAGATGCCAGGAAGAAGTGGGAGCAAGCCATGGATGAGGAGCATCAGGCTCTCATGGAGAACCAGACATGGGATTTGGTAAAGCTACCCGAAGGAAAAAGAGCATTACAGAATAAGTGGGTGTTTAGAGTCAAAGAGGAAGAAGGAGGCAAGAAAGATATACGAGGCCTGGTTGGTGGTCAAGGGGTTTACACAGAAAAAAGGTATAGATTTTGATGAGATTTTTTCTCCTGTAGTAAAAATGACTTCTATCAGAACTGTTCTTGGAATAGTGGCAGCAGAAGACTTGCACTTAGAACAGTTAGATGTAAAGACTGCATTTCTCCATGGCGATTTGGAGGAGGAGCTATATATGCAGCAGCCAGAAGGATATGAAGTCAAAGGTAAAGAGGAGATGGTGTGCAAACTGAAGAAGAGCTTGTATGGCCTGAAACAAGCTCCACGTCAATGGTATAAGAAGTTTGATAGCTTCATGATGGAGCAAGGTTATATCAGATGTCATTCTGACCATTGTGTGTATCAAAGAAATTTGAGGATGGAAGTTATATTATCCTGTGTTTGTATGTTGATGACATGTTGGTTGCAGGTAAAAACATGTAGGAAATAAAAGTACTCAAGAAGCAGCTAAGTGAATCATTTGCTATGAAGGATTTGGGTGCAGCCAAACAAATCCTTGGTATGAGGATATCTCGGGATAGGAAGGAATGGAAGCTGACTTTATCTCAGGAAGAGTACATTAAGAAGGTCTTGGAGAGGTTTAATATGCAGGATGCTAAACCGGTTGGGACTCCTTTGGCAAGCCATTTCAAGTTATCAAAGGAGCGGTGTCCCAGACAGAGCGGGGAGAGAGAAACCAAATGTCAGTACCTTACTCATCAGGCGATTGGCGGTTTGATGTATGCCATGGTATGCACTAGGCTGATATTACCCATGCGGTGGGAGGCTGTGAGTAGATTTATGAGTGATCCGGTAAAGAGCATTGTGCAAGCGATAAAGTGGATCCTTCGGTATTTGAGAGGACCATGGGGACAGTTTTGTGCTACAGTGGATCAAACACCACTTTATGTGGTTATGTAGATTCGAGATATGGTTGGAGATGTAGACAGCGGGAGGAGCACGGCGAGGTTATATTTACACTTTGTAGGTGGGACAAAGTAGTGAGTGGATTTCACGACTACGAAAGCCGGTGGCTTTGTCAACCACGGAGGCCGAGTATGTTGCTGCCACGAGAGGAAGCAAAGAAAAGAGATGATTTGGTTACAACAATTACTTGAGGAGTTGGGGCATAGCGGGAGGAATGTAAGCTGCATAGTGATAGTTAGTCTATACACCTAGCTAAGAACTCTGCTTTCCACTCTAGGACAAAGCATATACGGTTAAGGTACCATTTCATCGGAGACAACTTTGGAGGAAGAGAAGTTGAAGTTGGAGAAGATTCATACTAGTCGAGAATCCTGCAGACATGATGACCAAGGTGGGCACAAGGAAAAACTAAGTTGTGTTCAACTTTGGTTGGTCTTCACGAAATTAGTGAAGGGTTGAGAAGCTTGCTCGAGGAGGAAAACTAGTCTCAGTGGGAGATTGTTAGGTTGTGGAGCCTATTTTTCATGTGTGAAAGTGTTGAAGACTGTACACTAAGAGTCTATACACTTTTCATGTATCCTTCCTAGGGTTTGGGGCGGCACCCTAGTAGTAGTAGGGTTCGGGCGCAGAAAAAAATTTTTTTTTACGCATAATTTTTTTGGCCTCGAAAAATGCACCCAACATATCAGGAAACGTGCTTTTCTCATATGGGCGAGTTTTTGACCCATAGGTTTATGGGACGGGTTTTTCCCATGGTTTTGATACCCACGGTTTTGTAAAACTGCTTAAGCGATTGTCTATTTATATGGTCTTATGCATATGATAGAGTACAAGCAAATGTATTGCGAGATGTGTTTTGAATTTGGTGTGAATGAATTGTAGAGTTTGTTGAGCATAGCTCCAAACGGATCTGGTATTGTATTGAGAGAGCGGTGGCTTGTAATAAAATCGAGCAAGTGATTCTTGGTGGATGTAGCCAAAATTGGGTGAACCACGTTAAATATCATCTCTTTGTGTTGTGTTATTTTATTCTACAATTTTATTTGAGATCTGTAATAATTTCTGCATATTAGTTTCTCTTTGTTGCGATTACGTGAGGGGATTATTCCGCATATTTTATCCCTTATTTCCTAACACTTTTCTACTAAAGTTGAGATGACTTCATCCGCAAAGTTACAATATTTTTCCTTAGTGGCGTTTGTCGTATATCCTGAGGTTGTATAGGCATGTGGTACCCCGCTATGAATTGATCGTTGCCTTGCCATGTTTCCCGAGGGTATTTCCTATAGGTAGCGGCATGGAGGTGTTTTCTTGAAACGAGACCCCGGGTTGTGTTTGTAAACTTCCTATAGGCGGGTACATACTCTGAGAGCGTTGTTCATTCCTGGCATAACGCACTGAATGTTCATTATCTAAAAATGGATATGGATCTGATTGTCTACTAATTTGCGGTCTAAGCAATACCTGAGGAGACGAACCAAATTCTCCTATAAACGCGTCATGGTGTCCAAGCCTGAAGGCTCTGGGTGTTGCGTTTGAGCGAGCTGATCCAACTTCTCTATTTGGAAAGAAGAACTATATCTAGTCCTTGGGAGCAGAGTTTGTGTTGACAATTGGTTAGTTGAATAATTGTCACCCCATGCTGAGAGCGAGGGTGATGGCTGTCTATTTAGTTGATCGTAATATGCTTCAAGACCTAGGAGAGGTCTGCCATATGCGTTGAATCCCGACATATTCGGGGTATATGAATACCCGCAGAATAATGGGAAAGAGTGAAGGTGGATGGAAGAAAATGAAACACTAAAAGGGGAAAGGCGAGAGTGAAACAACTGTTCCTTTCATGTCGGGTTCACCAATTTTGTATGATGGAAAAGTGACAAGCGAGCATGGGAATCTACAAGTAACTCTTCCTCGCACCTGACCTCCCGAGGTCATGCGAGACAGCCGGTGGGGATGGACTATGTGTGGGATGCAGACAAGCTAGTTAGGTAATCTTATGTCTTCGACACGCACTAATGGAATCTGCGAATCTAAGGCAAAGAAGGCCCTCCTAACTCTGAATTGGTGTGATAGATCGGTCGGCGAGGATGACTGCTCAAGGCTCCAATCAATATCGAGCTCTGGCGTAATCTGGTCTATAGGTTGTGGGATACGGGAAAATGACCTGGGATTGTTTCGTGTATATCTCCAGATAGGGTCATAGGATGGATGATGGATATAGTGGACTCTACGGGCGATTCTCCTGGTCTAGTCCAGAAATCCTTAGCTTCATTAGCTGCTATATCTAACAAGGATAACTGTGTGATGATGATAGGTGGAAGTGGAGTGGATCTAAATACTAATGTGCATAAGCCAACATCAACGTCGGATTGACCTGTGGACTTGTTGGGTTGTGGGATTTGTGGATCACAACCGTAGATTTGTAGTTATTGTGGACCTGCTATGGTCATGTGCGGAATCAATCCCTAATCCCTAGTATCCAATAGTCATATGCCTTTTCGGCCTCTATGTTTAGAACTACAAGTTGTGCAATCTTCTTAGAGTACCTTACAGGCGTTCTGGCAACCTGAATTCTTAAGCTAGTGTCTATATCAGTGAGAATGTCTCCTGCGTCAGGGTCAGCATTTGTGGGACCAAAGGGTCACAATCGAACATTTGCTCTCGTTCAAGCCCTTCTACACAATAAGTCATGTGGATTTTTATCTAGTGTAATCTGTAGTTTGGCTAGTTTAACCGAGAATGTGTGTGCTTGGTCGTCTTCTATGTTTAACCCTCTTAATTGTGTGTTGATGTGTTGTAAGTCCATGTTGTTGTTCGAATATTTGGATTCTAAGATTCTCGATCTATATCGAAACTATTCTTGTAACAAGATTGGGTTGAGGCACGATTGGCTCGAATACGTATTCTCTGGGCTCTCTAGGTCCCGTGATTGTCATGCAAAAGAAACAATGTAAATCTAACTATAGCAGTGAGTAAAATTAACTATGTAAAGTATATCTACGACATATATAACTTCTTTATTTTTGTATTTTTGATGAACTATTGAACAGAATTGAAAGAGAAATTATTTAAAATATCTAGAAATTAACAACTAAACTAATAACGAAATTAAAACAAACAAAGCAGCTGAGTATAGCTACTTGCCTGCGCAGTTGTAAATCTATTCTAAATAACCAGATAACTGATCTAATCTATTTGAAAGACTCTCGATCCTACCTCAGAAGTGAGGAGTGAATCATAGTTTCTCAGAAACTATCAATCCCCACAGCTTCCCCGGCAATATCGAAAGTGAGATTAACTGAAATGAAATGATTGACTACTCTATTTGATATGTTTTAACTAGAACTTTGAAAGATTGAACTTGGATTTTGCAAAACAGTGGTGAACCTGGTTGTGTGTGGCTTTGTCCCCTCAGTATGATCTCCTCATTCTTTCATGCTCACGTGAATCCAGAAAAGCGTGTGATGTTAGCATCAATAGAAGTTGGTATCGAAATAACGGCAACTTAGGATGCAGATTGAATACAATGCGAGTAGGAGAGGGATAACGCAAGAGAACAGAGCTTGGCTTATGCAATTCCTAGCGGGATTTATTACGAGTCATACAACATAAAACATCCAGAACCTGAAACTATCTTGCTTGATGAACAAGACCTGCAACTTTAATGGCTTCCTACTGAAAATCAAACTATCCTATTCCAATGAATTGCATGAAATAGTAACTACACTAGCACAAGAAGATTATGTGGCTTCCTAAATTAAACAACACTAACCATGCATACAACAAATGAAACTATGAATCCTAAGCAAAATTGAAAGGCTAAGCTATTGAAATGAGAAATTGAGAGGAAAATTTGAGGGGCCATTTGCTTGAGCACAAGCCAACTATTTATAGAATCCCATTTACCCAAAGGTGAAAACCAATTTGATCTCTTAAACCATAAACAATGCAAAAACACTATTCTAGGGAACCAGAATCATAAATACAAGCAAAGGCGGTGAAAAAAGCTGGTAAACGTTGAAATTTTACACGAGTCGCATTAAAAAGAGCATTCTGGAAAATGTGTGAAGGATCACTACCCTGAGAAGGGCGGCGGTTCTGGAGGATCGCCCTTCGAGCATGGCGGCGATTCAGGACCGTCGCCGAGGCGAGCAGGCGCGATTTCGTCACTGCTGCAGACCGAAAAGCAAAGGAAAAGAGGGGGAATGAAAAAGTAAAGCATGCAGGGGCTAAGCGAGGCATGCGGGATGTTAATGCATACTTGGAGAGCTTTTTGAATCCCGAACACCTTGCGAGGAGACCTGTATCATCATTGGGGCACATGTAACGTTGTTCCGGTGGTGTAGCACCCTACAATTTTGGGAACATACAGAAACCACACACCATTTTATTCTACACACACTACACAACTAAAAAAGAGCCACCATACCAAAATACAGCCTCGTCGTTGGTGACTAATGAGAGGCGATGATCACCCTCCATCCTCCAAAGGCACGTGCTGCTTACTCAACAAATATGGCAGTTAATCTCAACAATTTCCACATTGGATTTATTGGTATAGTTTCCCTCCCACAATGTGAAAACATTTATTTTTAGACGTCACCGAAAATGCGTTCGTAAGGCAATTTTTGTTTCGAACTTTTACGAATAACCCACAATCAAATTTTGACAACCAATAAAGAATTTTAACGTTTTATGACAAATGACACACAAAATCATTTATTTGGATGGACAAATCACGATATGTCTATATAGCTTAAGCTATTATAGACTATAACATTTCACCTATAATAATAAAATAAATACAATCTCCCATTATGCCAATCAACACGACCTCAATGTGGCAGGCAAAGACGTGTTTGAGTGTAGCCAATCTATGCATGGTGCTCTAGCATGAGTGCTAAGATGAAGATTGTCGTTGTTGGACACGAAATTGGATTATCGATTATGCTATCATATTGCGAATCATCAACCTAAAATGGATTGTGAACTGAATTTTGCATGTTGATCTTCAAATTCAAGGCATCATCTCAGTGAATGTAATGAATCATCACACTGCCATTAATGGAGAAAAAATAGATTTGATTGACCGAGAAATGAAGGAATGAAAAGAGAATAGCATAAAATGTGCATAATAAGCACACATTAAATGACCTTGCATCTAGATCGGGAAGGATAGCTTCGAGAATCAATTTAGACTTTCTTTGGTGATATACATCCTAAAGCCAAAACAAAAGATAACAACCTATCGACTGGTGATATGTATGTAGTTAATGATTCTTTATAGAAACGTGAATGTGCAGTTACTATCGACAGGAGGCATTAAGTAAAGAATGTATATAGATCTGAATGCATGGCGGTAGAAAGTGAATGCAAACCAAGATTAAATTGCTAACCATGTGGATGAGGAAATGCACAAAAGAATATGGCACAGGAAAATGATACAAATTTGTGCATGGAGGCATGAAGGAACAACTACTCAAACATTGTGGACAAACTAAATAACGCCAAAACAAGAACACACAAAGACTTCATTCATTGAGCAACTTAATCCTTATGGAGTCGCCCTTTAATCCAAACAAATCTATTATGGAAAGGACTTGAACCTGCTTTGATACCAAATGAAGGGAATGGATCTAGAGAGTTGCATAAAACAACTAAAAATGATATTCAATATCCTCCATTGTATATTAGCATCGGCTCTTACAAATAAATAGGTGAGGTTGTTCCTAAAATTTAGGAAACAACTCACTAACAATACACAAGTTGTTTTAACAACTCATTTAATATGAAAACTATAACAACCTTTCTATTTAATTTAACATAACTCACATATAACACATGTGAGCAATCGACTAATTAATTCCCAACAAAAACAATGCAATTTATGTGCCATGTTCATGTCATTGCACATAAGACTGTGCTATGAACTACTCCACTAAATCCTTGAATGTCATTTCAATATAGCTCCAACCATCCTAGAATTTCAAGGGTATATGTATGCCATCGAATATAATATACAATGTTAACACGAGCTCTTAGAAAAGCTTAATACATTATTATGCACAAAACATGTGACTTTATTGTGCACTATACTAAAGCTAGCTTCTTCTATGCAAGTTATGATACCTTATGCTATTAATATGAAGCTCCTTTTGATATGCGAGAATTCAATCATGAATTCTATAAGATATCGTGATCCTTGAAGAAGTCTTTTATAAATGTCACAACCTCTTTGACCACCTAGTTTGAAAATACTTGTGTATATCAATTGATAATGCAGACCACTATACAAATTCTTCCACATTAGAAACTATATGTAAAACACGGCATAAATCACTACAACCTTAACGTGCACGCATGCAACAATGAGATATTACAAAGATACTTGTGCAGAAAAAAACTTGCACAAACATACAAACTAGATCCTTACATAATACAACACTAATGAGGAAAATACAACACAAAATTTCATAACCAAAACTTCCGTAAAACTAAACTACAATGTTTTTGGGTGATGCAAGATTGTAAGTGAACCTAGATGTTATTGCATCATACACGTGGGCCGTGATAAGAAAATCATAAGCTCTTGCTTATGGATATGTTGATGGTACTCGATGTTTTCTAGCTTCGAATGTGCTTAAATCCATGTTGCATTCTCAATGTGTCGGCCCTTTGATTTGACAAGATATTCCTCGTATTCCCTATCTCGTTTTTTTCTTAGCCTTGTGTTGATCATTCTTTTTACTTTTTTGTGTTTTTGTTTTGTCATTTGTGTTCTCAAATCAATCTTTGACTATGAATATGATTCTATGCTTCCTCCTTCATCTTGTGCCTCGTGATATTGATATAAAGATACCACATTAAATAAAGGTGAAATATCAACTCCTAATTTCACACACATTTTTTATAAACTTCGCAACATTCTCCATGGTCCAATATTTTACAACTTCAATTTGGTGTACATTTTTTTTAGATACCTCACCTTCCACAAATGTGTTAAGACCATGTCTCCGACTTGATATTCAACTTACTTTCACTTGATGTTTGTGTGTTATTTATACTATGTTGAATTTTTCTCCACTGCTTATGTACTTTCTTTTGTACATCCTTCATATTTTTTGTAAATTTTTTACAGTTGCACTCCTTATTTCCATGTTCCTTATGCTGCCCAATTCCGCAACACTCCATCGAATTAACTTGTACACAATTCAAATAGTGTCCTTCACGTTCTTCTATTAACCAAAATATTATATGTAAATTTAGCTTGTGCTTTAGAATGGTATCCCATATACTTGGCTTGTCTTTAATCAAATATATTAAAATAAATTTCCAAAAACATTAGTCAATGACCTATGTTTTTTCATTTGTGAATGGATGATACATGGAATTGAATTATAACCTTATATTTAGTTTCTTCCACAATGTTTTGGACAAAAATTTCATAAAAAATCAACATCATTGTTTGATATGATACTTCTTGGTAATCCATGCAATCCGACTATCTCCTTATGTAATTCCAAAATTAGGGTTAAACCAATTAATATATTAAACAATTGTGTATTAATGAAACAAGATCATATTATAGTGAAAATAATAAACATTCATATACTAAATCATATTCAGGTAAAATATGATGAATTGTACTTGTATAGATGAGCTAACAAGAAATGTAAAAACTACCTGGTTAGAGAGGATTAGACCGATTATGGAATGAGATGTAATGATTGTGTTATAAAAATGTGCAAGAAACTCATGCAAACTATTTTCAAGGTGTTTTGTAAGTATGGGAGTGTAATTGTGAAATAAGACAAAGTCACTCATGTAACTTTGTTCTCTTTATTTGGATTCATCTTCTATTGATTGTGGTTGAATTTGATTATTGTATTGTGCTCCTCTATGTCTATAGATTTGTATTTTGTGATTAAACATACATGATCATAGGTGTACAACTTATCAAGTCTTATCTTCTTATTCTTTTCTTAGGGACATACAAAGGGGTTGGTGTTTTGGGTAATGTGGCACCCGACATACCTACATAGAAATAATTTGAAGAGGCATCAAACCCTTATAGTTCCCCACTTGTTGAATGTATGAAATATGTATATTAAAATGTTTTTGAAATGAATACCTTATTAGGACCTCCAATGGTGGTAATGATCTTTGGTGTGTGATGTAGCTTTGCAAATGGCTTAGGAAATATTTCAATTATGTGTGTGGAATTAGCATTGAATGAATATGATTGAGATATTGATTTAGCAATTGGGTTCTTTATTGTGATCTCCTAGGTATCCCAAAGATGTGAGTTATGAGGACATTTGAATGAAATATGTTAATGTGCTTATATAGGTGATTGTTGCAACAAGATATCTCGCTCAAATGATATGTGACCTGACTAGGTAACTTGTGGATTTGAAAATATGACTGACGGTTTTTTTAGGAAAAGATGTCACTTTGGACAAAGTCTTCCAAGTATTTTTTTCTGCATGACCGAATTCATTACGGAATAATGTAATATGTAATCTGTACATTGAAGAAGGTGTCTACATGTTCAAAAATGGGTCTTATATTATAAGAATGTGGTTTCGACTAGTGAGTGACATATAAAAAGATTAACCTAGTGGCCGATAATATTTATTAAGCAAGCATGTGTAGGAATTAGTCAATTAATTTCATAATGTGTCATGCATTGAGATAAATACTAACTATTAATGTCCAAATTTTGATAGGTACATATTTATGTATCTACACTTGTCCCTATTTTGAGATGATAATTGAAAATTTATTGATTAAGATATGAATGAAATGCAAACATCCCACGAGGACAAGTCATGCATGAGACTATAATTTTTGTGTTCTCTTCTCCTTTTGTTGTATAGTTGTACATGTAAACTTGTGTTCTATGACAATCAAAATTGGTAATTTACCCTTTGACATTGCTAATTACGATTATACTTCTTAGATAAGACAAAAACCCACATCTTGTCCCCACTCTGTGCATATTTCTACCTCTTTCCTAGCTCACTTATTCCCACACACTAATGTGTTGACAAGCTCGAATATAAATCCATGAAATCAATACTTAACTAATTATTTTCATTGTGAAAATTTTAAATTTATTCTACCTTATCACTATCCAAAACCGTATAGATGGGCTAGGATGTGAAATCTGGTCCTGGCCAATTTATACAAATCTAGACTAACACATCTTCCAACTCGATTTAGATGTAATAAATTTTTGGGTCTTCCAATCCTCCTGGGTTGGCCTTATCATGATATTTTACCTTCAAAACCCTATATAATCTAGTTAACATCACCCCATTTACTCACTTGGAAAGCACATAACAAATCCCTTGGTATACTCATTTCAACACTAAAAAATGAACTCAAGGCTCCCTAAATATTCTTAAATATAATTCACATCCATTAGGGCATCCACTAATACATTTCTGAAGCACTCAAATATGTCAAGGATTTTATCTTTCCTCATTTCCAAGCACACCAAGTTCCCTACTTCAAATTCTTAACAAGAGCAAAATCCTATCAAGCATGTTCAAAGTGGTTCAAGTTTCCAACTAGCTACATTCATATAGATGTTACATACTAGGAAAAGAATTATGTGTGGTTTAAGGCCTCTTGAGTATTTTTGATGTAGGTTGTGCACAAATTTTACGTCAATCTAAATACTAACCTTTTTATAAGGTCTTCTACCCACGGTTATGGTTTTTGCATAATTCAACTAATTACAACTAGTTTTAGGATTGTGAGACAATTAGGGTTTGATGGAGAAACACATTTCACTAGGACCATTGAATGGCCTATAAAGTTACAAATTCTCATTCTAAGAGGTTCCAAGACCAAACCATGGGAGTAGGACTAGATTTTACATCCCAAACTAGATGTATGGTCCCATACTAGAGGGGTTTTAAGTCACAATATCATAAATGAAGCATCTTCAGCCTCTACACTTCTAGATAATCTAGGCTGGTGCATCTATATGTCTTTTGTACAATCCTGTATACCTAAGTACATTTTACTCTTTATGTTTTCAAGCTTGTAGAATATTTTAATCATAAATTGAAAGAACCAATACATTATTGTTATATTGTCCAATTAATGTTGGAAGTTAATTGATCAAAATAGCTCATAGTTTTTAAACCTTGTATTATTTTTTAGTGTTGTGCATGTCCATAACATTTTAATCTACTAAATTTAAAATGGGGTGTAAACAATGTCGTATGCGACAATGCATATTAAATTCTAATCAAGATGCATATACAAAATCATTAAATAACATAAAATTAAAAGTAAAACCAAGAAACGTGTACACATACTTACCCTCGGTCTTTGAATGTGAGGGAAGAGTAATTCAAAAATGAAAAATGATGAAAATTATACACATGTATTCCCATGATGATGTATGTGAGGGTAGAGTAACCACATATAAATAATACCACAACAATTAGGATTGTTAAGTGAAGTTTATAAACCATTCACAATAATTGGGCTTCTTTGAGTGAAGCTTGCAAAGCATTATTTTACACCATTATTAGATTTTAGCATCTAGATTTAGTGAGTTAATTACATAAAAGGATGTAAATAGGAGCTACATGAGGTTATTCTGATTAATTAACCTCCAAAATTAATTATGTAATATTAGAACAACACATTAATTCTTGCAACTAATGCACAAAGTAAGATGTGAACTTGAAAACATAAGGGGATGAGTGCACTTAGTAGATTACATATGGATGTGGGAAGTTATGGATGTGAAAACTACTAGAACTAGGAGATCTAAACCTAATAATGCTTCATTTTTAAGCTATGATTAGAAAATGCCACAGTGTAGGACCGTATAGATTTACCAGGGGCCTATATGGTTTTGACGCTATTGTACAATTTTGGACCTGCTTAGAATTTGGCTCCGTAACTTCCTAAGGTTGTCACCTTTCTAGAAATGTCTATCCTTTTCAAACCTTTGATTGTTGTTCATGCTATGAAGCCCTCTCGAATGTGTTTATTGATGTCTCAAACCCTATCCATGGGTGGGAGGCTTTGCAAAATAAACATTAGTTGGGTTTAAGTGTAATGTTTGTCTTGCCATGTCGAAGCTACTCGAAGAGGCCTCAACACACACATCATTATCCACCTAGCATGTGATATCTGAATGAATTCAACAAGATTTAGAAATTAAATACTCCTTGAAAATTCTTGAGTTGAGTTTGGTTGTTACTAATGCTTGGAATGAGGATGTTTGGGTGCTTGTAAATGATATAATACGATTCCTTGAATTGGTATGATGATTCAACCTATAGTGATTGCTTCCTAATGAATGTGCATGATATTTGTAGATATTTAGGGATCCTTGTGTACCTTTTGTGAGTTTTGTAAGAGAGTATATCAATGTAGTGCTATATAATTTCTAAGTGTCCCAAATGAGGTAGTATTAATTTGCTTACATAGGGTTTCAAAGGTAAATTATGGAGGAAAGGTCGAACCATAGGGAATAAATGACCAAATGAAAAATATGGAATTAAAAGAAAATATGGAGGATATGTCAGTTCAAAACCGTACAAGTGGACTAGGAACGGATCTCAAAAGAGACAATCAAACCGCGATTTTGTAGAAGGATGAGAAATATGAGAATTGAGGGTTGCATCATGTTAATTTGAGTTTGTCTTTGGATTTTATGCATTTACTTATCATAATTTGTCAACACATTAGTGTGTAGGACTAAATAATGTAGAAAAGAGACCTGAAGATATATTAAGTGGGGATAGAAAGGTGTGTTTGTCTTAGCAAGAGTGCATTCTCAAAAACCAACAATGTCAAAGAGTAAATTGCAAAATTTGAGTGTCTACATTCCCCTATAAGTATGAAATAAAAATTACATACTTAAAGGAAAAGATATATGAGTTTGTAGACACATTTTGTTTTTCTATTTTTTTTTGCAGAGTCTCATTGTGTTGGTATTGGCACACTCCATGATGAAACCTACAACAAAAAGTGTAGTCAATGTCCAAATTGAACTTTAACTCAATTGTAAAATGTAATATGTAAAATTTACATTTGCATAAAATGAAAGAGATGAAAAACATGGAAGGAATACACTTGTTTTTTTACGGAGGAGAAACTACCATTCTTTTCTTGCACTTGGAGATTTAAATTATTGATATTTCTAAAGGATTAGGGGTGATTAGTCCACAATTTTTCTGAGGAAAAACCATGATTTAGGTTCATGTAACCCAACACAAAAACAAAGGAGAGAGAATAAGACCGAAGTACCATAGCATCCCATGAAGGAAGAAGACCATGTATCAAATTCATTTAAAAACATTGATATCTTCCCCTTTGAATGTAAGAGGAAAGGAAGGTCTACGTATGAAGAAATTAATCACTTCAACACCTTCCATAACTCCACGGACCAAAATTTTGTAGATGGATATAGGCACAATTTTGTAAATAATGACATATACTAAAAAAGATAATGAATTCTCCCATTCCTTTCCCATGTGTTACACAACCGAATAGACAATTGAATAATGATTGTAATGTATTGAAATGTAGATGAAGAAATGAGACCCATGCCCCCAAAATACATAAAATGGTAACAAAAACATAGTGTCATGATGAAGGAGTGAAGTACTCGGTGCCCCAAGTTGTAACTAATCCAAAGCGAGTGAAGTGGATATGAAACTATGTCCGAACTCATGTACCTATAGGTGGAAATATGAAATTGTTGAGAATGTTGGTATAACTACCCCATGGGAAAAACCACATGAAGAGGTCAAAACTCTGTATATACGGTCGAACCAAAATGTACATTTTTGAACATGTGCATTATTTTAGACATTTTATATTGATCTTATTATAAGTACATGTAACATGTATATACTTGTGTATGAACCCAACATTCTATCTATGTTGTTGTAGGTGTAGAGTATACTCAAACGAATGCCCCCTCTTTTGAGTCACATGTGATAAACTATTTAAGGACGTAGACCAAAATAAAATATATGTGCCCATTCACTATATGTCTAAGAAGTTGTAGAGGAGTGTCAAATGTTGAATACGTAGCCATCGTGAAGAACTTGAACCACCAAAATGGGTTTGTGAATGGTGGAAACCATGGAGCACAACAAGAGAAATAATGGGAACAATAGTAATAATAAATGTATGAGAAAAATAGTGTAACAACAATAAAATTATAGTCAAGAGTATGTAAACATTGTTACATAAAAGGCGTAGAGCCATAAACATGGGACCCACGGTGTTACAAAAATCAAGGCTCGTAGGCTGCAAACATGAGAAACAATGTCACACAATATGCACATAAAGCCCAAAACATTTGACACCCATGGTGTCACATGACAAGCAAGGAGCTTATGCCATAATTAGTGAAACGAGCAATTAGTAACACAAACAACTAACAAACATGTGTAGAAAAAAAGAATGCCAACATATAAGGAAATGGTATAACAATCGATATAGGTAGAAATATGTGAAGCAAGAGGTGTCAAAATTGCACAAGACACATGTGTTAGTCATATTAGCTAAAAATATAACACTTACAAAATATATGAAATCAAGTGTAATGAGAAAGTAGAATGGAACTAGAATAGAATAATATCACCTATGTATAGTGTATAATAGATGCCCCCACATGTATAAAAGTTTTGGTTAAGGGCTAGCCAACGCCTCATATACCATTTTGTGTATGTCCTACATTAAACTCAATATAACATATGAACACATGTGTAAAGATTAAATGGGTATGTTATCTATCGGACCAAAGTGATAAACCACATGTATAATGTAAAGTACTAACAACTCAAAGTGAAGTGTACAAGTCTTGGATTTGTATTTTGAAACTATGTCAATGTTTTTGTATTTTTGAATGTTTAGCTATGTACAAGGAGAGGGGTAGTAAAATAACTACCCAATAAGAACCTACTTGAAGAGATGAAGCAATTGTCAAAGGATATAGAGGCTCACATTGCAATTGTGCCAAAGAATGTGACTCAAATGCATGTAGTACAATAAAAGTGATGCATGATAAAGAATGCTTGAGATAAGGAATAGGTGAAGTAGATCCATGAGTAGTGTGTGAAGTAGAATACATATGTAGAGGACTAGAAGAGTGAGTACTCCTAGATATACCATGTGCACTATAAGACTTGGGAGAAACTGTAAAGAAAACATGCACATTGGGGGATTGACATGGGATCTTATGAGAGTGAGAGCCATTAGAGACAATGTGTGAAACCAAAGGAATATCTAGAGACCTAGGGGGACTAGATCCATGAGAGACACTGTGTGCAACCAAAGGCATATCGAGGGACCTAGGAGGGTAAGAGTTGCTTTAGAGATAGTGTGTGTAACCAAGGGCCTAAGATGAAACCTATGATGACAAGATTTGTTAGAAGATAATGTGTAAAACCAAATACCTATCTATACATGTATGAGGAGTAGGGATATAAACTGTAGAAGAAGGACTAGGTAAGCTAGGAGAAGGAGCCTCGAGATGGAACACCTTGAATTATGACAACCTGCTGATTATGAATAGATTTGACGCATTGGTGAATGAGAAATGGAATATCCCTAAGTGCATGTAGCAAAGAGATACCTAAACATAATACACCAAAGTTAAGAGAAACAACAACCGGGACTAAAACCAATGTAGTAATAGAACCAATAGTAAAGGGAGAGTAATGCATTGATATTGAGGATTAGAATCAAATGTGAGCTTCTTTGTAGAAATAAGAGATTGAAGTAACATGAAAGAGAATATAGTACCCTTGTTATGTGGATAAACTAAAACAATGTGTAAAGTACTTGATTAATAGAGATAAGAATGGACACAATATCGGAAATAAGCATGTCATCTATATCAAAGTCATCAAAAGTGATAATCCATGTAGAAGATGATGTGTGAATGACAATTCTAGTAATTACATCCAAAGGGTGATCATATGAGGTCGGTGGTGGCACCACATGATAAGTATTGTGCACTTTTGAAGTAAATTTACCATTGTTATGCTTGGGTAGTTGATCATTGAAAATGTTCAATTTGACATTATTGTTGGATGAATTAGAATATTTAATGGGCTCATCCAATTCAATGGAATTGAAGTCGATAAGAACTTGAACAACATGATGAATTTTGATACACATATCAGTGAGGTGACCAATACATCTATGATAATCACAAGAAGCATTGACATGAAGCTCTTACTATAAGTCTTGATCACATCAATCTCAAATGGTGGAGAGTGATGGGGTTTCGTCAATCCTCGTTATTAAATAATGTAAATATAGGGTTGGTTCTAATGGTAATCTGCAATAGGAGAGAGAGATATTTGGTAAAGAATCCCTTCTAGAAAATTTACACTTGCGGAATTTAAAATACACTGCGAGGAATTGAAACACACTTGTAGGAATTGAAACACACTTGTAGGAATTGAAACACACTTGCAAGAATTGAAACACACTTGCAAGAATTGAAACACACTTGTATGAAAGGAAATTGCTGAATTGAAAAAAATAATAAATAATAAACACATAAAACACTTGTAGGTTCACAAAAATTGTACACCAAAGGAATAATTACATGGTACAAATAAAAAGACAACAAAAATATAATTACAAAACAAAGAAACAAACATAAACACATAGATCCATCTTCCTTAGAATGAGTGGCCAACTCATTCCTTAGAAGAGGATTTTAATCAACACTTATTTACAAATTGGATGCAACAAAACCTCATAATGAATTAATCAAAATAATGGAGGTTACATTCCTTGGTGTGGGAGGTTGCATTTATAATTTCATGCTTCCAACCCACTCCTTATTTTAAGGCATACATCTCAATCAAATCTTATCAACTAAGATTTCAATCTATCCATAAAGAATCAATCTCCACAAAATATGGAGAGAGCTTATCTAACTCTAACTAACAATTATTTTATTGTTGGGAATAAAAAGAATATTGATTCTTCCTTGTTTTACAAATAATAAAACACTTATGGAAATATCTATTTTTAGAATGATTTCTAAAAATAGATAACAATGTTTCTCAAACCACCCTTGGAGTTATGCTCATCTTTGTAGCTCTAGTATTAATCTCTAGATCTTTAATATCCACCTCCAGAACTCTAATGTTTAACTTCAAAGCTAGTGAAGGAACCTCCATGTGAAGGAACTTCTGGAGCTAGTGAAGGAACCTTTGGAGCTAGTGAGGGAACCTCGGAACTAGTGAAGGAACCTCTAGAGCTAGTCAAGGAAGCTCTGGAGCTAGTGCAATGCTGAAATAAAAATCTCTAGAGCTAACATGGGAGATGTTGAAGATCCTTTAAGGATAGTTATAGCTGGTGTTTAGTGCTCAAAATCATTTCTTTAATAATTATAACAAAGTATGGAATGCATATGTACAAGTTGACATCTTATTCCCAATAATAATTAGAAATAACTAACAATAAATTCTAAATAAGTAACCATGATATATGCTCTCTATTTTATTCTAAATAAATCATAAGTTCAAAAATTACACTTAGATCCACTTTATGTAATATATACAAGGAAAAAGAATGTCAAATTTTGTATAAAATGGGCCATTTTTGGGCTCATCATCTCCCCCATGCCTAATCTCATACATGTCATCATGCATGCCATTATCCTTCTTTAAAATTATGTTTTCTTCTTTTGAAGGACAAGTTATTATGTGGAGCCCCTCCTGTTGTTTGTCTTTCTTTTTGCATTGATTCATAAGCAGGTTCTTGTGTGGAGGTTTTCCTATTATCCTTCTTGATATATTTTAGCATAGGTTATTGTGTGGAATTTCTCCTGTTGCTCCTTTATTTTACTAAATTAGGTTCATGTGTGCAATTTTCTACTGCCACTCTTCCTTTCTTTTATGAGAGTAAGTTTTTGTGTGAAATTTTTGCTTTCTACTCTTCCTTTCTTTTGTGAGAGTAGGTTCTTGTGTGTAATTTTTCTTCTACTCTTCCTTTCTTTTGTGAGATTGGTTCTTGTGTGGAGAGTTTCCTGTTATGCTAACAATTTTTATTTTCTTGAAAAACAACATTTACTTGTATTTATTTTCTCTTTTCTTTATTTTTAGAAAAAAATGAATCCATATAGAAAGAATCCTCATAAAAAATCTTGTTGTTTTGAACTTTTTTAAACATAGGCTTGAAGGAATGATTTCCATCATCAAAGTCATATACCAAAAGATGTTTTTAATGATTATAATTTAATATGCCCAATTATTTTGCCTTCTTTTTCATCCTTAATCACATGCATGTAACATAAAAAATGAATCCTTATGTAATAACAAAACTTACAAGTACATTTAAAAGTAAAATACCTCGAAATAATTCAGTCTTTGTTTCCTCTTCCATGTCAAAGCAAAAGTGAAAAATGTTGGGAAAAGTGTTGATAAAATTGCGATTCTGCTATGATGAGAAACAAGAGTAGGAAAGTAAACACCCATGTACTTTATTACTTATTTGGAAAAGTTGTCATTTGTTGGTTTTCAAAATTTCCATTTTTATTTTATATTTTTACTTTTTAACTTTGCCTTTGATTAGTCAACAAGATGGTTTTCTAATCAAGGACATTTTTCCAAGACTTGCCAGTCTCACAAAGCAAGATGGTTTTCAAACCAAGTCCGCCAACAACCCTTGAGGGTTTTCATTGTGTTTTTTTGAATTTTTTGAGAAATGATGACATGGAGAATGTTAGCTATAAGCCGAATACATCCTCATACTTAAATCTTCCATATGTGTAGAAAAATTGTTGATATTTCTTCATCCTTGGTCCATGTAATGATAACCAATAACTCATGATTGATGTATGTTGATATTGTTTCTCATTTTTGTATAAGATAGCTCAAGATAAGGTGCCATTTGCTTGATGAAGTTATGGACAAAAATCTATCCATTATGATCTCTAAAAGCACTCCTTATCATGGGATTATCTCACAAAAACTCAAAACAAACAAAACCTTTCCATCCAAGCATACTATCAGCCATATAAAAGAATTATCAACATGAGTATTAAAAGAGGACAATTTGAATACATATGGAGGAAATTATTTCAACCTACGTAGGAATGATTGATGCTTTAGGATTTGTTATTATTTATAATGGAATATTGTTGTGGACACTAAGAACTCCCTCAAATAGGTTATTTTATTATAATGGTGGATATGGTTTCAAATAATTCCTGAATTTAGATGGAGTGAAATGAAATAAAATGTCATCAATTCTTTTTTATGATCCGTGTAGAAAAATTATTATTATTCGTATAAGGAAGGTGAAAACTAGAGTTTTAAGAAATTTATGGAAACTTATTAAAAATCTAGAAAATATGGATGCTTAATGTTGGGTGGTGGGTTCCAATAATGAAAATTTAAGAATTGGAATAGATGATTGGTGGAAATAATTACTAATGCCAAAAATATAACATAATGTAACAAAGAGTTGAAAAACTTACCTAGATAACTGAATTTTGAAGGCCATTATTTTCCTTGAGCTACAAATAAGATCTGCATGGTTCTTCTTACAATCAGTAAACTCAATTTGTTCTTTATCAACCAATTGGCATCATATTTTTTTCAACAACTATCAACTTGATATTTTCCCAAATTTTCTTGTAAAATCTCGTCTCCTACTAATAATGTTGATATTAAATTTTCTTGCCCATTAATTACTAATAAAAATGATCCTTGAGTAGATTTCAGTAGGAGAGTTAAGAAAACAACACTACTATTTTTCTCAAGCTCCCCACCATATTCTTCTTTGGATGGGAAATAAAAATCGGGGTATGAGAGTGGCAACCCCAAATGGTCAAGGGGAAACACCCCTAGAAACCAAGCCTAAATTACCCATTTTGTAACCACAAAATTACTTAAATCGTCAAAGATATTTTTCATATTTTATGTCATTTTGAAAAGCTTGATGAAAACATTAATTTCTGCTAATTTCCGAGATATGTATCACTCATAAATGATTAATTGCATAGTATCACATCATCATATGTAAATTTTTTGTTCTAGTTTGCATGTTACTCTTTCTCGGGATGTAAGTCGATTATTTTGGGACTGTTTTCAATTTTTTTTTTTTTTACGCAAACTTTAACATCCCATGTATATTGACAACAAACATAGAAAAAAAAATCAATAACTATAATTGAGACCATATTGTTTAGAATTCCTAATTCAATTGTAAATTATTTCTAGAAAACATTGGTGCTTTGTATCAAGCAAAATACATTTCTATTTTCTATCTAGTGTTATTGCTAAAGTTTAGAAATAATCTCAAAAATATTTGCATAAACTTAGCAACCAACAAGAGAAAATAACACTTAATAAATTTAGATCCACCAATGTAGGAGAAACAATCTCAACAATTGTGGGTGCTAAAAATTAGTGATTTTTATAAACTTAGATGCAATAAAATCAATGATTATGGAGTGACACGTAGGACTTACCATCAATGTTTTAGATGTTATTTCTTTGCCGATGTAAATCGAAACTTTTTATATGCCATGCAAGATCTCTGATGGATTTAGAGCACGCTTTCTTGTGATTCACTGTATTTAATGATGCATTATTTTAAGCATTCTTATGTGCTAATATTTCCTATGCAATATTTTTTTAATATAGCGTAATCATTTTGCACAATTATTGGTGATTAATACAAACTATTTGACTCACGCTTCACCATGTATGACTTTTAGAATAACCAAATCCATATGAAGCACAATTTTCACATATAGTCTCTTTAGAGGCATAATTTGTGCATTCTTTCTAGTGATTAACACAATTTCTTGCTCAAGAATTTATATCTCAGATGTGACGGGGACTTGATTTTTTCATTGTTTTCCAAAAATCAGTTTCCCAATATTTGCATGCAAATATTGAGGTGCTTCAAGAAACGAATCAACTATAAAATATTCATAGGTGATTGTTATAGCTATGTAAGTTGCATTAGAGTTTAGAAAACTACAAAGTTACTAACATATTCATAATTAACAGCAAATCAATATTATTCCTTACCCAAATCCAACACAATTCTGAATGTGACATGTTTAATCATAGGATTCAACACAAGAATGCTTAGGGTGTGATTATCTCTAACCTAAATTACACACAGTCTCTTTAGAATTGTTTATTTATTTCTATCATTATTCTTGCATCATTTCTAGCATCCAAATGATTCTTTCCAACATGTGGCGCATGCGATCTCTCCACATTTTCTTAGGGCATAATTATTACATGATCTTGTTTGATCCTTTCAAATCTAGTTGAGGTGTAGCTAATACATGTTCCGTATGGAGTTTATATTTTCTACAAATTAGTTTTTAACGAGTTGAATGAAAATGTTCATGTGATTATTATTATCATGTAATTTAAAAATATAATTATATGATTTAATGCCACCTTATTGGTCGCTTTCTTCTTTATAATGGTTTGAACATTAAAATAATAATTTCAACCCAATCTTATCACTCTTAGGAAAAATGCAAATTATGACATCATTAAACTTCACATAGACTTCAAAAATACCTCTTACAATTGATGGTTTTAAGAAATTTGTTGTTTCAATGTTAGATTGTAGATTGTCTTGGCCTCAATGTGGTTCATTTTCTTCAAATTCTTCATACTTCTTGGGTCTGAATGGATAATGATTCAAACTCAATTAAGTGCACATCGAATGAAATGCGCTCTAACCGACACCTCCAATCTAAAAATATAACTATAAAAATTGATCTTACACATTTTACAAAAAATCCTAAACACCAAAAATAAAAAAATTAGTATTTTTCAATAACTAATCAATGCCCATATTGGCATCGTACTCAAAATTCCTCCTTTTATGCAAAGAGAAGAAATACCTATCATCTCATTGAGTCTTTCATGAACTTTCTACAACAAACCCTTGGTGAAAATATCAATAAGTTGATCTTCACTTCTCATAAACTCAATGACATACTGATTACCAATGAACAAGTATCTAATAAAATGATGTTTGGTTTTAGCATGGAAAACTAGATTCTTGGACAATTGTATTGCTCCATTGTTATTAAAAAAGTGTGGGTTCATGTTGAGCATCTCTAAAATTAACCAAGAGTATTCTCAACCCCATACCTTGTGTGAAATAATATCCAATAGCTATATATTTAGCTTCATGAGGATAAATAAATTGTAGTCTACTTCTTTGATGACCTAAAAACCAACCTACTTTCCAATGTGAAGCAATAACCTAAAGTAGACTTCATGCCATCAAGAGAACCTTCCAAATATAAATCCTTGTATCCAATTAGAAATAATTAAATTTTTGGTTTGCAAATAATATCATACTTAAAATTACCTCTTATTTATCTTAAAATAGTTTTTACTTGCTAATAAATACTTTTGTGATGGATTGTCGATAAATCTAGAAACTAGTGAAATCCCATAACTGATATCAGGTCTTGTCATGGTGAGATACATCAAACTTCCCACCATAATTATTAAATTATTTTCATCAATTGAATAAATTCTATTCTCCCTCATAATATTTTCTCCACTTGCAAATGGAGTATCCTCAAGCTTACAATCTTGTACATTATACTTATGTAACATGTCCTTAACATACTTAGCTTGAAAAATGAATACTTTTTTATGGAATTATATTCCAAGAAAGTACTTCATGAGACCAATATTAATCACCTTGAATTATAATTTCATATCTTCCTTGAAGCTTTACAATATCTTCATGGAGCTTCTTGTAAAACTCAAGTCATCTACATAGAGATAAACATATAACACATTAGAACTCAATACTTGTATTTAAAGATTTGTTTTATTTTGAATTATTACAAATCATTTATCCAATAACTAGATATCAATTTTTTCTTACAAAACTCTTGGATATTGTTTCATCCCATAAAGAGTTTTCTTCAACTTATATACCCAATATTCTTTATCCTTTACCTCAAAACCTTGTGGTTACCTTACATATACTTCTTCTTCTATCACTCCATTTAGGAATGCAATATTAGTATCTATTTTATGTATTTGCATTCCTTTAAGAGAAAAAACAAATTTTATTAGTCTCACAAGTATCTTAAAAATCCATAGATGCATAAGTTTCCTCATAATCAACCCCATATGTTTGTGTAAACCTTTTGTAACTAGTCTAGCTTTTAGCTTGTCAATTGTACCATCATTTTTCACTTTGGTCTTGTAGAATATTTTTATTCCAATGACATATTTATAATTTGAATATTGAATAAGAGTCAATGTATCATTCCTCTCAATTGAATCCATCTCAATTTTCATAGCATCAACCCATTCTTTCCTTTGACTAGATTTTGCATAACTTCTAGGTTCACTAGCCATAGATGACAATGCAAACATAATATTTTCATCATAAGAATCATCAAATAAATTAAATTCAAGAGATTGAAAACTTTTTATACCCCTCTCATAATTATAATCCAACATTTTATTTGATGGATGTGGATTCAACAAACGCTTGTGCTTACTTGGTGTTGATGTAGATGGATGACTAGTCTCTTGGGAAGAGCTAGTATTGTTTCTTGTTGAACTAAATTTTTTATAGGAATTTGTAAGACTCAAAAATATTATTCTATAACATTACCTCATTCACTCATGACCATTTTAGAAATCTGATCATGATCAACATACATCTCATTTTCGTAAAAAAATAAAATCCCTAGAAATAATTATGGTTTTACTAGCAGGATTATAAAACTTGTATGCCTTGATTTCATCACTATACTATGTGAAGATGTGTACCACAATCTTACGATATATTTATTTCTAAATTCATCAGAAAATGGATAAAATATAAACAACCAAATTCCTTAAGATGATCTACGTATGGTTTTTTTCCAAATCATTCCTCGTACGATCTCTTGTCTTTGAATGACATTGTAGGACTCATGCTTAATGATGTAGACTATTGATTTTACTACTTATACCCAAAAACATTTCTATGTTCTTATATTCCAATATATTCCTTTCTAACTCCATGATGGATCTATTATTTATTTCTTCTACACACTACGTTGTGGTGTGTAAGGAGTTAGTACCTATCTTACGATTCCATGTGAAGAATAAAAGTTATAATCTCACTATAAATAAATTCTCCTCCTCTATCTGTTGTTAAGGAATTGATGGAATGAACACATTATTTTTCATCCAAAACTTTGAAAGTTTTAAAAGATGAAAAATATCCACTCTTTTATTTCAACAAAAATACCCATATAAATTTGGTTGCATCATCTATGAATAAAATGAAATAAAAATTCTTACCAATACTACTCCAAGACATTGGTCCACATAAATACGAGTGAATATGCTCTAAAGGTATTCTTGATCTCCATTTTATGATAGGAAAGACTCCCTATGATGTTTCCCAATAATACATGACTTGCATGCTTCATCCTTCTTTGAATCTAGCTTGGGAAGACCTCTTACCATACATTTTGTGTCAAGAATATGTAAGCTTTTAAAACTGATATGACCATATTGCGAATGCCACAATAAGTTAATATCCTTAATAGTTGAGAGACAAAAAAATCCCTTAATAATATTCAATATTAATGTAAACATAGTATTCTTTTCCATACAATATTTTCCAATCAATCTATTTTTAGATCTCTTATAAAAAATTGAACAAACACCATCATCAAAAGTAGTTTAAAACCCTTTTCAACTAGTTTTCCAACACTAATCAAATTATGATTTAGATTTGGAGAAAAGTAAACATCCTTAATCTCACAATTGCCTTTAATTTTGGTGAGTTTCATGATGCCATTCCTTCAAATTGGATTGACTTTCCATCTCCTAATTATACTTGGGTTTTAAAAGAATCGTCTAATTTGTTGAAACCCTCTTTGTGACTTGTCATGTGATTTGAATAACCTGAATCAAGAAACTATTAATTATTACTACCATATAATCCTACATTTCATGTCAAATAATAATTTGAGTCACCTTGTCCCTCACTTTGATCTTTTTGAAATGTCTTGTTTTTCACCTTCTTGATTAACTTGAACTTTAGTTACCAATATCCTGCAATTTTTGATAAAATGACCTCATTTTTTGCAGCAATGACAAGTAAGGTTTTTATTACCTTTACTTGTAAAGTTATATTTATATTTCCCCATTTAATTTGATTTTATTTAACTCCCTTGATTATGATTTTAATTTTTCTCTTTGATTTTTGATGCACTTGCCTTGGTTGCAGTGTTTGTAATGGATCTCATGCATATAATTTTGTTTTTTCCTCACGAGACAAGAAAGAACCTACTAATTCATCAATAGTTATTGTAATCATGTCCTTAAATTCCTCAAGAGTGATCACAATATACATCCATATTTATGTCAACGATGTCAAAATTTACTTCCTATAATATTATCTTCTATAGTTTCTCCATAAACGTGATTATATGAGTTAAGTAATTTATCTTTATGCAATAATATCCAACTCCCTCATTGACTAAAATTATAAAATTCTAAAAACTAATTTTGAGGGTTTGAAGTTTTTCATATCTTACCTTAGCAGATCCTAGACATGAAGTCTCCAAGGTATTCCATGCCTCATGGGAATTTTTACTTCATGCAATTGTTGGACATATGCTAGGATCTATTACTCTATTATCATGAAAGAACATTATGCTCCTTTAAAAAAATCTCAACATGCTTTCCATTCTCATGATTCCCACCATGAATAAACCTTACGTTATTATATTATCTTTTCATTGGCCTTCATTGCATACATTTTTTAGCTTTCTCACCTTAGTTTGTGCCTTGTAAGCTTGTCCTTCCCTTGTGCGCTTTCAATTTTCAATCCATTTATGTTACAGTGATTTGATACAAGTGTTTAGATCATTGTGGGAATTCTTAGATAATTTTGGAGGTCACCTTTGCATTAAAACTAGTTCCTAAGTATTCCTAATCTTGCTCATGCACTAATTTTGTTCACAAAACCCTCCCAAGATGCGTTTTGGAACTTTTTGGTTCTATTTTTGCATTGACTTCGCACTTTTTACACCTTGGTTCCAAAAGAACCTCCATATGCACTTTTCACTTAAGTGGTGCTTGAAATTATTTCCCCAAGTGCACTTTTGAACTTTTGTTCCCACAAGCACCTCCAAGTGTACTTTTTACTATTCATGTACTTAAGTCACTCCTCACATGCACTTTTGGAACTTTCCATGTTCTAATTTGAAGTTGAGGTTGCACTTTTTCACTTAAGATATTTTGTAAGACCATCTCAAGTGCACTTTTGTTCTTAAATGATGCCTCCCATGCACTTTAGGAACTTTCCATGTTCTAATTTGAAGTTTAGGTGGCACTTTTTCACTTATGTTATTCTTCAAGACCATACCAAGTGTGTCTTTTCACTTTTGTTCTTAAGTTATGCTCCCCATGCACTTTTGGAACCTCCAAGAATCTACTTTCATGTTGAAGATGCACTTTTCACCTAAGTGGTTCCAAAAAGTGCATCTAAGTGGGGCAAGTAAAGAGATGGGGGCCAAAAAGTGGACACATTTTTATTTTAAGCGAAACGCGAGCGTGTTTTGGGAATGCGCGAGTGCGTTTTGAATTTAAAGGATTGGTAACCACCAAGCCTAAAATGCGAAGCACATTATAACACAATCACGTTACTTATCTTTTATATGGCATATGTGCTTATGGGAGAGATATATTTACTAAAATAAATAGTTTTTATTTTATTAATCTTTATACTTTATTATTTATTGTACTTTAATTTTTTTAGTAAATATAAGAAGTTAGGGTCACTCTACACCTTATGGAACTAGTCTCACAGCTCCATCTGTCACGGTTTAGAAGATAGTTTTTCATATTCTAATATGGTCAGTACATAGGTATTTTTCAAGATTTCAGCATTCACCTAAAGCTTTTAGGGTTTAAATTCTACAATCAATATCTGTTTTGTGAAAGAATATAGTCATTGTTTAGGTTTTGGGTCTTCTTGATTGGTTATTGACATTTGTAGGAGTTTTAGATGTGTCAAAACTATATATTTTAAACCTCACAACTCCCAAAGGTAGAAACAATTTCTTGAATATATGGACTCATGTAATTCCTTATAACACATAATAAATCAAAACACATATGTAAGTTTTTATCGATTTAAATAATCAAGGGAATGGTCATCATGAGGTTTGTGAAGGATCTGAAACATCATGAGGTGATGCAGAGCTCCAACACATTTGCATGCATTCATCAACTCATAACAACCAATTTCAATCATTATCATTAGTATCTTGTTTTTAGAAGTCTTTCCAACAAGCTCTATAGGCTCAAATATGCAAAAATGGCACATGTGGATCATAAAACTTACCCTGTATGTAAGAATGAGAAATCATTTGAGTTTCACTTTTGTCACATCACTTGGTAGTGTTCTTAAACACTAATTTGAACCTTGTAGTGCTTGACACTCAAAGGAGGAAGGACATTATAACCACATCATTTCAGTCAAATAGGTGGCCACATGAAAAGAATCTCATTCAGTGAAAAATACTTCCATCTACATGGTAAATACCTATTTCATTAAGTGATAGATAATTAGAAAATGGTTTGAAAATACTGGAGTTAATTTGTAATCACTAGGGTTAATTGTAGAGGACTTGAAAAATAAGAGATTGATCCTCTCTTTGGCCTTATAATTAGAATAGAACATCTTATTCCCATCACAATGTAGGTGTCATAACATTTATAAACACTTATTCATCACTTGAGATTTTAGAAACACGTTTTCAACTCATGGTAACTCATGTTTTACCACTTTTCCATGTTAGAAGTTTCGTCACTCAAAAACACAACCCTAAACCTTGAACCCTAAACCCTAAACTATAAACCCTAAGCCATAAACCTTAATCCCTAAAGACTAAACCCTAAAACCTAAACCCTAAACACTAAGCCATAAACTATAAACCCTTAAACCCTTAACCCTAAACCTTAAACGATAAAACCTAAGCCTTAAAACCGAAGCCCTAAACATTGAGCCCTAAACACTAAACCCTAAATCCTAAACCATATTTTTTTCACCCTAAACCGTAAGCCTTAAGCCTTAAGCCCTAAGTACTAAACCCTAAACCATAAACCATAAACCATAAACCTTGAGCCCTAAACCCTAAACCCTAAACTATAAATCCTTAAACCCTTAACCTTGAACCTTAAACCCTAAATCCTAAACCCTAAACCCTAAACCCCTAAACCCTAAACCCTAAATCCTAAGCCATAAACCCTAAACCCTAAACCCTAAACCTTAAAACTTAAACCTTAAACCCTAAACCCTAAACCCAGCCCTAAACCCTAAACCCTAAACCAAACCCTAAACCCTAAACTATAACCCCTAAACCAAGCCTTAAACCCTAAACCCTAAAAACCATGTGCCCCTAAACCTTAAACCATGAAACCCTGAACTTAAACCTTAAACCCTAATCCCTAAACCCTAAACCCTAAACCATAAACCCTAAACTCTAAACCCTAAACCCTGAGCCCTAAACCCTAAACCTAAACCTTGAGCCATGAACCTAAACCGTGACCCCTAAACCCTAATCCCTATTTTTACTACTTGGAACCCTAAACCCTAAACCCTAAGCAATAAACACTAAACCCTAAACCCTAAATGATAAATCCTAAACCCTAAACCCTGTAGTGCTAAACCCTAAACCATGAACCCTAAACCTTCAACCATGATCTCTAAACCATAAACCCTAAGCTCTAAACCCTAAACCCTAAACCCTAAAACCTAAAAAATGAGCCCTAAACCCTAAACCCTAAACCCTGATCCTTGATCTCTAAACCATAAACCCTAAACCCTAAGCCCTAAGCCCTAAGACCTAATCCCTAAACCCTAAACCCTAAATCCTAAACCCTATTTTTACCACCTTTAACTCTAAACCCTACACCTTAACCCATAAACCCTAAAACCTAAACACTAAACACTAAACACTAAATCCTAAACCATAAAACCTAAATCATAAACCGTAAACCCTAAAGCTTAAACCCTAAGCCATCAACCCTAAACCTTGAGCCCCCAAACCCTAAACCTTAAACCATAAGCCCTAAACCATAAACCCATAAACCCTAAACCCTAAACCCTAAACCATGAGCCTTAAACCCTAAACCCTAAACCATGTGCCCTAATCCTAAACCCTAAACCCTTAAGCCCTTAAGCCCTAAACCCTAAACCACGAGCCCCAAAACCTAAATGCTAAACCCTAAACCTAAACCATAAACCCTAAACTATAAATCCTAAACCCTAAACCATAAATCCTAAACCCTAAATCTTGAACCCTAAATCCTAAACCCTTTTTTTTAGGGTACCCTAAACCCTAAACCCTAAATCCTAAACCCTAAACTCTAAATAAACCCTAAACCATAAACCCTAAACCCTACACCCTAAACCATTAGAGATATAAACCCTAAACCATAAGCTCCTAAACATTAAGCCCTAAACCCTAAACCCTAAACCTTAAACCCTAAACCCTAAACCTAAACCCTTAAACCTAAACCACGAGCCCTAAACCCTAAGCCCTAAACCATAAGCCCTAAGCCTTAAGCCCTAAGCCCTAAGCACTATGCCCTAATCCTAAACCCTAAACTCTAAGCCATAAACCCTAAACTTTAAACCCTAAATCCTAAACCATGAACCCAAAAACATAAACCCAAAATCGTAAACCCTATGTTTACCACCAACCCTAAACCCTAAATTCTAAATCCTAATCCCTAAATCCTAAACCCTAAACCATAAACCCTAAACCCTAAACCCTAAACCCTAAAACCTAAATCCTAAACCCTAAGCCCTAAACTATAAACCTTAAAACTTAAACCCTAAGCCATTAACCCTAAACCCTGAGCCCTAAACCATAACGTCCTAAACTTTAAGCCTTAAACCCTAAAAGCCATAAACCATAAACCCTAAACACTGAGCCTTAAACCTTAAAACCATAAAACTAAACCATGCCCTAAATCCTAAACCTAAACCCTTAAACCTTAAACCCTAATCCCTAAACCCTAAACCCTAAACCTTAAACCCTAAACCCTAAACCCCATAAACCCTAAACCTAAACCATAAACCCTAAACCCCTAAACCCTAAGCCCTAAACCCTATCCCCTAAGCCCTAAACCCATAAACCGTAAACCGTAATCCCTATCCCTAAACCCTAAACCGTACACCTAAACCTCCTAACCCTAAACCCTAAACCCTTAACTCTAAACCACAAGCCCTTAACACCGAGCCTTGAGCCCAAAACCCTAAAACCCTAAACCCTATTTTTACCACCTTAAACCCTTTACCCTAAACATATTTAGCCTAAACCAATACCACGAGCCTTAAACCCTAAACCACAGCCCTAAACCCTAAACCTTAAAAATATTAAACCCTAAACCTTGAGCCCTAAACCCTAAACAATATTCCTAAATTTCCTCCAACACTTCAGAAGATTCTCTGAAATAACCTTTAGATCTAAGATTCAAATAGGTAGTGTTCTCATAATATATTTTTAAACTTCTCCTGAGAAGGTGTTTAGATTAGCTCATAATGGCCTTTTCAGGCCTCCTCGAGGAAGTTATCTTCCATCAAGTCACACTAACTCATCAATCATTGTATTTGTAATTCCCTAATTTTGAAACACACTTTAAACTCCTACAATAATCGAATAACCATCTAAAAGGCCCCAAAACCTAAACAATGACTATATTATTTCACAAAATAGATATCGATTGTATAATTTAAACCCTAAAAGCTTGAAGGTGAATGTTGAAATCTAAAAATACCTATGTATTGACCATATTAGAATATGAAAAACTATCTTCTAAACCATGACAGATGGAGTTGTGAGACTAGTTCCATAAGGTGCAGAGTGACCCTAACTTCTTATATTTACTAAAATAAATTTAAAGTATAAGTTTTTCTTTTATTAATCTTTATAAATTATAAAGTATAAAGATTAATAAAAGAAAAACTTATACTTAAACCATTTATTTTAGTAAATATATCCCTCCCATAAGCATATATACCACATAACAAACAAGAACGCGAGCACGTTATAAAGTGCTTGTGTTAGAGTGTGCTCAAATTTCATCTTCTATGGGTTTGGGAATCCCAAACCATAGGCTTGGATTTGCCTTGGATATCCCACCCTAAGGCTTGGACTATGTAATCCGTGAATAAATTTGTGTTTAACAAAAAAAACATCAAACTCTCACGTGTACACCCCGATATCTTATGCGTTATAACATAATATTCCAAAAAAATACTACGACGTCAAGCTCGGTTTTACCTTGGTGACGATATACTTATTTCTAAAATCGATTAGTTTAAGGCTTTCATCCTTAATTTCTTTTACTAGTGCCTCTTTTCTTGTCAAAACATATGCATACATTTTTGTACACAACTTATGATTTTTCATCCAAATTTCAAAAAAAAATCCTCTTCTAAACTCCATTCTACACACACTAAAAAAAAAAAAAAAAAATGACTTTTTTTCTCAAAGTTACGGGGTGTACACACAAATATTTCATTTTTAGGATGTGTGCACTTTGAAAATTAATAAAAAATTATATATTCATCCAAAAATTATGAAAAATTAGTGGGACCTCATACATGGAATTAGCTAACTTTCTACTAAAGGGATTTGAAAAATAATTTATAAAACTCAAAAAATGGGGGGCACACACACAATAGGTTCTTATCTTTTTGACACAAAAATAGACATACTTTTTGTGTGCACACCACATTTGACCCTCTTAATCTCCACCATTTTCAAAAAAAAATAGTAGTTTAGAAACTAGATTCCGAGCTCTACGGTACTTATTCTTATCACTTTGTCAAATTTTGAGCATATGCATGCCAAATTATTAGATGAAGTTTAGGTTTCACTTTTCGGAAAAATGTGTCCCTTTTTGACCCCCTTTTGGCCCCCCATTTCCATGCACTTACCCAATGCACTTTTGGGAACTAATTAATTCCCAAAAGTGCGCCTAAGGTGTATTCATAATGGCTTATATCAAGTGGAGGGTTTTTCCATTTTAATTAAACACGTCATCTTGGTCCTCATATAAATTAATGATTTTAGATGCTTCATAACCATGTATTTATTTATTGGGAAACATTATCATCTCGGAGGAGAAGGATGTATTCGAGACCAATATGAAATTCAAGTTTACAAGTGTTGAAGGTGAAAGTTCTCGATTAAATCATGCAAAGAAACCTTCATGGATGGAAATAATCAAATCTTTTTCTCCTATTCATTTAAGTGAATTTCTATTTCTTTTTTGGGAAAAGTGTTTTTCATCACTTAAGTGATTTCTATTTCTTCATTGGGAAAAAGTGTTTTTTGTAAAACTTAAGTGACTCAATTATAAAGTCACTTTAAGTTGTAACTTAAGTGAAAGTGAAAAAGGTAAAAGTTATATTCTTACCATGAAGGTAGTTATGAGGTGGTTACAAGATAAAAGTATAAATAGGAAGGAATTTCCATTGTAAGGGGTTGGCCTTTTCTCTTTTTTTCGTGAATGGAGAAATAAACTGCTGCAACTTTGTGTGTATCTATTTTGACTTCATTCCATGAGATATAGAATGTTAACTTGGGAATGAGAACTAATTTAATGTGTTTATCATCTTTTGATTATGAACTTTGTTTGATATTCATAACTGAAGACATATTTTTAATGTTAATTCATTGTGTGGGATGCATTAATATGTTTACTTTATATGACCTATTCCTATACATGGAATTTATGCCATAACCACACATCTCATTGAACCTAGAGACTTTATGACTCTAAGGGATTTTTTTTTCCATGTGCATTTATCTTGTTAAGCTCTATTTTCCATGTGAAAGAGAGAGGTTTTTAGTCTATGTTTTCTTGTAGTTATCTATGCGTTTCTTTTATGCTGTAGGGTTTCTATCTTCCCTCTCTTTTCTCTCCTTTATCCTCTCTTTATTCTTCTCACTTTTGTGTCCTTTGTGCTTTCTATTTAAAATCACAAAAACCCAAATACCCACTTGTCATATAAGGGAAATGCCCTCTCAAAAGTAGAGGAACTTCATCCTATCAATAATTGATTTTCCCTAACTATTATAGATTTTACACCATCTTCATTGGGCCATTTGTGAAAAATATAAAGCGACATAAAATTCTGCCTTCACACTATAAAGATAGAAAAAATCTTGTGCATTTTCCTTTTCTTCTTCCTTTTTTTTATATCTATTTTGATTTTGAGACAAAGTATTCCAATATGCAAGTGTAGTGCATACATGATTTAAATTCTCCCAAAATCCATTCCAAACAAGAATATTCTTCAATTGATATCTCCATTTCTCAAAGTTGTGACCTTGGAAGATGGAGATATTCATAAACAAGATTTAATGAATCCATGATTCTCTTGACAACGAGTAAATACCCTTCTAAACTGTATTTGAAAAAGGATATTATATAGAATGAATATTTTTATGTATACAAATTAAAAATCAGATCTCAAATACTCTCTAAATGAAGCTAGTGATCATCCAATATTTCCCAAAATAACTAGCAATTAAACTAGTTTGCTTGTAAGTGAGATTGGTGAAAACATATGACCTTGTATAAATTTATATAATGAATCCAAATATTTTTAATCTTTATAATTAAATACCTTAATATTAAATTATATTTAAACACATTACAAAAATCTAAACCACTTGGAACACTTTTCCCCTTTTACATTAAAATAATTAAACAAAAACACTTGGCATTAATACAACCATTACAATAAGACTTGTCTCAACTTGCATGAAAATTAAAATACTAACAATAAATCATAAACCTCCAAAGTGAACTAAAGTCAACTAAAGAAGACTAAAAAATAGTCTCAATATGAAAAATATCATCCACTACTAATACATGGTCAACATGCAAGAATATACAATTATTTTAAGTGACACATGCACACCTATGATGCATCCTAGTGAACCTTGGCACCTCAATCTCTTCTAATTATAGAAATGGCTTGATATTAGACTAAATTTATTCATATAAACATGGAAATGGTTACCATACTCTTGGGTATGAAGGGATAATTATTAAAAATCAATTAACATAAAAGGGGTTAGATATTTTGGGTTATGTTGCAATCTGCCACACCTACTTAGATATAATCCAAAAGGAATCATTTCCTCATGACTCCGCACATGATGAATTTGTGTAGGATGTAAATTACAATATGCTTGGAAATAAAGACCCTATTAGGACCTCTTATTACCAACAATTATATTTGGCATGCAATTTAGCTTTTCAAATGGCCTAGGAATATATCAATGATGTGTGCAAACTTAATTCTTAGTGAAAATGCATGAGAGACTAGTTTAGAAATTGGTTGCTTTGTTTTGATCTCCTACGTAGCTCAAGTATGTGAGTTATGATGTCATTGGAATGGAGGACTCTTGAAAAAATCTATCATGTTCAAATGAAACATGACCAATCGGGTAGCTTGTGGATTTAAAATATAACCATTAGGGTTTTAAGGACGAAATTGTTGGCTTTGGAAAAAAATTCAGTGTGAATTTATCCCACATGTCCTAATTTTCTTGGGCACAGATTACAATGCAATTTTTCTTTGGAGAAGGTGGCTAAATATATGAATATGTATCTTATATTAAGAGAACATGGTTTTGATTTGCTAATGATGAATAACAAGTGTGACTTAGTGGTTGGTAGTGTTTATTGAGAAAAGAATATGTAGGAATTATGAGTTATGGCCCGAGTTGTATGCACAAGGATTAATTACAAAACACTCATAGGTTCGTATTTAGGTATCTAAACCTTTTTTTATCAATGTTGGTTGCATCACTAGTCTTCTCACATTCCATAAAATGTGTCATCTTTGAAAAACTTTCTACCAATGTGAATATGAAAATCATTCCCTTTTGAAATTTTAGGTAATCCCAAAATAAATTCCATACTAATATCTTCCCATGGTATTTTTGGGATAGGTAATGGTTGATATAAACATGAAATAAAAATTTCCCCATAGCCAACTAACATATATTACACCCCTACACATACTTACATGTATTTTTACTCATACACAACCATAAATATATTTCTACCAAGTGTGTGTATGTTTTTCATAGCCAAATTTTGGTTCTAATATACCACTATATTTTTATTTCACTAAGTTTTTGTGCATGGAACCTCTTGGTATACATAATTGCACTCCCATGAATAATAATCCTTCATGTGTATGAAAGTCTAACCATTATGTTTAATTTCCACCCAATATTTACAGTAGCGCCTCCCATGCCTCACCGAAATATGCATCTTCAACATATTATGTCTTCATTGAATAGAGTTTAAAATTCCAATTCTTAATTCAATCAAAAGTGAAATCCTCCTACTCAAAGCATAACAAACTCTAGGATATATAACTTTATATGATTCAATAAAAATGGATAATTTTTCAAAAACTCCACCCGCTTCATGTGTCTCTAGTTCATTTTACCATGAATATTGATGAACTACAATGCTTGAAGATTCATATAGATACAAAATCCTTGGGTGATAAGTAATGCCTCCATTTCGTGAAAGCTTGTACCAATGCACAAAACTCCTAATCATATACAAAATACTTAATCTTTGAATCTTGAGTTTCTCATTGAAAAATGATATGGGTCTTCCTTTTGGACTCAACCCATTTCTTATTAGGGTTCTACTTGATTCATAATCCACATGCACCTTACTAAAATTTGGTAGCATCACCATAAGTTGTTCAATTACTTTAAATTTCAAATGCTAGAAACTACTCTCTATTTTAGTTGTCTATACAAAATCCTTCTCATCCTTTTACAAAACATTTGTGATCATTATGTGAATTAGATTAAAATTTATGATAAGATCCTTACATAAATTTGTTATACCACATACACATTATGCCTCAAACATGCTTCTATATGAAAACCAATCCATTATTGTATGCAATTCTTTACACCATTTTAAAAAAATTCTTGAGAAATCACAAATCCCAAGTATAAAAATTATTCTTAAATCATGAAGCCAATTTTTTTCTTATTAACGAGAAAATTGTCATCTCTCAACTTCATCAACACCTTTAGTAAAATTTGGAAGTGTTTTACCTTGTTCTATTGAAAATAAATATATAATATAAGTAAATCATTTTAAAAAAACCCAAATATGGTTTCATTATTTCATTCATCGACACATGAAAATACTTAGTGCATTTATAAAACCAAATGGCATGGAATACATTCATACAACACATCTTGAATTTTGAATAATGTATTCCATTCATCTCCTTCTCTTATGCGAATTTGGTGATATCTACTTTTAAAATTAATCTTAGATAAATAATTTTATCCATTCAAATAATCCATCAGATCTTCCATCCATAATAATTAAAAAACTATACTTAATTGTGTTATTTATTATTTCTCAATTATCTGTGCATTTTTCATTCATCATTCTTCTCTAGAGCAAATATTATTGGTATTGTAGATGGAAACAAAAACTTCTTTTATCAATCTTTTTCTAATAGTTCTGGACTTGTTTTTACATCTTTACCTTATCTTATGGTTTCAAAATGTATGCCACTTTATTACGTAGAATTATTCTTAGGAATAATTCCGTATAATGACTAATGCTTCTCGTAGGTGGTAAAAATTCAAGTATATCATCAGAAATAATCTTTAAAAACTCACCAAGAAATTCGATTACCTCTTGTAGAAGTGCTACTTTTTTATCTTCATCTATACACCTAATTTATGCATGGATTTGACTATAAGCACAAAATTATTACATTCTTTCATCTCACTTAAGAATTTATTACCTATCATCAACATTAATTTTGGATTTGTATCCACTACTTCACACATACCCTTCATCAAATTCAAAATACGTTCCACACAATCCTTTACTATCAATGTATATGTGCTTGAATGACCATACATTACACATTCATGTATTCAAAATTCTAAG